>JAMKYM010000742.1:0-166513 GCA_026541065.1 Canavalia ensiformis
GGTTTGAAGTTGAGGCATAAGTTGAAAAGGTTCTAGGATTTAGGGTTTACAGTTTAGGTTTTAAGGTTTAGAGTTCACTGTTTAGGGTTTAAGGTTCCAGGTTCTACGTCTGACGTTCCAAGTTTCAGGATTCAGTTTCGAGGTTCTAGGGTTTGGAGTTCATGGTTCAAGGTTTAGGTTCAAAGTTCTAAGCTCCCTGTTCCAGGGTTAAGGGTTCAGAGTCAGCATTCCAGATTCTAGGGTTAAGAGTTTAGGGCACAAGCTACTAGGGTTCTAGGGTTCACGATTCAGGTTACCAGTTTCGTAGTTGAGGACTCCAAGTTGCAAAGTTCTAGGATTTAGGGTTTAAAGTTTAGGTTTTAGGGTTTACGGTTCATGGTTTAGGGTTTAAGGTTCCAGGTTCTACGTTTGATGTTCCAGGTTTCATGGTTCAGGTTTGAGGTTCAGGGGTTTAGTGTTCATGGTTCAAGGTTTAGGTTCAAAGTTCAAGGCTCCATGTTCCAGGGTTCAAAGTTCAGAGTTAGGGTTCTAGATTCTAGGGTTAAGAGTTTAGGGCACCAGGTACCAGGGTTCTAGGGTTCATGGTTTAGGTTAACGGTTTCGAATTTGAGCACTCAAAGTTGCGAGGTTCTACGATTTAGGGTTTACAGTTTAGGTTTTAGGGTTTAGGGTTCACAGTTTAGGGCTTAAGGTTCCAGGTTCTAGGTTTAAGGTTTAAGGTTTCAGGGTTTAGGTTCCAGGTTCTAGGGTTTAGTGTTCATAGTTTACGGTTTAGGTTCAAAGTTCAAGCCTCCATGTTCCAGGGTTCACGGTTCAGAGTTAGGGTTCCATACTCTAGGGTTAAGAGTTTAGGGTACAAAGGACCAGGGTTCTAGGGTTCATGGTTAAGTTGATCGGTTTCAAAGATGAGGACTCAAAGTTGCGAGGTTCTAAAATTTAGGGTTTACAGTTTAGGTTTCAGGGTTTAGGGTTCACGGTTTAGGGTTTAAGGTTCCAGGTTCTAGGGTTTAGTGTTCATGGTTTACGATTTAGGTTCAAAGTTCAAGGCTCCATGTTCAAGGGTTCACGGTTCAGGGTCAGGGATCCAGAATCTAGGGTTAAGCGTTCAAGGCACCAGGTACCAGCGTTCTAGGGTTCACGGTTCAGGTTACCGGTTTCGATGTTGAGGACTCCAAGTTGAAGGGTACTAGGATTTAGGGTTTAGAGTTTAGGGTTTAAGGTTTAGGGTTCTAAGTTTGAGGTTCCATGTTTTAGGGTTTAGGTTCCAGGTTCTAGGGTTTAGTGTTCATGGTTTACGGTTAAGGTTCAAAGCTCAAGGCTCCATGTTCCAGGGCTCACGGTTCAAAGTCAAGGATCCAGATTCTAGGGTTAAGAGTGTAAGGGCACCGGTACCAGGGTTCAAGGGTTCACGGTTCAGGTTACCGGTTTCGATGTTGGGGACTCCAAGTTGCAAGGTATTAGGATATAGGGTTCATAGTTTAGGGTTTAACATTCAGGGTTCTAGGTTTGAGGTTCCAGGTTTTAGGGTTTAGATTCCAGGTTCTAGGGTTCAGTGTTCATGGTTTACGGTTTAGGTTCAAAGTTCAAGGCTCCATGTTCCAGCGTTCACGGTTCAGAATCAGGGTTCCAGATTCTAGGGTTAAGAGTTTAGGGCACCAGGTGCCAGGGTTCTAAGGTTCATGGTTCAGGTTACCGGTTTCGAAGTTGAGGACTCCAAGTTGCAAGGTTCTAAGATTTAGGATTTACAGTTTAGGTTTTAGGGTTAAAGGTTAACGGTTTAAGGTTTAGGGTTCTAGGTTTGAGGTTCAAAGTTTCAGGATTTAGGTTCCAGGTTTTAGGGTTTAGTATTCATGGTTTAGGGTTTAGGTTCAAAGTTCAAGGCTCCATGTTCCAGGGTTCACGGTTCAGAGTCAAGGTTCCAAATTCTAGGGTTAAGAGTTTAGGGCACCAGGTACCAGAGTTCTAGGGTTCATGGTTCAGGTTACTGGTTTCGATGTTCGGGACTCCAAGTTTCAAGGTACTAAGATTTAGGGTTTACAGTTTAGGGTTTAAGGTTCACGGTTCTAGGTTTGAGGTTCCACGTTTCAGGGTTTTGGTTCCAGGTTCTAGGGTTTAGTGTTCATGGTTTACGGTTTAGGTTCAAAGTTCAAGGCTCGATATTCCATGGTTCATGGTTCAGAATCAGGGTTCCAGATTCTAGGGTTAACATTTTCGGGCACCAGGTACCAGGGTTTAGGGTTCATGGTTTAGGTTACCGGTTTCGAAGTAGAGGACTCCAAGTTGCCAGGTTCTAGGATTTAGGGTTTACACTTTAGGTTTTAGGGTTTAGGGTTCACGGTTAGGGTTTAAGGTTCCAGGTTCTACGTTTGAGGTTCCAGGTTTTCGGGTTCAGGTTCGAGGTTCTAGGGTTTAATGTTCGTAGTTCAAGGTTTAGGTTCAAAGTTCAAGGCCCCATGTTCCAGTGTTCACGGTTCAGAGTCAGGGTTCCAGATTCTAGGGTTAAAACTTTAGGGCACCAAATACCAGGGTTCTAGGGTTCATGGTTCAAGTTACCGGTTTCGAAGTTGAGGACTCCAAGTTGCAAGGTTCTAGGATTTAGGGTTTACATGTTAGGTTTTAGGGTTTAGCGTTCATGGTTTAGGGTTTAAGGTTCTAGGTTCTAGGTTTGAGGTTCGAAGTTTCAGCATTTTGTGTTCACGGTTCTAGGGTTTAGGGTTCATGGTTGAAGGTTTATGCTCAAAGTTCAAGGCTCCATGTTCCAGTGTTCACAGTTCAGAGTGAGGGTACCAGATTCTAGGGTTAAGAGTTTAGGCCAGCAGATACCAGCGTTCTAAGGTTCATGGTCAAGGTTACCGGTTTCGAAGTGGAGGACTCCAAGTTGCAAGGTACTAGGATTTAAGTTTTATAGTTTAGGGTTGACGGTTTAGGGTTTAAGGTTCTAGGTTCTACGTTTGACGTTCCAGGTTTCAAAGTTCAGGTTCAGGTTCTAGGGTTTAGTGTTTATGGTTTACGGTTTAGGTTCAAACTTCAAGGCTCCATGTTCTAGGGTTCACGTTTCAGAGTCAGGGTTCCAGATTCTAGGGTTAAGAGTTTAGGGCACCAGGTACCAGGGTTCTAGGGTTCATGGTTCGGGTTATCGGTTTCGATGTTGACGGACTCAAGTTGCAAGGTTCTAAGATTTAGGGTTTACAATTTAGGTTTTAGGGTTTAGGGTTTAAGGTTCGGCGTTCTAGGTTTGAGGTTGAAGGTTTTAGGGTTTAGGTTCCAAGTTTTAGGGTTTATTGTGAATGGTTTACGGTCTAGGTTCAAAGTTCAAGGCTCCATGTTCCAGGGTTCACGGTTCAGAGTCAGGCTTCTAGATTCTAGGGTTAAGAGTTTAGGGCACCAGGTACCGAGGTTCTAGGGTTCATGGTTTAGGTTACTAGTTTCGAAGTAGAGGACTCCAAGTTGCAAGGTTCTAGGAGTTAGGGTTCACAATTTAGGTTTTAGGGTTTAGGGTTCACGGTTTAGGGTTCAAGGTACTAGGTTCTACGTTTAAGGTTCCAGGTTTCAGGGTTCAATTTCGAGGTTCTAGTGTTTAGTGTTCATAGTTCAAGGCTCCATGTTTCAAGGTTCACGGTTCAGATTCAGGGTTCGAAATTCTAGGGTTAAGACTTTAGGGCACTAGGTACAAGGGTTCTAGGGTTCATGGTTCAGGTTACCGGTTTTGAAGTTGAGGACTCCAAGTTGTAAGGTGTAAACACCCAACTATATCCGAGGTCCCTCCCCCTTCAGTTTCAAAATGTATCAACAAATATTCAAATAAATTAATAACATAAAAAAAATTGTAAATAAAAAGGGAAATAAAGAAAAGATAAAACAAAGAAAAACATAAAAGTTAAAAATAAGAAAAAAAGAGAAAATAGTAATAATTTAATGAAAACCTAAAAACAAATTTTTAAAAAATAGGAAAAAGATTTAATAAAAAACAAAAATTAATAATAAATTGTTTTTAAAAGAATTCTTTTAACAGAAAACAAAAAATAACTAAAAACTAAAATATAAAAATATAAATAAATAAATAAAAAACAATAAACAAAACCAATTTCGAAAACGAAAAGAATAATAAATAAATACAGAACAAAATAAGAAAAATGGAATTTAAAGAAATAGAAAATTAAAAATAGTAAAAAGAAAAATGCAAAATAAAAATTCTGAAAAAATAGAAGAAACTAGAAAAAAATATATAAATAAAAGCTAAAAATAAAAAGTAAATCGAAAATCATTAAAAATCTAAAAAGAATAATAAAATAAAATAAAATAATAATAATAATAATAATAAAATAAATAAAATAAAAAATGATGAAAAGAAAATTAGAAAAAACAAATAAAACAAAATAATTAGAAACTACAATAAAAAGAGAATAAAAAAATAAAAATAAATAAAAAATTAAAAAATTAAAAAAATAAAAAATGAAATAATAATAATAATAATAGTAAAAAGAAAAAAAAATTTAAAACAAAAATAAAATAAAAAAAAGGGAACCAGTTAATTACTAACGGAAAAACGGTTTCTGAAAAAAAAAAAAAACAAATAAAAGGCAAAAGGAAAACAGTGGGGAGGGGGCTGGATTTTTTTTTTATGGCTCGACCTCTTCGTCCTCCCCAGAATCACTGGGAGCTCCTCTCAATTCCATCCGGCTTGAACTATTCTTCGCTTTCGAGGTAGCACGAGGACGACTCAGAATTTTCCTTCTTCAGGTTAGCATGAAATCTTGATCTCTGTGGCAAACTGAATGGAGAATAACTAGATAAACCTTTTGAATAGAATTGAATTAGCTTGGTGAATATACATGAAAGCTAGTGAAGGTTAGGATGTACAATTCTTCTTGATGGATGGATCTTTGGGAGAACGGTGATAAGAAGAGAGAATGAGCATAATAGTGTGGTTTAGGTTCTTGTTCTTGATGCTGAGTCAGCTAACATTGGAGCAGATTGAGCCACTGAGTTCCCCAACGGAGCGAGCAGCACATATCCAACTGAGGGGTTCTCTTGGGTTGAGGAGCAAGGAATGGCCAAGAAAGCCAGATCCTTGCTTAATCTGGGTTGGTATCACTTGCCAGAATGGTCGAGTTGTTGGGATCAATATCTCGGGCTTTAGAAGAACTCGTCTTGGGAGGAGAAACCCGCAGTTTTCAGTGGATGCCTTGGCCAATCTCACTCATTTGCACACCTTCAATGCCTCCAATTTCCTCCTTCCTGGTTTTATTCCTGATTGGTTTGGTCTGATCCTCCCTTCTCTTACAGTACTTGATCTTCGTTCTTGCTCCATTGTTAATGCTATTCCTTCTACTCTTGGCAATTTAACCAACCTCACCGCTCTCTATCTTTCTAACAACAATCTCACTGGCACTGTTCCTGACACTTTGGGTTAACTCTTGGCCCTTTCCGTTCTTGATCTTTCCCGGAATTCCCTTTCAGGACACATACCAACCTCCTTTGCCTTTCTTACTAATCTCTCTTCCCTTGACATGCCTACCAATTTTTTTGTATGGGCCGATTCCTTCGGCCATGGCGACCCTCTCCCGGTTACAATACTTGAATCTTTCCGGCAATAACCTGGTTTTTTTGCCTGCCCCATTGGGGGCTCTTACCCGCTTAGTTGACCTTGATCTTGGTCGCAATTCCTTCTCCGGCGAACTGCCTCCACGTTTGAATGGGTTGAAGAACTTGCGAACAATGATACTCTCAAACAGCATGCTCAATGGACCTCTACCGGACAACTTGTTTGCTTCTTCATTGCAGTTGCAGGTCCTGGTGCCGAGGCAAAACAATTTCACCGGTTCTTTGCCTGTCCAGCTGTTGTCTCTGCCAAGATTGAGCTTCCTTGATGTGTGTAAACACTTAATTATCTCCGAGGCCCATTTTAAGTCAATTAGTGGATAAACCTAAATTAAAAACCCCAAGAAATTCAAAATACATAAAGAAACATAATTAAACAGTGAAAACAAAAGAAAAATATGAAAATCAAGGTAAATAATAAAAACTAAAAAATAAATACAAATAAAAAAAACTAAAAAATAAATACAAATAAAAAAAACTGAAAATAAATACAAATAATAAAAACATAAATAAAAAAATCAGAATCTGGAAATTAAAAATTATTTTTTTTAAAATCCGGAAATTAAAGTGAAAAATTAAAAGTCGGAATCTAAAGAAAATAAAAATTTTAAAATCTGTAAAAGAAAATAAAATCTAAAGAAGATAAAAAACTAAAATCAGAAAAACTAAAGATGAAAAAACTGAAATCGAAAATTAAAATAAAAGAGAACTAAAATAAAATCAAAATAAAATCAAAAAGGGAAAATCAAAAAGAAAAAGGGGGTTTCTGAAGGGTATAAAAAAGCAGCAGAGAGAGGTTTTGGGGGTTGGATTTTCTTTTGCTCGCTTTTGGATAAAGTTTGGAGAACGAAGGAAAATTGATCGAGGAGAGGAGAGAAGCATACGAACGTAAGGGGAAATATTCTTCAATCGAGTCCAAGTTTCCTCTTCGCTCAAGTCTTTGGGACGCTTAGAGCTGAAAAGGAAGAAGGTCCAGGATCGTTGGTCTCTCGTGAAAGAGTTGTGAATCTTGCATACAGGCTCAAACAGGTCAGCATCACGCGCTAAATATTGTTCGATTATCCTTCCCTTATGCATCCATTCTTGATCTCTTTTCTTTCCTTATAGTAATATACCATGTAAACTGGAGATGGAGACTCTGTTCTTGCATGATGTGGTTGACCATAAGCGGCCCCCTAAGGCTCTAATGATGATGGCCCGGGTGATGCTAAAGAACGGGTTCAAGCCAGGTGATAAACTGGGGCAAAACAATGGCGGTTTGTCTCGGCCATTGCCAGTGAACAAGAATAGGCGGCGATATGGGTTGGGATATGAACCCACTGAAGAGGACAAGGCGATAAGACCCCGTTGTAACAAGGTCCCTCTGTGCCACATTTCACAAAGTTTCCGAAGTGCCGGCTTCGAAGACCCGGGCATGATCGCAGCCATAGACGGAATGGGAACAATAACCATCGAAGATCTGGTGACGGCCTGTCCCCCTGGACAAGAACTGATCAATTGGGAAATTTTCGATCTACCCTTGACTTTTGGTTCAGTTCAAATGTAATTTTGTAATTGTCATGATAAACTTTTACACATAAACATTTTTGTACATATTTTTTGACAAATAATAAGTACAGTTGCATTATCCAAAATATTCCCTCTTCTTTCCCCAATATATTTCCCTCTGCTAAATATACATATCTTATTTCTTCTTCTCATACCCAACTCGCAGATCCGACCAAAAACCACCTTGCAACGATAGTGCTAGTATTGTATCAGGCGATTTCAATTGCATTGTCGATCCAGTTGATGAAGAAACAGAATCTGAATACGAACCCACCGATGAGATGTTGAGATTGGTGGAACGCAAATCCAAAGTAATAGAACCCCATCAGGAACCAGTGGATCTGATAAACTTGGGGACCGAAGAAAACAAAAGAGAGGTCAAGATAGGCACGCTTACCACCAGAGACAATCAGGAGCGATTGATCTCACTCTTACAAGACTATAGTGATATCTTCGCCTGGTCTTATCAAGACATGCCGGGCTTGGACACCTCTATAGTAGAGCACAAGTTTCCTACGAAAGACGGATGCGCGCCAATCAAACAGAAGCTGAGGAGGATGAAACTGGAAATGTCCCTGAAAATCCGGGAGGAAGTAAAGAAACAGTTTGACGCCGGCTTCTTGGCCGTTGCAAATTACCCCAAGTGGGTTTCCAACATAGTACCGGTCCCCAAGAAAGATGGAAAGGTCCAGATGTGCATAGATTACAGGGATCTCAATCGAGCCAGCCCGAAAGATGATTTCCTGCTCCTCCACATCGATGTGCTGGTCGATAACACTGCACAATTCTCCTATTTCATGGATGGGTTCTCAGGCTACAATCAGATCAAGATGGTCGAAGAAGACAGAGAAAAGACCACCTTCATCACAGCCTGGGGAACCTTCTGTTATAAAGTTATGCCCTTTGGATTGAAAAATGCTGGGGCAACCTATCAGAGGGCTATGGTAACATTATTCCATGACATGATTCACAAGGAGATAGAAGTCTACGTGGATGACATGATTGCCAAATCCCGAACAGAGGACGACCATCTCACGGATCTACAGAAGTTGTTTAAGAGGCTTAGAAAATTCAAGCTGCGGTTAAACCCGGCTAAATGCACCTTTGGGGTTAAATCAGGAAAGCTGCTGGGCTTTATTGTCAGCAAAAGGGGAATCGAGGTCGACCCTGACAAAGCCCGAGCAATTATAGATATGCCAGCTCCGAGAACTGAAAAAGAGATCTGAGGATTCTTGGGGAGACTCAATTACATCTCCCGATTTATCTTTCAACTAACAGCTACATGCGAGCCGATCTTTAACCTATTGTGTAAGAATCAACCCACGAGTTGGGATGAGGATTGCCAAGAGGCTTTTGAAAAGATCAAATCATATTTACAGAACCCGCCGGTGCTGGTACCGTCAGTCGCTCGGAGGCCCTTAATCCTATATTTGACGGTGACGGACCAGTCAATGGGTTGCGTGCTCGGTCAACACGATGAATCCGGGAGAAAGGAGCAGGCAATATATTACCTGAGCAAGAAGTTCACGAGCGGCGAAGCCAGATATTCTCTCTTGGAGTGAACTTATTGTGCTTTGGCATGGGCGGCACACCGCCTAAGACAATATATGCTAAGTCACACCACGTGGCTTATATCCAGGATGGATCCGATCAAGTATATATTCGAGAAGCCTGCGTTGTCAGGACGAATTGCAAAATGGAAAATGATGTTATCGGAATATGATATCCTATATGTAACCTAGAAATCTGTCAAAGGCAGCGCACTCGCAGAGTATTTGGCCCAACAGCCCATAGATGATTACCAGGCTATGCAACCGGAATTCCCTGACGAGGATTTAAGGGCAATCTTTAACGAAGAAGAGAAGGCCGAGGGAGAAAGATGGACGATGTTGTTCGACGGTGCGTCCAACATGATGGGCCACGGTATAGGAGTTATACTGATTTCCCCGGAAAGACAGTATATACCTATCACCGCCCGACTAGCTTTTGATTGCACAAACAATGTGACGGAGTATGAAGCTTGTATTTTAGGGATTCAAACTGTAATCGAAGCCAATGTAAAACGCCTAGAAGTCTTCGGTGATTCAGCCTTGGTCATCCACCAGGTCAAAGGAGAGTGGGAGACTAGAGACACAAAGCTAGTGCCCTATCAGGCCCGTCTCGAAGAATTGTTGGAACATTTCAAGGAGGTCACCTTCTCGCATGTACCCCGAGAAGACAATCACTTGGCTGATGCCCTAGCCACTTTGTCATCTATGTTTGAAATTGGACGAGAAGAGGACATGCCTCTCATCCGCATCCAACATCGCTTTAGATCGGCATTTTGTCAAGCAGTGGAGGTGGAACCAGACGGAAAACCTTGGTATCATGACATCCAGCAATTCTTGAAGAACAAAGAGTACCTTGCCAACGCGTCCGAAAATGACAAGAGGACCCTACGGAGATTGGCTGCAGGTTTCCTCCTCAATGGAGAAATCCTGTACAAAAGGAATCACGATATGGTTCTGCTCAGGTGCGTAGATGCAGCAGAAGCCAACAAAATCCTAAAGGAAGTTCACGAAAGGTCTTTTGGCGCTCACGCCAACGGACATGCAATGGCGAGAAAAATTCTCAAGGCCGGGTATTATTGGCTGACCATGGAAGCTGACTGCTACAAACACGTCAAGACACTGCCACAAGTGCCAGGTATATGCAGACAATGTCCATGTGCCGTCAATGTTGTTGAATGTGCTGTCATCACCATGGCCGTTCGCTATATGGGGAATGGATGTCATCGGCCCAATCGAGCCTAAAGCGTCCAATAGACACCGTTTCATACTGGTGGCCATTGACTACTTCACCAAATGGGTTGAGGCCACCTCATACGCTAGTGTGACTCATAATGTGGTGGTCAAATTCGTGAAGAGAGAGCTAATTTGCCGATATGGATTGCCCAGTAAGCTTATCACGGACAATGGCTCCAACCTCAACAACAAGATGATGCTTGAGTTATGCGGCCAATTCAAGATCCAACATCACAACTCTTCCCCCTACCGACCGAAGATGAATGGAGCGGTCGAAGCAGCCAATAAAAATATCAAGAAGATCATTCAGAAGATGGTCCTCTCATACAGAGAATGGCATGAAATACTCCCTTATGCATTGCATGCATATCGGACCTCAGTCCGTACTTCTACTGGGGCAACCCCCTTCTCGCTGGTGTATGTGATGGAAGCCGTACTCCCAATCGAGGTCGAGATTCCTTCATTGAGGGTTCTGATGGATGTTGATTTGGAATAGGCCGAGTGGGTCCAGGCTCAGATGGATCAGTTGAACTTGATCGAAGAGAAAAGGCTGACGGCGATATGTCACGGCCAACTATACCAAAAAAGAATGAAGAAAGCATTTGATAAAAAGGTCCATCCTCGGGAGTTCCAAGAAGGATATTTGGTTATCAAAAAGCTGTTACCTATGCAGAAAGCGCTGCAAGGGAAATGGTCCCCAAATTACCATGAACCTTATGTAGTTAAAAAGGCTTTCTCTGGAGGCGCCTTGATCCTGGCCGACATGGACGGGAAAGACTTGCCTAACCCCATCAACTCAGATGCCGTTAAGAAGTATTATGCTTAAAAGAAAAGCCCACTAGGTCGAAAACCCGCAAGGGCGGCCTAGGAAAAATCAGGGCAATCCAAGCTGAAAGGCCCGCTAGGTTGAAAACCTGCAAGGGCAGCCTAGGAAAAAATCAGGGCAATCCAAGCAGAAAGGCCTGCCACGTCAAAAACCCGCAAGGGCGGCCTAGGCAAAGATTAGGGCAGGTCAAGCAAAAAGGCCCGCTAGGTCAAAAACCTGCAAGGGCGGCCTAGGCAAAAATCAAGGCAATTCAAGCAAAAGGCCCGCTAGGTCGAAAACCCACAAGGGCGGCCTAGGAAAAATTAGGGCAGATCAAGCAAAAAGGCCCGCTAGGTCGAAAACCCGCAAGGGCGGCCTAAGCAAAAATTAGGGCAATTCAAGCGAAAAAGCCTCATAAACTGAAAACCCGTAAGGGCGGTTTAGATAAAATCAAAGTAAAAACGGCATCGATAATACAAGTAAAGGAGGAATTATTCCTTCCGATTAAGAAGATTGAGAAAGGGTGACAGGCAGTCTCCATCCATACTGAGGCAAATTTGTGACTAGATTACGATCTGTGCCTTATAGTGGGGCAAAATTGGAAAATATCCGCGGTTCTAGCGAAAGGTTCAAGATCGGTCTGGGGCAAGCCAAATAAACTGGGGCAAAATTTTGTTTTTCAGAAGCTAGGTTGGCAAGGCATGAACATGTCGCCAAAGTACAATATTAGCACTAATCGTCTCAAAGGCATCCCACCAACCAAAATCACGTCACCAGACGTCCAGTCATAAAACAGCCCACGTCCTTTTGACTATCTTGTTAATTCCCCACCATATGCAACTATATTTTCTTCTATCAAATTATATATGTAAAATGAAATTACTCAAGTTTTGAATGACAATTGCCGTTACTAACACTGTTCTAAAATTAGAGTTATGACGAAACTTTCCTGATTGCAAGTTCTTTTTTTATCAAAAATGGCGCGCGCAACAGATATGCCTATAAAAGCAAGGAAGGAAGCAAGCAGTTCATAGAGTCTAGCTCACTCTGAAGAATGCGGTCAGTGTTAGAAGAAAATCGGGGAGTCAGAGTCCACAAACAAAATCGCAAAGTTTTTTTCGCTCAAGCCTATTAGTAGGCCAACTCTTTACTTTCCTGCTTTCTGGCCTATATGTTGTCAGGCCACTACATCTTTACATTTCCTGCTTTCTGGCCTATGTTGTCAAAGCCATCAGCATCTTTATTTTCTCCGTTCCTGGCCTATGTTGTCCGCCACTCCATCTTTACATTTCTGCTTTAAGCCTATGTTGTCGGGCCCACTTCGCGACCTTTTACATTTCGCTTCGCCTATGTTGTCAAGCCACTGCATCTTTTCATTTCTTGCTTTCTGGCCTATGTTGTCAGGCCACTCCATCTTTACATTTCCTGCTTTCTGGCCTATGTTGTCAGGCCACTGCATCTTTACATTTCCTGCTTTCTGGCCTCTACTTTCTGGCCTATGTTGTCGACCCCTTGCATCTTTACTTTCCGCTTTCCGGGCCTATGTTGTCGTGCCACCGCATCTTTACATTTCTTGCTTTCTGGCCTATGTTGTCAGGCCATTGCATCTTTACATTTCCTGCTTTCTGGCCTATGTTGTCAGGCCACTGCATCTTTACTTTTCCTGCTCTCCAGTCTATGTTGTCAGGCCCCCGCATTTTAATCTCCTGCTTCTTGGCCTATGTTGTCAGGCCATTGCATTTTATTCCTGTTCTTCGGCCTATGCTGTCAGGCCATTACATTTTATGTTCAACATTTCGGCCTATGATTGTCAGACCCTCCATACTTTAATTTCCTGTAATTTTAGCATCTCAGCATATGAGGTCGAGCCTCGTATGTCTTGTCTTCTACATTTTGTTATACCGTGACGTGATCTTATGCAATAGGTTCCACCGCTCTAGCACAAAGAGGTTAGCAAGGATCATTCAAAGGTTAATATTTTCCCCACATAAGGTTGAAAACTCTATAATCCCGAAGGTACAGTATCTCCGAAATTATCTCGGTACCTACCTTGGACATAATTTGTTTACGTCTTTACCCATTTCTTACCACGATAATATAGAGAGTACTTCTCATATTATCTAATAAGAAAAATGAGTAAAGAGGGGCAAACTGTAAACACTCAATTATGTCCGAGGCCCATTTTAAGTCAATTAGTGGATAAACCTAAATTAAAAACCCCGAGAAATTCAAAATACATAAAGAAACATAATTAAACAGTGAAAACAGAAGAAAAAGATGAAAATCAAGGTAAATAATAAAAACTAAAAAATAAATACAAATAAAAAAACAGAAAAATTGAAAATAAATACAAATAATAAAAACATAAATAAAAAAATCAGAATCTGGAAATTAAAATTAATTTTTTTAAATCTGAAAATTAAAATGAAAAATTAAAGTCTAGAATCTAAAGAAAATAAAAATTTTTAAATATGTAAAAGAAAATAAAATCTAAAGAAGATAAAAAACTAAAATCAGAAAAACTAAAGATGAAAAAACTGAAATTGAAATTTAAAATAAAAGAGAATTAAAATAAAATAAAAATAAAATCAAAAAGGGAAATTCAAAAAGAAAAAGGGGGTTTCTGAAGGGTATAAAAAAGCAGCAGAGAGAGGTTTTGGGGGTTGGATTTTCTTTTGCTCGTTTTTGGATAAAGTTTGGAGAACGAAGGAAAATTGATCGAGGAGAGGAGAGAAGCATACGAACGTAAGGGGAAATCTTCTTCGATTGAGTCCAAGTTTCCTCTTCGCTCAAGTCTTTGGGACGCTTAGAGCTAAAAAGGAAGAAGGTCCAGGATCGCTGGTCTCTCGTGAAAGAGTTGTGAATCTTGCATACAGGCTCAAACAGGTCAGCATCATGCGCTAAATATTGTTCGATTATCCTTCCCTTATGCATCCATTCTTGATCTCTTTTCTTTCCTTATAGTAATATACCATGTAAACTGGAGATGGAGACTCTGTTCTTGAATGATGTGTTTCTTGGATGTTAGCAAATCATGTGTGTTTGATCGATTTCAAGATCGGAATTGGTATGTTTGTTGTTCATTTATAATCTGTCCAATACTGGAAATGTAATTAAAAGATGAGGAAATAGGTCCGGTACTAATATTAATGGACCTTGCATAGACAAATCCTAGTCGGTCATGGGTAAGGAGCAAGAACCCAACTTAGCGAGATGCTCCTAGGAAGGTGTCAAAACAGAGAAGCCCAAAACAGAGAGGAGAAGCTAGGTTCGACTTGCCCCTCACTTTGTATGTATTAGAAAAAAATATGAGAGGAATACCGAGATCTAGCATTACAAGAGAAGAGCTATAAAGCCCTTATTCCTAGATCACTTTACCAAGACCATGATTCTTCCCATTTCGAGTTCGTCCCTTGTTCCTAGCTCTTCATTTGATTGTGCGGGTTCATCGTCATAAGTTACTCAACTTACCTCGCCACTCTTGGTGTAAGTGGAGTCTGCCACTAGTTTGGCGTCCTTTCCACACAAGCATGAGAAGGATAGGTCTAGGATCTCCCCTTCTCAAAGAGGACCGAATAGCATAGTGAGGCCATCTTTCGCTCGGATCAGAGGGCTGATCATGTAGGCTTCGGTTACCCCCCTTCTCGTTCTGCTTCTAGATACACGTGGACATGCACATACCCTAAGTGAACTCTTCACGATTAGCTATCATCCTCCTTGTTCTCCTAAGACTAAGAAGTGATCTGAGTGGTCTAGAGGAAAGTTAGGACGAAACATAGGCAGAAAACCTAGTGCGGGTCAAGATAGCCAATCCTTGCCTACAATGTTGAATATCAGAGGTGTTTTATGACTAGCAAGGTAGTGCAAAGCTATCCAGAACCATCAATTCCCTAACCAAATTGGACCCTGTCAGACCCTCTAGCAATGGCTAGAACTTAGGAAATTGGCGTTTAGGAAACATACAACGCTTAGGTCTCATTTGAATAAGGCGACGTTGACCTCTCCTAGCAATCCAAGTCATGAGCATGTATGCAGATGAAGGTGCAAAATACAAAAATTAACTAAGTCGAGAAACCATGTACTAAGGGTCAATTTACTATGCTTAGACCCCACTTCCAATATGGGAGATGATGGTTCCATACCCCTAACTCGAGTAATAGGTCAAGAGATGTAAAAAGAATCAAGGTCCGTGAATCCACCAGTTGTAGTACGAACGCCATTGAGGTAGGGACTCTAGAGAGCTAGGTCCCTCAGTTAATGAGATTAGGAGCAATGAACTGGTCCTACTAGCCTAATGAGGTCTTCTTTGGAAGGTGATCAAGGCACCCCTTCTGTCTCCCCAAGACACCATAGTTGCACTGAGTTCTCCACAAATAGGATCATCAAACTTCAACCATAACAACATCCCATACAAGCCTAAGAACACGTCCATGAGTCCAATTACTCGAGGGTGTAGGTCTGTTCCCACACCAGGCGAACACATGCACGTGAAGGCGTATAACAAGGATGGGTTCGACAATGAGTTGTATAGGAAGAGATCCTCATTCAAATCAAATAATTTCCCAGCTTACAATATTCAGGGTTTGAAGTTTGGTCACTCCCTAACTTATGTTCTCTCCTCGCAAAGACAATCGCACTCGATGAAAAAGAGCTTCCAACACTCAGAACTTTACGCTGACGGAAAGAGCCTCGAGCCTGAGAGACTATTAATATGAAACGCGTCACCATCATAATAGGATGGGCTCTGAAAACAGATTGGGAGTCATGTTGAAAGGCTTAGCCCATCTCGTGTCATCAGCTACGTGAGGGGCAGAACGAAATAATCCAAATTTTCCCGCCCAGCCTCGTGGGGGATCTCTCCATGCATGATCCCTGTACGTGAGTTTAATTCCTGCCCATGCAGGGGAGCTGGTCAAAAGCATAAAACGAGACCCACCAACAAAGCCATTTGAAAGCATGTAGTGATCATATCCACCCAATGTAACATATACAATTAAAATGGCTGTATGCCAACAAATTGAAGTAGTCCAGATGGTTGAGGGAATGGCATGCGAACTCGTTGTCTGCAATTCGAATCCCCTACTCAACGTTTTCTACTTCTCCACCAAAAGGTATTATCTTGTATTCTATTGATTATTGTAGTAGGTCCTCATAATCTTCATAATTACAGAATAGCCCCTTTCAAATTCCATTAATACCTGTTCTGTCCCCAAGACCAGAAATTACCAAACTGCCCCTATTCTTCCCATTAATGCCAAATCTGCCCCTAGCTCTATAATTACCAGATTACCCCTCCAAATTCATAAAAATTTCATAATTAATAATTAATTAATAAAAATTTCATAATTGCTAAACAAATTTGACAAAAATCCCATAATTGCTAAATAAATCCCAAAATTTCTAATAATTATCAAATTGCCCCAAAATTCTTAATAATTACAAAACTACACCAAAATTTCATTTAAACCCCAATTTTTTCAAAACTCAAAACGAAACTCTTCCCTCTCAAATTCGAGCCTTTTTACTCCAAAAATCAAGATCATTTCCTAATCATCTCTTTTCAAAAATGAAAAATTTCTTTTTTCTAATATTTTGGGATTCGGGTCTCACGCAATGGACTCTAAATGGGGAACTGTCGGTTTACCTGCTGTTCAACATTTAGTAGTTCGTATAGGTCCCCATGCTGCCTTAGCCGCCTCGGGCCTTGTACATAAGTGGACTTGAGGTCCTTTTCAAAACTTTAAAATCTCTTTTTCTAATATTTTGGGATTCTAGGTCTCACGCAATGGACTCTAAATGGGGAACTAGCGGTTCACCTGCTGTTCAACGTTTAATAGTTCGTATAGGTCCCTGTGCTGCCTTAGCTGCCTCGGGCCTTGTGCATGAGTGGACTGAAGATCCCTCCAAAGGATAAGATTTTCTCAAAAACGAAACCTTTAAAATATTTTTTCTCAAGCACTTTTTTGAAGGTCAAGCCTTCACAAACCAGAACTACGTAAGCCTTGAGTTTCCCATTGCACCGCGGAATACGTAGGAGCAGGATCAAGTCCTGTCAGGCTAACCTCCGTCAGATTATGTATTTTCACAATAATTAAAGGGACCAAAACAGTTTTCAAAATCACACACTCAGTTTAAGGGTACCGTTCTTCTGAACGAGCGAGTGGGGTGCCTAACACCTTCCCCATTCGTAATCGACTCCCGAACTTAGAATCTTATCTTCAAATTAGGGTTTTTCCAAATCTTTTCCCTTAAATAAAAATTTGGTGGCGGCTCCACATCAACAAAAATAAAACTTATCTTCAAAGTTTTAGCGAGTTCGTCGTCTCGTTACGGTTGCGACAATGTGTCTTCCAATAACTTCAGTGGTCTACTTCCTAACACTAGTTCTACTGATAATGCTACTGTTGTTGTGCTTAATATATCTCATAATAAGTTTCTTGGAGGCCTCACTCTCGCGCTCAGAAGGTGGTTTCGTGGATCTTTCAAGCAATTATTTCGAGGGCAAGGTTCTGGGTCTCATGCGTAATGTATCTCTGGACATCAACTGCCTCCAAAACGTGACAAATCAGATCTACAACCTACAGAACCATAGACTCTAGCATGCTTATACTCTGGAACTACTTGTATCTGGAACAACCAATCTCAAGCCAAGTCTCTGTTTTCACCACTTTTCCCATCCTTAAAAAATAATCAAGTTTAATTTATTCGTCCCTAAAGATCAAGCATTCCATTCTTGGTCAGATTCTTCTTTCGTCATAATCCCAAATCGAGCTTAATTTTTCTGTCAAATGTAAGTAATTTCTCCAGCCCCATGCAGTTGATGTACAAAGCACTGAGTTGCACCCACATAGACATGGCTTAAATATTCTTGAAGCATTATTAAGTCACAACCAAAGGGCTGGTCTAGTGGTTAAGGAGGCGCTCTTGGGTCCTCTGCAACTCGGGTTCGAACCCCACACGCACCATTTTGCCACCAAAATTCCCCTTTGCATCACGCGCGTGTCACATGCCACCTGATAAGCCGCCGAAGCCTCCTCCCAAGCCGTACGAGCCGCGAGCCATCATGACACCCTTCTCAAGCCAAGTGAGTCGCGAGCCATCATTCTTAGCCTCCAAAGCCAAACGAGCCACAAGCCATGCAAAGTCATGCAAGGTTCTAGAAATTGCAGTTTGGTCCCTTGACTTCCAGAAATCATAGCTGGGCCCCTAAACTTCCATAATTACCATTAGCCCCCAGAATTTCTCAAAATTGCAAATGGAACCCCTAACTTCACATAATTACAATTGAACCCCCAGGATTCTCCAAATTACAGATTAACCCCTAAATTCCCCATAATTCACAATTTCAACCTGAAATTCTCCATAATCACAGATTAACCCCTAAATTCCCCATAATTCAAAATTCAACCCTAAATTCTCCGTAATCACAATTTTAACCCCAAATTTTCCCAAAATTTAAAATTAAACCCTTTCCTCCCAAAATTCCAATAAAGTTCTTTTTCTTCAAAATTCAAAAGAACTCATTTCCTTAAGACTCAAATTAAAATTCATTTCTTCAAAATTCAAATTAAGTTCTTTTCTTCGAATAAAATCAAATCAACCTCGAATATCTTTTCACCAAATTTCAATCAAATCGAGTCCATTTCCAATCAAATGTTTTTCAAAATCAAATTCATTTCTTTAGCTTAAATCAGTCTATCTTTTTCTACTTAAGCTCATTCATTTCTTTATCTTTATCACTTTCAAATAAAATTCTTTGATTCTAGGTCTCAGGCAATGAACCCTAAGCACGAACTGGTAGCTTTTTCTGCTGTTCGATGCCTAGGAATTCATATGGGTCCTAAGTGCAGCCGTAGTTGTCTTGGACCCTGTGCATATGTGGACCGAGGATCCTTTTGTAAAATTTCAATAAAAACACGAACTGGTAACTTTTTCTGCTGTTCGGGGTTTAGGAATTCGTATGGATCCCAGTGCAGCCGTAGTTGTCTTGGATCCTGTGCATATGTGGACTAAAGATTCTCCTTAAGATATTTTCAAAACACTTTAGCCGTTTTCAAATATTCCTTTTCAAACGCCCCAAAGGTCAAGCCTTCAAGCACGTTTTTCAAACACTCCTTTTCAAGTTTCTCTGAAGGTCAATCCTTCATAAACCCGAACTACGTAAGCCTTGAGTTTCCCATTGCACCAGAGAATACGTAAGAGCAGGATCCAGTCCTGTCAGGCTAACCTCCATCAAGCTATTTATTTTCACATTAATTAAGGGAGCAAACATTTTCAAAAATCACACGCTCAGTTTAAGGTTACCGTTCTTTGGAACAAGCGAGTGGGGTGCCTAACACCTTCCCCACTCATAACCGAATCCCAAACTTTGAATCTCATCCTCGAGTCAGGGTTTTTTCCAAATATTTTTCCCTTAACTAAAAATTTGGTGGCGACTCCACATCATCCATCAAATTCTTTTCCAAAATTTAGCGAGTTCGTCGTCTCGTCGAAATTACGGTTGCGAAAGATGGCAACTCCACTGGGAACATTAAAGAGTCAAGCCCGTTTGATTGAGTGTGTATTATAATTGATCCCTTCTCTTTTTATTTGCATGTTTTATTGATTGCACGAATCCTTTCTTATTTATTTGCACGATTTACTTTGCTTGTTAGCTATCGGTTTGTTTATCTATCTGTTGTTGTTTGCTCATTCTCCTTATAACCCTAGGATAGACAAACAATAAATTATATATGTGTATAATTTCCCCAATTGCAGGTATCCCAAAATTGTGTGCTCTCATACATCGCATATGCATTTATCATGAGTGGGGCCCTATACCCGGGTTTGAGTGCTACCTAGGATAGAGGGATCTAGTGGTGTCACTCTGGGGCCTACGTCCTGATTGGCTATCACGAAAATCCCGCTAGAGTGCGTCCTATTTGTAATGCCCTACAACTGGTAGCGTTTTCTGCTGTTGTGGCAAGCATTGCAGACTGGAACTTGGCTCTAGTGACCTCTACACCCCAGGATTACAAACCACCTTTGAGAGGTTCATATAAAAGGCCATAGATCCTTAGGACAGGTAACCCGCATAAGAAGCAAAGAGGGCACACACACCCCTTTCAAGATACAAGGTTCACCGCTCACAGGCACTTATTTAAACCAAACCATCCGAAGTGGCGAAAGGGAGTTGAAAGCTAAAATTGGGGAGATACAAAAATCAAATCAAGATAAAAATCAAGAAAACCAAAATAGAAGGAGAAAATTCCTAGGAAAAATTAGAAATTTTTTTTTAAAATATTGAAAATATTCCAAAGAAAACTT
This sequence comes from Canavalia ensiformis, assembly GCA_026541065.1. Classification (NCBI taxonomy): domain Eukaryota; kingdom Viridiplantae; phylum Streptophyta; class Magnoliopsida; order Fabales; family Fabaceae; genus Canavalia; species Canavalia ensiformis. The sequence continues at coordinate 20,044 of JAMKYM010000742.1, forward strand.
AAAAGGACATTTTAGAAATAGAAAAATTAGGAAAATAATCTTTTGAAAATACGGAAAATATTAAAAAGATTCAATAGGAGAGAAAATGAAATATTGAAAACCTAAAGAATTCTTTCTAGAAAAATTTTAGTAAAACTAAAAAGGTTTTTAAACAAAACTAAAGGTTTTTCCAGCATATTAAATATACCAAAATTCATAAAAAAAAAACACAAAATTGTTAAGAAATCAATGACAAATAAATTAAACCACTCAACTCTTCCCAAAATGTTCAAATCTTTAGTTATTTGTGCATAGCATGCATGCATTCATTCATCCATTAATAAATTTATCAATGAAAGAAGGAGATTTTCAAAAATCACTCCACACATTTTTCATCTACATACTCATTTTGCATTAACATCTTTATCATTCACGATTTTTGCATTCAAATTATTTCTCAAAAATTAATTTTTAACTTTAACAGAAAATTGGAGAAACACAACTCCCTCGACATCCTTATAGGACCAGATCCCAATCAGGAATCATGGATGAACTGGAGAGACAGAATGAGGAGTTGAGGGACGAAGTCAGAACTCTAAAGGATCAAGTGGCCAGACTGATGGAGGCCATGCAATTGTCTAAATAGAAAGAGGCAAGGGAATCCCTACCGGGGGAGCCAATCGATCCACCATATCCTCCTGGTTTCAATCCATAAAACCTTTCACCACTAACCATGCCTCCATCAACCGAAGGGGTTCACTATGGGTTTCCTCATGGGCATGCACCCTCATTCGCCCAAACATAAGCCCAAACACAAAACCTACCTTCAAACACCACAGGCATCCCTTATGTTGTCCCAAACACCATCCCACAAGCTTACCAAACAGCTGTTGGGGGAACACATCCTATGTTCACCCAAGGGCCTCACCCTGTGTACCTACCATTTTCTCAACCTCACCATATGCCTGAGGAATACCCAAGCCATCCTTCGAATGAGGATACAGAAAAATGGAAAGGTCTAAAGGAAAGGATCAAGGCAATTGAGGGGAGTGCTTACGAAGCCACAGACGCAGCCGATCTATGCCTGGTTCCCGACGTGGTCATCCCTCCTAAATTCAAGGTTCCTGAATTCGAAAAGTATCTAGGAACTAGCTGTCCAAAGAGTCATTTGGCCATGTACTGCAGGAAGATGTCTCCCTGTAGGCACGACGACAAGCTGCTCATGCATTTCTTTCAAGACAGCCTAACTGGGTCAGCTGCAACTTGGTACACTCAGCTAGAGCGGACACATATCCGTTCATGGAGGGATCTGGCTGAAGCTTTCCTCAAACAATACCAGTACAACATGGAGATGGCTCCCGATCGAACTCAACTCCAAAACATGGCCAAGAAAGGGGACGAGACCTTCAAACAGTATGCTCAAAGATGGAGGGAGCTAGCCGCTCAAGTACAACCTCCTCTATCTGAGAAGGAATTGGTCAACACGTTCGTAGACACACTCCAAGATCCTTTCTATGACAAGATGATTGGCAGTGTGACTTTTAGCTTCTCTGATGTCGTCATCATTGGAGAAAAGATCGAGGGTGGCATGCGCCGAGGAAGGATTGCGCACAAGTCCACAGGGACAACTGATGCCTCTGTAGAAAAGAAGAAGACAGGGGAGACTTTTAATATGGCTTCAAGTCAAGGACAATACATGCCTCAGATGGCGTCTTATGGACCAACTGGTTTCCAACCTTCACCATACGCACCTTACATACCATATCCTTATATCGCCACCGCCTACCAAACACCCTACCATCCTACTTACAACTATCCAATGCCAATCCGACCACCCATACCATATACGGTCCAAACACAAGCCATCAGTCCAAATCCTAGTCAAAGCCAAAAGAAGGAAAAAGATCCTGTCCATTTTGATCCCATTCCAATGAGCTACACTGAGCTGCTACCGCAGCTAATCCAGAATTCCTTGGTGGTTCCATATCCACTAAAACCTCAAGAGCCACCATATCCTAAATGGTATGATGCAAATGCCATATATGGCTACCATGCAGGGTACATCGGTCATTCTACAGAAAACTGCCAGGTTCTGAAGCGTAAGGTGCAGAGCCTGATTGATGCTAAACGGGTAGATTTTGGGAAGATTTCTCCTAATGTGGGAAACAATCCAATGCCGAATCATGAGGGCCCGTCGACCAGCTGAAAAAGGGAGCAGCACAACAAGTTTCCTTGTACAGATCAAGCTATTGAGGAAGACCATCTAGGATTTGTCATATTTTTCAAAATCAATCTTTTGTAAATAAATCTCAATGAATAATACAAAAATTAGATTTTTCATGTTTCTTGAGCACGTGCTTTACATTGTTGGCTTTACTTCTAATTTTATCATTCTTTTTATCCCTTCAGCCCACTTCTTATTCCTATACCCAAACAATAAATACCAATTGGTGAGGATGTTAGTGCTGTAATAAATAATCTTGAACGTCTAATTAATCAGGCTCAAAGAAAAACCAAGTGAGGAAGCAAAGCAAGCAACCAGGGATCCTAGATCACCACTCGTTGTAATGGAATGCCTTGTAAATATCCCGCTGGAACCAAGTTCAAATCCAGGCAAAATCAGGGATGCAAGAAAGGATCCGCTGAATTGGAAGCCCAAAACGATCCCGGTAAGGTCAATATCTGACTACATAAAATTCAAGAAAAGGGAGAAGACCCGATAGATTAAAGTCAAAATAATCCAGGCAAAATCAAGGTCAAAACATAAAATTCAAGAAGAGAAGAGAACACTGGATTAAAAGCCAAAAATAATCCAGGCAAAAGTAGGGTTAGAGTTCAAAATAATGATCGACAAAGTCATGATTAGAAAAGGTCTTGCCGGTTTCCAACAACAATTCAGGCAAAATTAGGATCAAACAGAAGAGCCCGCTAGACTAAAAACCCGCAAGGGAAACCTAGGCAAAAGTTAGGGCGAAACGAAAGACCTGCTGGGTGAAAACTCAAAAGAATAACCCAGGCAAAAGTTAAGGTCAAATCAAGAATCCCAGGACAACATGACATTTCTGCACCTCATATCTTCCTAAAACTGGGGCAAAATTTTGCCATTTCTCAAGTTTTGCTAATTAGACAATCAAGATTATAAAAAGCAGCATTGGCATTTTTCACCAAAAGGTGCCATTTGGGCAATCAAACCCACACCTTTCTTTCCCTTTCAAGTACACCACCTTAAAACATACAACCTCAAAATTCTCTACCTCCTTCTTTTGACCATTCAAAATCACTTTGCACACCTCAAAAATGCACGTGCCAAAAAGGAAATGTGAAAAATGCAAAAGATTTTAAAAAGGGATTAATTTTGAAAAGTCATGACAAGTCGGATGAATCCTCGACCATTGCAACACGACAAGATTGTTTCCCAAAGATTCATCTTCCTACCAGCCATAATGCCACTACAAAAAGGGAGTGCGTCTTACTCAAAGATACTGACCACTGTTGGGTCTCAAAGATCCTGACAAAAGAAAATTTCGAGATTGACCAAAACATTGAACTTAAGTCAATCTAGCTCGTCCTGATTCTTGATTCCTTTCACACCAACTATGGGATTGTCGAGGAAGGATGTGTCAGAAAAATCAAAAATCAAGAGAAACAAAAACTTTTACACCATTTCATGGTTCGCATTCATCCCATAGCATCTAATAATTATTTCAAGCATCAAAATAAGAACCCCACATCATTTCTGCATTCATTAAAGCATCACAAATACCGCATTCTTTTCATTCATTCGAACAGCACATAAACATCTTTTTATTCAAGCATTGCAAACCCATTTTTCAAAACTAATTAAGACAAGGGTAAAATTGCTCGAATCAATCATAATTAAAACCGAGTCAAGCTCAAACAGGGGCAAACGCTTGCCCACAAAAAAGAATCCAACTTGAGGTCATCCTCAAACTCAATCAAGTCCAAACTGGGGCAAACGTTTTCCCACAAACATTCAATTTGAGGTTCTAGGATTTAGGGTTTACAGTTTAGGGTTCAAGGTTTAGGGTTTAAGGTTCCAGGTTCTAGGTTTGAGGTTCAGGTTTCCAGGGTTTAGGTGCCAAGGTCTAAGGTTTAGTAATCATGGTTTACGGTTTAGGTTCAAAGTTCAAGGCTCCATGTTCCAGGGTTCACAGTTCATAGTCAGGATTCCGATTCTAGGGGTTCAGAGTTTAGGGCACTAGATACCAGGGTTCTAGGGTTCATGGTTCAGGTTACCGATTTCGAAGTTGAGGACTCCAAGTGGAAAGGTTCTAGGATTTTGGGTTTAAAGTTCCAGGTTCAAGGTTTGAGGTTCCAAGTTTAAGGGTTTTAAGTTCCAGGTTCTAGGGTTTAGGGTTCAATGTTGAAGGTTTAGGTTCAAAGTTCAAGGCTCCATGTTCCAGTGTTCACGATTCAAAGTCGGGGTTCCAGATTCTAGGGTTAAGAGTTTAGGGTACCAAGTACCAGGGTTATAGGGTTCATGGTTCATCTTACCGGTTTCGAAGTTGAGGACTCCAAGTTGCAAGGTTTTAGGATTTAGGGTTTACAGTTTAGGTTTTAGTGTTTACGGTTCATAGTTTAGGGTTTAAGGTTCCGAGTTCTAGGTTTGAGTTTCTAGGGTTTAGCGTTTAGGTTCCAGGTTCTAGGGTTTAGTGTTCATGGTTTACGGTTTAGGTTCAAAGTTCAAGGCTCCATGATCATGGGTTCACGGTTCAGAGTCAGGGTTCCAGATTCTAGGGTTAAGAGTTTAGGGCACCAGGTACTAGGGTTCTAGGGTTCATGGTTCAGGTTACCTGTTTCGAAGTTGAGGACTCCAAGTTGCAAGATTCTAGGATATAGGGTTTAAAGTTTAGGTTTTAGGGTTTGACATTCACGGTTTAGGGTTTAAGTTTCCAGGTTGTAGGTTTGAGGTTCCAAGTTTCAAGGTTTTATGTTCCAGGTTCTAGGGTTTAGGGTTCATGGTTGAAGGTTTAGGTTTAAAGTTCAAGGCTCCATGTTCCAGTGTTCAGGGTTCAGAGTCAGTGTTGGAGATTCTAGGGTTAAGAGTTTAGGGCACCAGGTACGAGGGTTCTAGGGTTCACGGTTCAGGTTACCGGTTTCGAAGTTGAGGACTCCAAGTTGCAAGGTTCTAGGATTTAGGGTTTACAGTTTAGGTTTTAGCGTTTAGGTTCCAGGTTCTAGGATTTAGGGTTTACAGTTTAGGTTTCAGCGCTTAGGTTCCAGGTTCTAGGGTTTAGTGTTCATGGTTTACGATTTATGTTCAAAGTTCAAGGCTCCATCTTCCAGGGTTTACGGTTCAGAGTCAGGGTTCCAGATTCTAGGGTTAAGAGTTTAGGGCACCAGGTACCAGGGTTCTAGGGTTCATGGTTCAGGTTACCGGTTTCGAAGTTGAGGACTCCAAGTTGCAAGGTTCTAGGATTTAGGGTTTAAAGTTTAGGTTTTAGGGTTTAGCGTTCACGGTTTAGGGTTTAAGGTTCCAGGTAGTAGGTTTGAGGTTCCAAGTTTCAGGGTTTTATGTTCGAGGTTCTAGGGTTTAGGGTTCATGGTTGAAGGTTTAGGTTCATAGTTCAACGCTTCATGTTCCAGTGTTCACGGTTCAGAGTCGGGGTTCCAGATTCTAGGGTTAAGAGCTTAGGGCACCAAGTACCAAGGTTCTAGGGTTCAAGGTTCAAGTTACCGGTTTCGAAGTTGAGGACTCCAAGTTGCAAGGTTTAGTGTTTTAGGGTTCACCATTTAGGTTGTAGGGTTTATCGTTCACAGTTTAGTGTTTTAGGTACCAGGTTTAAGCTTTGAGGTTCCAGGTTTCAAGGTTCAGGTTCCCGGTTCTAGGGTTTAGTGTTCATTGTTCAAGGTTTAGGTTCAAAGTTCAAGGCTCCATGTTCCAGGGTTCAGGGTTCAGAGTCAGGGTTCCAGATCCTAGGGTTAATAGTTTACGCCACCAGGTACCAAGGTTATAGGTTTCATTGTCCCAGGTTACCAGTTTCGAAGTTTAGGACTCTAAGTTGAAAGGTTCTAGGATTAAGAGTTTACCGTTTAGGTTTGAGGGCTTATGGTTGACGGTTTAGGGTTTAATGTTCCATATTCTAGGATTGGGGTTCCTGGTTTCAAGGTTTAGTTTCCAGGTTCTAGGGTTTAGTGTTCATGGTTCAAGGTTTAGGTTCAAAGTTCAAAGGTCCATGTTCTAGGGTTCAGGGTTCAGAGCCAGGGTTCCAGATTCTACGGTTAAGTGTTTAGGGTACCAGGTTCCACGAATCTAGGGTTCATGGTTCAGGTTATCAGTTTCGAAGTTGAGGACTCAAAGTGGCAAGGTTCTAGGATTTAGGGTTTACAGTTTATGTTTTAGGGTGTAGGGTTTAAGGTTCAGAGTTCTAGGTTTGAGGTTCGAGGTTTAGGTGTAGGTTCTAGGTTCTGGGGTTTAGGGTTCATGGTTTACGGTTTAGGTTCAAAGTTCAAGGCTCCTTGTTCCAGGGTTCACGGTTCAGAGTCAGGGTTCTAGATTCTAGGGTTAAGAGTTTAGTGCAGCAGGTGCTAGAGGTCTAGGGTTCATGGTTCAAGTTACCGGTGTCAAAGTTGAGGACTCGAAGTTGCAAAGTTCTAGGATTTTGGGTTTAAGGTTTAGGGTTCACGGTTTAGGGTTTAAGGTTCCAGGTTCTACGTTAGAGGTTCCAGGTTTCAGGGTTTAGGTTCCAAGTTCTAGGATTTAGTTTTCATGGTTTAGGGTTTACGTTCAAAGTTCAAGGCTCAATGTTCCATGGTTCACGGTTCAGAGTCAGAGTTCCAGATTCTAGGGTTCAGAGTTTAGGGCACCAGGTACCAGGGTTATAGGCTTCATGGTTAAGGTTATCGGTTTTGAAATTGAGGACTCCAAGTTGCAAGGTTCTAGGATTTAGGGTTTACAAGTTTAGGTTTAGTGTTTAGGGTTCACGGTTTAGGGTTTCAGGTTCCGGGTTCAAGGTTTGAGTTTCTAGGTTTCAGCGTTTAGGTTCCAGGTTCTTAGGTTTTGTGTTCGTGGTTTGCGGTTTATGTTCAAAGTTCATGCCTCCATGTTCCAGGGTTCACGGTTCAGAGTTAGGGTTCCAAATTATAGGGTTAAGAGTTTAGGGCACCAGGTACTAGGGTTCTAGGGTTCTTGGTTCAAGTTACCGGTTTCGATGTTGAGGACTCCAAGGTGCAAGGTACTAGGATTTAGGGTTTACAATTTTGGTTTTATGGTTTAGGGTTTAAGGTTCAGGGTTCTAGGTTTGAGGTTCCAGGTTTCAGGGTTTAGGTTCCAGGTTCTAGGGTTTAGTGTTCATGGTTTACGGTTTAGGTTCAAAGTTCAAGGCTCCATGTTCCAGGGTTCACGGTTCAAATTCAGTGTTCCAGATTCCAGGGTTAAGAGTTTAGGGCTCCAGGTACCAGGGTTCTAGGGTTAATGGTTCAAGTTACCGGTTTCGAAGTTGAGGACTCCAAGTTGCAAGGTTCTAGGTTTGAGGTTCCAAGTTCAGGGTTTTAAGTCCCAGGTTCTAGGGATTAGGGTTTATGGTTCATGGTTTAGGTCTAAAGTTCAAGGCTCCATGTTCTAGGGTTCACGGTTCAAAGACAGGTTTCTAGATTCTAGGGTTAACAGTTTAGGGCACCAGGTACCAGGGTTCTAGGGTTCATGGTTCAGGTTACCGGTTTCGAAGTAGAGGACTCCAAGTTGCAAGGTTCTAGGATTTAGGGTTTAAAGTTTAGGTTTTTAGGGTTTAGCGTTCAGGTTTAGCGTTTAAGGTTCTAGGTTGTAGGTTTGAGGATCCAAGTTTTAGGTTTTTAAATTCCAGGTTCCAGGGTTTAGGGTTCATGGTTAAAGGTTTAGGTTCAAAGTTCAAGGCTCCATGTTCCAGTGTTCACGGTGCAGAGTCGGGGTTGCAGATGCTAGGGTTAGGAGTTTAGGGCACCAGGTACCAGGGTTCTAGGTTTCATGGTTCTGGTTACTGATTTCGAAGTTGAGCACTCCAAGTTGCAAGGTTATAGGATTTAGGGTTTACAGTTTAGGTTTTAGAGTTTAGGGTTTACGGTTTAGGGTTTATGGTTCCGGGTTCAAGGTTTGACTTTCTAGGTTTCAGCGTTTAGGTTCCTGGTTCTAGGGTTTAGTGTTCATGATTTACGGTTTATGTTCATAGTTCAAGGCTTCATCTTCTAGGGTTCACGGTTCAGAGTCAGGGTTCCAGATTCTAGGGTTGAGAGTTTAGGACACCAGGTACCAGGGTGCTAGGGTTCATGGTTCAAGTTACCGGTTTCGAAGTTGAGGACTCCAAGTTGCAAGTTCTAGGATTTAGGGTTTAAAGTTTAGGTTTTAGGGTTTAGCGTTCATGGTTTAGGGTTTAAGGTTCCAGGTCATAGGTTTGAGTTGGCAAGTTTCAGGGTTTTATGTTCCAGGTTCTAGGGTTTAGGGTTCATGGTTGAAGGTTTAGGTTCAAAGTTCAAGGCTCCATGTTCCAGTGTTCACGGTTCAGGTTGGTGTTTCAGATTCTAGGGTTAAGAGTTTAGGGCACCAGGTACCAGGGTTCTAGGGTTCATGGTTCAGGTTACCAGTTTCGAAGTTGAGGACTCCAAGTTGCAAGGTTCTAGGATTTAGGGTTTACAGTTTTGGTTTTAGAGTTTACGGTTCACTGTTTAGGGTTTAAGGTTCCTGGTTCTAGGTTTGAGTTTCTAGGTTTCAGCGTTTAGGTTCCAAGTTTTAGGGTTTAGTGTTCATGGTTTACGGTTTATGCTCAAAGTTCAATGCTCCATGTTCCCGGGTTCACGGTTCAGAGTCAGGGATCCAAATTCTAGGGTTAAGAGTTTATGGCACCAGGTACCAGGGTTCTAGGGTTCATGGTTCTGGTTACCGGTTTCGAAGTTGAGGACTCCAAGTTTCAAGGTTCTAGGATTTAGGGTTTAAAGTTTAGGTTTTAGGGTTTAGCATTCACGGTTTAGGGTTTAAGGTTCCAGGTTGTAGGTTTGAGGTTCCAAGTTTCAGGGTTTTAAGTTCCAGGTTCTAGGGTTTAGGGTTAATGGTTGAAGGTTTAGGTTCAAAGTTCAAGGCTCCATGTTCCAGTGTTCACGGTGCAGAGTCGGGGTTGCAGATTCTAGGGTGAAGAGTTGAGGGCACCAGGTACCAGGGTTCTAGGGTTCATGGTTCAGGTTACCGGTTTCGAAGTTGAGCACTCCAAGTTGCAAGGTTCTAGGATGTAGGGTTTACAGTTTAGGTTTTGGAGTTTAGGGTTCAAGGTTTAGGGTTTAAGGTTCCGGTTCAAGGTTTGAGTTTCTAGGTTTCAGCGTTTAGGTTCCTGGTTCTTGGGTTTTGTGTTCATGGTTTGCAGTTTAGGTTCAAAGTTCAAGCCTCCATATTCCACGGGTGACGGTTCAGAGTCAGGGTTCCAGATTCTAGGGTTACGAGCTTAAGGCACCAGGTACTAGGGTTCTACGGTTCATGGTTCAAGTTACCGATTTCGATGTTGAGGACTCCAAGGTGCAAGGTACTAGGATTTAGGGTTTACAATTTAGGTTTTAGGGTTTAGGGTTTAAGGTTCAGGGTTCTAGGTTTGAAGTTCCAGGTTTCAGGGGTTTAGGTTCCAGGTTCTAGGGTTTAGTGTTCATGTTTTATGGTTTAGTGTTCATGTTTTATGGTTTAGGTTCAAAGTTCAAGGCTCCATGTTCCAGGGTTAAGGGTTCAAAGTCAGGGTTCCAGATTCTAGGGTTAAGTGTTTAGGGCGCCAGGTACCAGGGTTCTAGGGTTAACGGTTCAAGTTACCGGTTTCAAAGTTGAGCACTTCAAGTTGCAAGGTTCTAGAATTTAGGGTTTACAGTTTAGCTTTTAAAGTTTAGGGTTCACGGTTTAGGGTTTATGGTTCCGGGTTCTAGGTTTGAGTTTCTAGGTTTCAGCGTTTAGGTTCCTGGTTCTAGGGTTTAGTGTTCATGGTTTACGGTTTATGTTCAAAGTTCAAGGCTCCATCTTCCAGGGTTCACGGTTCAGAGTCTGGGTTCCAGATTCTAGGGTTAAGAGTTTAGGGCACCAGGTACCAGGGTTCTAGGGTTCATGGTTCAGGTTATCAGTTTCTAAGTTGAGGACTCCAAGTCTCAAGGTTCTAGGATTTAGGGTTTGCGGTTTTGGTTTTAGACTTTAGGGTTCACTGTTTAGGGTTTAAGGTTCCTGGTTCTAGGTTTGAGTTTCTAGGTTTCAGCGTTTAGGTTCCATGTTCTAGGGTTTACTGTTCATGGTTTACGGTTTATGCTCAAAGTTCAATGCTCCATGTTCCCGGGTTCACGGTTCAGAGTCAGGGATCCAAATTCTAGGGTTAAGAGTTTAGGGCACCAGGTACCAGGGTTCTAGGGTTCATGGTTCTGGTTACCAGTTTCGAAGTTGAGGACTCCAAGTTGCAAGGTTCTAGGATTTAGGGTTTAAAGTTTAGGTTTTAGGGTTTAGCGTTCACGGTTTAGGGTTTAAGGTTCCAGGTTGTAGGTTTGAGGTTCCAAGTTTCAGGGTTTTAAGTTCCAGGTTCTAGGGTTTAGGGTTCATGGTTGAAGGTTTATGTTCAAAGTTCAAGGCTCCATGTTCCAGTGTTCACGGTGCAGAGTCGGGGTTGCAGATTCTAGGGTGAAGAGTTGAGGGCACCAGGTACCAGGGTTCTGGGGTTCATGGTTCAGGCTACCGGTTTCGAAGTTGAGTACTCCAAGTTGCAAGGTTCTAGGATTTAGGGTTTACAGTTTAGGTTTTGGAGTTTAGGGTTCAAGGTTTAGGGTTTAAGGTTCCGGTTCAAGGTTTGAGTTTCTAGGTTTCAGCGTTTAGGTTCCTGGTTCTTGGGTTTTGTGTTCATGGTTTGCGGTTTAGGTTCAAAGTTCAAGCCTCCATATTCCACGGGTGACGGTTCAGAGTCAGGGTTCCAGATTCTAGGGTTACGAGCTTAGAGTACCAGGTACTAGGGTTCTACGGTTCATGGTTCAAGTTACCGGTTTCGATGTTGAGGACTCCAAGGTGCAAGGTACTAGGATTTTGGGTTTACAATTTAGGTTTTAGGGTTTAGGGTTTAAGGTTCAGGGTTCTAGGTTTGAGGTTCCAGGTTTAGGGGTTTAGGTTCCAGGTTCTAGGGTTTAGTGTTCATGTTTTATGGTTTAGGTTCAAAGTTCAAGGCTCCATGTTCCAGGGTTCAGGGTTCAAAGTCAGGGTTCCAGATTTGTAGGATTAAGAGTTTAGGGCGCCAGGTACCAAGGTTCTAGGGTTAACGGTTCAAGTTACCGGTTTCAAAGTTGAGCATTTCAAGTTGCAAGGTTCTAGGATTTAGAGTTTACAGTTTAGCTTTTAGAGTTTAGTTTTCACGGTTAGGGTTTATGGTTCCGGGTTCTAGGTTTGAGTTTCTAGGTTTCAGCGTTTAGGTTCCTGGTTCTAGGGTTTAGTGTTCATGGTTTACGATTTATGTTCAAAGTTCAAGGCTCCATCTTCCAGGGTTCACGGTTCAGAGTCAGGGTTCCAGATTCTAGGGTTAAGAGTTTAGGGCACCAGGTACCAGGGTTCTAGGGTTCATGGTTCAGATTATCAGTTTCGAAGTTGAGGACTCCAAGTCTCAAGGTTCTAGGATTTAGGGTTTGCGGTTTTGGTTTTAGAGTTTAGGGTTCACTGTTTAGGGTTTAAGGTTCCTGGTTCTAGGTTTGAGTTTCTAGGTTTCAGCGTTTAGGTTCCAAGTTCTAGGGTTTAGTGTTCATGGTTTACGGTTTATGCTCAAAGTTCAATGCTCCATGTTCCCGGGTTCACGGTTCAGAGTCAGGGTTCCAAATTCTAGGGTTAAGAGTTTAGGGCACCAGGTACCAGGGTTGTAGGGTTGATGGTTCTGGTTACCGGTTTCGAAGCTGAGGACTCCAAGTTGCAAGATTCTAGGATTTAGGGTTTAAAGTTTAGGTTTTAAGGTTTAGCGTTCATGGTTTAGAGTTTAAGGTTCCATGTTGTAGCTTTGAGGTTGCAAGTTTCAAGGCTCCATGTTCCAGTGTTCACGGTGCAGAGTCGGGGTTGCAGATTCTAGGGTTAAGAATTTAGGGCACCAGGCACCAGGGTTCTAGGGTTCATGGTTCAGGTTACCGGTTTCGAAGTTGAGCACCTTAAGTTGCAAGGTTCTACGATTTAGGGTTTACAGTTTAGGTTTTAGAGTTTATGGTTCATGGTTTAGGGTTTAAGGTTCCGGGTTCTAGGTTTGAGTTTCTAGGTTTCAGCGTTTAGGTTCCAGGTTCTAGGGTTTAGTGTTCATGGTTTACGGTTTATGTTCAAAGTTCAAGGCTCCATCTTCCAGGGTTCACGGTTCAGAGTCAGGTTTCCAGATTCTAGGGTTAAGAGTTTAGGACATCAGGTACCAGGGTTCTAGGGTTCATGGTTCAGGTTACCGGTTTCGAAGTTGAGGACTCCAAGTTGCAAGGTTCTAGGATTTAGGGTTTAAAGTTTAGGTTTTAGGGTGTAGCGTTCATGGTTTAGGGTTTAAGGTTCCAGGTTGTAGGTTTGAGGTTGCAAGTTTCAGGGTTTTAAGTTCCAGGTTCTAGGGTTTAGGATTCATGGTTGAAGGTTTAGGTTCAAAGTTCAAGGCTCCATGTTCCAGTGTTCACGGTTCAGAGTTGGGGTTCCAGATTCTAGGGTTAAGAGCTTAGGGCACCAAGTACCAAAGTTCTAGGGTTCAAGGTTCAGGGTTAACAGTTTGAAGTTGAGGACTCCAAGTTGCAAGGTTTAGTGTTTTAGGGTTCACCGTTTAGCTTGTAGGGTTTATCGTTCACAGTTTAGGGTTTCAGGTTCCGGGTTCAAGCTTTGAGGTTCCAGGTTTCAAGGTTCAGGTTCCCGGTTCTAGGGTTTAGTGTTCATGGTTCAAGGTTTAGGTTCAAAGTTCAATGCTCCATGTTCCAGGGTTCAGGGTTCTAGATTCTAGGGTTAAGAGTTTACGGCACCCGATACCAAGGTTATAGGTTTCATTGTCCAGGTTACCACAGTTGAAGTTTAGGACTCTAAGTTGCAAGTTCTAGGATTAAGGGTTTACCGTTTAGGTTTGAGGGCTTATGGTTGACGGTTTAGGGTTTAAAGTTCCATATTCTAGGATGGGGGTTCCTGGTTTCAAGGTTTAGTTTCTAGGTTCTAGGGTTTAGTGGTCATGGTTCAAGGTTTAGGTTCAAAGTTCAAAGGTCCATGTTCTAGGGTTCAGGGTTCAGAGCGAGGGTTCCAGATTCTGCGGTTAAGTGTTTAGGGCACCAGGTTCCACGGTTCTAGGGTCCATGTTTCAGGTTATCGGTTTCGAAGTTGAGGACTCAAAGTGGCAAGGTTCTAGGATTTAGGGTTTACAGTTTATGTTTTAGGGTGTAGGGTTTAAGGTTCAGAGTTCTAGGTTTGAGGTTCAAGGTTTAGGTGTAGGTTCCAAGTTCTGGGGTATAGTGTTCACGGTTGACGGTTTAGGTTCAAAGTTCAAGGCTCCTTGTTCCAGGGTTCACGGTTCAGAGTCAGGGTTCTAGATTCTAGGGTTTAGAGTTTAGTGCCGCAGGTACCAGAGGTCTAGGGTTCATGGTTCAGGTTACCGGTTTCAAAGTTGAGGACTCGAAGTTGCAATGTTCTAGGATTTAGGGTTTATAGTTTAGGGTTTAGGGTTTAGGATTCACGGTTTAGGGTTTAAGGTTCCAGGTTCTACGTTAGAGGTTCCAGGTTTCAGGGTTTAGGTTCCAAGTTCTAGGGTTTAGTGTTCATGGTTTACGATTTACGTTCAATGTTCAAGGCTCCATGTTCCCGGGTTCATGGTTCAGAGTCAGGGTTCCAGATTCTAGGGTTAAGAGTTTAGGGCACAAGGTACCAAAGTTCTAGTGTTCATGTTTCAGGTTACCGGTTTCGAAGTTGAGGACTCCAAGTTGCATGGTTTTAGGATTTAGGGTTTACAGTTTGGGTTTTAGGGTTTAGGGTTCACAGTTTAGGGTTTAACGTTCCAGGTTCTAGGTTTGAGGTTCCAGATTTTAAGCTTTAGATTCTAGGTTCTAGGGTTTAGTGTTCATGGTTCAAGGTTTAGGTTCAAAGTTCAAGGCTCCATGTTCTAGGGTTCAGGGATCAGAGTCAGGGTTCCAGATTCTAGGGTTAAGAGTTTACGGCACCAAGTACCAAGGTTATAGGTTTCATGGTCCAGGTTACTGGTTTCGTAGTTTAGGACGCTAAGTTGCAAGGTTCTAGGATTTATGGTTTACCGTTTAGGTTTTAGTGTTTATGGTTGACGAATTATGGTTTAGGGTTTCAGGTTCTAGGTTTAATGCTCCAGGTTTTAGGGTTCAGGTTCTAGGATCTAGGGTTTGGTGTTCATGGTTTAAGGTTTAGGTTCAAAGTTGAAGGCTCCATGGTCTAGGGTTCAGGGAAGAGTCAGGGTTCCAGATTCTAGGGTTAAGAATTTAGGGCACCAGGTACCAAGGTTCTAGGGTTCAAGGTTCAGGTTACCGGTTTCGAAGTTGAGGACTCCAAGTTGCAAGGTTCAGTGTTTTAGGGTTCACCGTTTAGGTTGTAGGGTTTATCGTTCACAGTTTAGGGTTTTAGGTACTAGGTTCAAGCTTTGAGGTTCCAGGTTTCAAGGTTCAGGTTTCCGGTTCTAGGGTTTAGTGTTCATGGTTCAAGGTTTGGTTCAAAGTTCAAGGCTCCATGTTCCAGGGTTCAGGGTTCAGAGTGAGGGTTCCAGCTTTTAGGGTTAAGAGTTTACAGCACCAGGTACCAAGGTTATAGGTTTCATGGTCTAGGTTACCAGTTTCGAAGTTTCGGACTCTGAGTTGCAAGGTTCTTGGATTAAGGGTTTACCGTTTAGGTTTGAGGGTTTATGGTTGACGGTTTAGGGTTTAAGGTTCCAGATTCCAGGATTGGGGATCTGGTTTCAAGGTTTAGTTTCTAGGTTGTAGGGTTTAGTGTTCATGGATCAAGGTTTAGGTTCAAAGTTTAAAGCTCCATGTTCCAGGGTTCAGGGTTCAGAGCCAGGGTTCCAGATTCTTGTCGCAACCGTAATTCCAACGAAACGACGAACTCGCTAAAATTTTTAAAATAGAATTTTTATTGATCATGTGTGGAGTCGGCACCAAATTTTTATTCAAGGGAAAAAGATTTGGAAAAAACCCTACCTCGAGGAAGAGATTTAGGTTCAGGAGTCGGTTGCGATGGGGAAGGTGTAAGGCACCCCCCCTCACCCGTTCCGAAGAACGGTACCCTTAAACTTAGTGTGTGATTTTTCAAAATTGTTTGATCCCTTAATTAATGTGAAAATATATAGATTGATAGAGGTTAGCCTGATAGGACTTAATCCTGCTCCTACGTATTCCCCGGTGCAATGGGAAACACAAGGCTTACGTAGTTCTGGTTTGTGAAGGATTGACCTTCAGATGTGTTTAGAAGGAGTGTGATATTTTGAAAAGAACAGTTTTTTTGAAAGATCTTTCGGTCCACTCGTGCACAAGGTCCGAGGCGGCTACGGCAGCACAGGGGCCTATACGAACTAGTAAACGTTGAATAGCTGGTTCGGGAGTCGGTTACTAGTGGGGAAGGTGTTAGGCACCCCACTCGCCTGTTCCGGAGAATGGTACCCTTAAACTGAGTGTGTGATTTTTAAAATAGTTTGATCCCTTAATTAGCATGGAAATAAATAACTTAATGGAGGTTAGCCTGACAGGACTTGATCCTGCTCCTACGTATTCCCCGGTGCAATGGGAAACTCAAGGCTTATGTAGTTCTGGTTTATGAAGGATTGACCTTCAGATGTGTTTAAAAGGAGTGTGATGTTTTGAAAAGAATATTTTTTTTAAAGATCTTTCGATCCACTCGTGTACAAGGTCTGAGGCGGCTACGGCAGCATGGGGCCTATACGAACTACTAAACGTTGAACAGCAGGTGAACCGCCTGTTCCTCGTTTAGAGCCCGTTGGGTGAGACCGAAGAGCCAATATTATTTGAAAAAGGATTTTTTTTTTAAAGGACCTTTAGTGCACTCATGCAAAAGGTTCGAGGCGGCTACGGCAGCACGGGGGGCCTATACGAACTACTAAACATTGAACAGCACGTGAACCGCCAGTTCCCCATTTAGAGCCCGTTGCATGAGACCGAGAATCCCAAAACATTTGAGAAAGAATTTTTATTTTTTGGAAAGGACATTTAGTCCACTCATGCACAAGGTCCAAGGCGGCTACGGCAGCACAGGGGCCTATACGAACTACTGAACATTGAATAACAGGTGAACCACTAGTCCCCCGTTTAGAGCCCGTCGCGTGAGACCAAAGATCCCAAAATATTTGAAAAAGAATTTTTATTTTTTGGAAAGGAAATTTAGTCCACTCATGCACAAGGTCCGAGGCGGCTACGGCAGCACGAGGGCCTATACGAACTACTAAACGTTGAACAGCAGGTGAACCGTCAGTTCCCCGTTTAGAGCCCGTTGCGTGAGACCAAAGATCCCAAAATATTTGAAAAAGAATTTTTTTTTTTTGAATATAATAAAGATAGGAAAAGGAATGACTTGATATGAAAAAGGAATTTGTTTTGAAGTGAATTTGATTTTGAGTTTTAGAGAATGAACCTTGACTTGATCAAGGATGAGCTTGACTCGGATTTGATAATCTTGAGGAAAGGCATTTGGAGTTGATTTGGAAATTTGAGAGAAAGAGGATTAACTTGAATTTGACTTGATTTTATTCTAATAAAAGAGTTAAACTTGACGTTATTTGAAGAAAAAGAATTTGGTTTGAATTTTGGGCTTGAATTGGACTTGATTAAACATAAACTTGACTTGATTTGAAATTAAGGAAAACAATTGCGAACATGCTTCAGTAATCAAGCGATAGAAATTTTATTTTAGATCCAAATTAGACAAATAATATCATTCCAGAAACTAGAGATAAAGACAAAGAGAACACAACAAAAATCACCAAAATCAGAAATCATTTGACCAATTAAAAATGAAAATGAAAAACAGAGACGAAGATCAACCTCAAGAACACAAGAGCTTTTAGCGCCAGAATTTGAATTCAAATCTCAGAATATTTAAAAAATATTTTTTGGTAGATCTGAAAAATTAAAATGGATAAATTGAAATATATAGATCATAGAAATCAAACAAAACAAGTTTGACATAAATCCAACCAGAAATGAGCAAGTTATGCACAAACCAAACAACCTAGGTTCATTTACACACCAAGAAGAACATGCTTCGGAAATTAGGCGATGGAAATTTCGTTGCAAATAAAAATTAGACAAATAATATCATTCCAGAAACTAGAGAGAAAGACGAAGAGAACGCAATAAAAATCATCAAAATCAGAGATCATTTGATCGATCAAAAATGAAAACAAAAACCAGAGACGAAAATTGACCTGGAAATTCGAGAAGAAGCAAGAACCTTAAGTAGAATAAAATTCGGATCTAACCTCGATTGGAAGGTGATGAAGAACTGGTTTGAAGGTAGAGATAGAGAGTCTCCTAGGTCCTCATTTCAAAAATTCTGAAAAGTCCTCTTCCCCCTAAGATTCCAAGTGCTCCTCCTCTCTGCGTTGGTCTTTGATTTCTTCCCTAAAATGTCAAGAAGGAAAAAAGAACCCCTTCTTTTCCTATTTGTAGGTATATAGACACCTCCCCTTCTTGGCAAGGGTCAAGCTCTTTCAAAGAGCCAAAAGCCAGCCCCCTCTCTCTTGGCAAGGGCCAAGTTCTTTCAAAGGGCCAAAAGCCACCCCTTTTCAAAGAGCCAAAAGCCAACCCTTGATTTCAAAATTTTTATTCCCTATTTTTGATTTTTCAGCTTTTATATACCCTTTGTTATTTGATTTTTCATTTCTTTTTCCAATTTTCGTTTTTCACCTTTTTTATTTTTTCTATTTATTTATCATTTTTATTTGTTCTTTAATTTCCCCTTTTATTATTATTATTATTTTTTATTTTGATTTTTCTTTTCTTTATTTTTCTTTAATATTAATACTTACTTATTATTTAAATTATGGATTACTAATTAATTTTAAAAATGGGGCTTCGGACATAATTGAGTGTTTACACCTTCGTGGCAACTAAGAATAAGCATCATCCATCATTGCAAGGGGTTCCCGAACGTACCACTCATGGGAGCCAAGGGTTGTATCAATTACAATCCAATACTGGGGCAAAGGCAGCTGGCCTATGCTCTCAGGACCCCGCCATTAGATGAGCAAGTGACCCCTTTCTTCTTGAAATATGAAGGAGATTTCGCCGATAGTCTCCGGAAGGTTCGAGAAGCTTGGGAGGATGTCATGCGCAAAGGAAAAGAGCTGGGAGTTCGGAGCTGTGCCGTCAAAGAAGAGTACAAGCAGTGGGCCAGAAACAGGATACAATAGATCAAATTGCCATTCAGAACTCTGGCCATCCCTTCTGGAAGTCAACCTCCATCCACAGTATTCAAAGATGAGGCTGTGAAGAATTTGAAAGAAAAATTAGAGGCCATGACTAAGAAGAACAGCCAACTAGAAGAAGAACTCCTAAAAACTCAGCAAGAGTGCGCTGCGTCAAAAAGTGAATGAAACTATCATAGAGAGCATCCGAGAACAACAAAAGGGCGAACGTGAGCACGCCGCCCGGGTTCACCTAAACCTCCAAGCAGCTAACAAGGAGCTCGGGATGAGAGTCCAAGAAAGGGACGCTGCGCTCCAAGAAAACCAACAGCTAAGAAGCGTTGTGCAACAAATGAGGGCTCGACTCCACACGATCAGGGAGGAGATAAGCCAGATCCTAGCCACAAAGGATAGAATCGAATTGGAGGCGGATTATATAGTTAAAGAAAGGAACGACCTACTGCAACGGGTAGAAGAGATGAAAAAACAGATCGACGGCCTACTTATAGCATGGCAGAATGAAGTGAACGAAGAAAAATGGAAGGTCATCAAAGTCATACGAATGTAGCAAAGGGGCATAAGCGACATACAAGATGAGAACAAGTGGTACAAAGACACAACCGATCACTGGACTAAGTGTTTCGACAGGTTGGCCAGCCTAGCAAACACGGCAATAGAGGAAGTGCCACAATTGCTTAAGAAGGCTGAAGCGTCGCTACATCCACTCCACACCCCGCCTAAAGTTGCAACTTTCATTCAGTTCTGTAAAGATTTAGTTCTAAGAATGAAAAAGTATGTTGTATTAGCCCAGCAAGAGGAACAAAGTGTAAAATAAACCTTGTCTCTGATTGAATAAAATGGCTTCATCTCTGCACATGATTCCATATTAATTTCCATCTCACACTCAAAGCACAAAAGATGCAATCAATTGGCAAACGACGGTCAAGCGAGATTCTGGTCCCCCATATTTATTATGTACCCAAAATTCATTTTTCTAATCAATTAATTAATCAATTTAACTTTGCACAGATAACAAAGATAGCAGACTCACGACTTCCCCGGCATTCCTATAGCACTTGATCAAGGAAAAAAATCATGAGTGAGCTAGAGATGCAAAACGAGGAACTGAGAAATGAGGTGGCTGAGCTGAAAGATCAGGTCGCCAAACTGATAAAGCTGCTGGAAAAGGGCACAGAGGGGCCTTCGGGGTCTGAAGCACTGGGGGCTGCTGCTGCATCAATGCCGCTTCAGGCGGTCGCTGAACAAGAGTGGCCCTATGGGATGCCACCAGGTTACGAACCTTCCTACGGGCTAGATTCTCAAGGGGTGACTGCTGCTGAAAATCCCAATGCACTTCCGCTCCACATCCATACCACTCACCAATACCATCCAAATCCCCCTACTGGGTCTCCACACACGAACCCTACCACTCATCCTCACCACCTTAACCTGCCAACATACCTCCCCTCCTGCCAACACCACCGCTATCCACCACACTCATACTCAACACACATGAATCCAACACCCAATCCTTACAACACAAACACTTCCTCTGCCTTCCCCCCACACAAAAACCCAGCCTTCCCTCCTCACATCAATCAGCCGGCCACATATCCGTCTCACACCAACCTTGACTACACCCACATGAATACTACCGTCACCGAGGACCCTACATACTCGGTCCCGGTCACCACCCACCCTGCAAACCCTCATCAACCACATCCCTATGGTTAGGCTGCAAGAACCGAGGGACCACAAGCAGTACCCCACCACACCGGCCAACCACTAAATGAGCCATGGCCAAGACCAGCTGATCAAGAAGCTCACTTCGGAGGGAGATGGCAACACCTAGAAGAAAGGGTCAAAGCCATCGAAGGGGGCAGGTATGGAACGGTAGAGGCTTCCGACTTCTACGTCGTGCCAGACGTCATCATACCCCCCAAGTTTAAAACCCCTGAGTTCGAGAAGTACAAAGGAACCGGTTGTCCAAAGAGTCACCTGACGATGTATTGTCGGAAAATGGCCTCCCACTCTCACAATGACAAAATGCTCATCCACTGTTTTCAGGACAGTTTGGTTGGAGCAGCGACCAGTTGGTATACCCAGCTGAAAACGTCTCACATTCGCACTTGGAAGGACTTAGTTGATGCCTTCCTCAAGCAATACAAATATAGCATGGAGATAGCTCCCGATCGGACTCAGCTGCAGAACATGATGAAGTGGGAAAATGAGTCCTTTAAATAATACGCCCAGCGGTGGAGGGAATTGGCCGCTCAAGTCAAACCACCTCTGTTGGACTGAGAAATGATCAGCACTTTTATGGAGACCCTCCCTGCTCCCTTTTATGACAAAATGGTGGGCAGCGGGTCCGCCAACTTCTCTAACATGGTGCTAATCGGAGAACGAATTGAGAGCGGCTTGCACCGAGGGAAGATTGTACACAATTCTGCCGGTAGTAGAAACGGGAAGAAACCGGCAAATGGCCCATGGAAAAAGAAAGAAGCTGAAACTCACCATGTCTCAGCTGACCCCAACAGGGCGGCCATGGCCCAACCTACATACCGACCAACCGTCATTCCCCCCAGCTACCAAGTACCATATCAACCTCAATTCCAAACACCCCCGCATATGGTGGCAACGACCCAACCTTCTTACCCACCAACTTACAACCCACCTACTCCATTCCACCCAAGCCCTCCATTCATGACTCCACCACCACAAGCATTTCCTCAACAACCGACTTTTCCTCCACAACCAACATTCCCGCAACAACCTCCAAGACCATGGACCCCAAACACTAATTCTAACCCACCTCCACAAAAAATAAATAATCCCAGAAAAATAGTGCAATTCGACCCTATTCCGATAGTTACTCGGAACTACTACCTCGATTAATTCAAAACTCACTAATTGCATTTTTCCCCATGAAGCCGCTGGAACCCCCACACCAGAAGTGGTACAATCCCGAGGCTAAATGCGAATATCACACTCAAATAGCCGGGCATTCCACGGAAAATTGTTTGGCCTTGAAACATCGGGTTCAAAAGCTGATTAATGCCAAATGGCTTAATTTTGAAAAAGATGCACCAAGCGTGGGGAACAATCCACTGCCGAATCAAGGGGGACCGAGGCCTTCAGTGAATTGCATCAAGGTGGGAGAGGAAGTCTACATGGTCAATGAATCCTTTTTGGGACGTCCCAGGCCTCTAGTCATTCGGTATACCGAAGCACCAGCCCAGCCAACGCCAAAAAGGATGAGACTCGTTGTAATAAAGATTCTTGGGCCATTCCTGTACCAAAGCAATAAAGAGGTACCATGGAAATACGATGTAGAGGTATCCGGTGGAAAAGTAGAGGAGGGACCAAGACCGGAGGCTTTGGTTAACGCAACCCCCAACGTGGGTAATATAGCTGGGATCGGAGGCATGACCCGGAGCGGTCGTATATATTCCCCTTCCGAGGAAAGAGGAAAACCGCCTTGTGGCGAGGCGATATTGGCAGGTCCAGAGCCTGAAACTAGTAGACAGCAACCGGAAAAGGAATTAAAGAAGCCCGTCTCTGAAGAAGACGCCTGCGAATTCTTGAAGAAAATCAGGAAAAGCGAGTATGCGGTAATTGAACAGCTTAACCGCATACTTGCCAAAATTTCACTGTTGGCCCTTATGATGAATTCGGAGCCCCACCGGAAGGTACTACTGAAGGTACTAAATGAGGCTCACGTAGTCCACAACATATCGGTGGAAAAGTTCGAAGGGATTTCCAGCAACATTACCGCCAATAATTTCCTTACGTTCGCCGACCGCAAAATCCCAGACGAAGGGGCAGGGCATAACAAGGCATTGCACATCTCAGTAAAGTGTATGGACCACATCCTGGCTAGAGTTTTGGTGGATAATGGTTCTTCCTTAAATGTAATGCCTCAGCTGACATTGTCAAAACTGCCACACGAGAAGGTACACCTCAAGCCCAGTTCCATGGTAGTCAAGGCTTTTGATGGGTCAAGGAGGGAGGTAATCGGTGAAGTGGAACTGCCGGTCCAAATCGACCCAGTTGTCTTCAACATAACTTTCCAGATAATGGACATTCAACCGGCCTACAATTGCCTGTCAGGTAGGCCCTGGATCCACGCCGCTAAAGCAGTCCCTTCGAGTTTGCACCAGAAGTTGAAATTTATCATAGACGATAGGCTGATTATCGTCTCTGCGGAGGAAAACTACCTGGTCAGCAAACCCACCAACCCTCCATACATTGAGGCGGCGGAAGAGGCTTTGGAAACACATTTCCAAGCCTTGGAAGTCTCCAATGTTACCACCATCAAGGAGGGAGAGGTGGTTGACCGAAAGCGACCCCCTAAAGCACCGATGATGATGGCCCGAGTGATGTTGAATAACGGGTTCAAGCCCAGTGATAAACTAGGGCAAAACAATGGTGGCTTGTCTCAGCCGTTGGCACTAAACAAGAACAGACGGCGGTACGGGTTGGGATACAAGCCCATAGAAGAAGATCGGCGGGTCAGGCCCAAATTCGGCAAGGCCCCTCTGTGCCATATCTCACAAAGTTTCCGAAGTGCCGGCTTCGAACTCCCTGGCATGGTCGTGGCCATCGACGGAGAGAGGAAAATCGATATTGAAGACCTGGTGACAACGTGTCCCCCCGAACAAGAACTGAACAATTGGGAAATTTTTGACCTACCTCTGACTTTTAGTTCAGTTCAAATGTAATTCTGTAATTGTCATAGCAAAATTCTGTTTCAAATCATAAACATTTTGTATATACTTGTTTTGATAAATGATAAATATAGTTGCATTATCTAGAAATCCTCCCTTTCCCCTCCCTAATATGTTTCTCTATGCTAAATATACGTATCTTATTCTTTCTCTCATACCCCAACTCGCAAATCTAATAAACAACCGCCTCGCGGCCACAATGTTAGTATTGTATCAGGCGATTTCAATTGTGTTGTCAACCCAGCCGTTGAGGAGGCAGAATTTGAATGCGAACCCACCGATGAGATGTTGAGATTGGTGGAACGCGAATCCAAAGTGATCGAACCCCATCAGGAACCTGTGGATCTGATAAACTTGAGGACCGAGGAAAACAAAAGAGAGGTCAAGATAGGCACGCTCATCATCGGAGACAATCGTGAGCGATTGGTCTCGTTCTTACAAGACTATAGTGATATCTTCGCCTGGTCTTATCAAGACATGCCGAGCTTGGATACTTCTATAGTAGAGCACAAGCTGGCTATGAAAGTCGAATGGGTGCCGGTCAAACAGAAGCTAAGGAGGATGAAGCTGGAAATGTCCTTGAAAATCCGGGAGGAGGTGAAGAAACAGTTTGACGCTGGCTTCTTGGCCGTTACAAATTACCCCGAGTGGGTCACTAATATAGTGCCGGTCCCCAAGAAGGATGGAAAGGTCCGGATGTGCATAGACTATAGAGACCTCAATCGAGCCAGCCCGAAAGATGACTTCCCGCTCGCTCACATCGACGTGCTGGTCGATAACACTGCACAGTTCTCCTATTTCTCATTCATGGATGGTTTCTCAGGCTACAATCAGATCAAGATGGTCGAAGAAGATAGAGAAAAGACCACCTTCATTACGGCCTGGGGAACCTTTTGCTACAAAGTCATGCCCTTCGGATTGAAAAATGCTGGGGCAACTTATCAAAGGGCCATGGCAACACTATTCCATGATATGATTCATAAGGAGATAGAAGTCTACGTGGATGACATGATTGCCAAGTCTCGGACAGAGGACGACCACCTCACAGACCTCCGAAAGCTCTTTGAGAGGCTTCGAAAGTTCATTTCAGGTGAACCCCAAATGTACACTCTGGGAGTCAAATCGGGGAAAGTTTGTTAGGCTTCATCGTCAGTGAAAGGGGTATCGAGGTTGATCCCGACAAAGCTCGAGCGATCATAGATATGCCAGCTCCAAAGACCGAAAAAGAGATCCGAGGCTTCTTAGGAAGACTCAATTACATCTCCCGATTTATCTTCTAGTTGACAGCTACATGTGAGCCGATCTTTAAGCTCTTGCGCAAGAATCAACCCATGAGTTGGGATGAGGATTGCCAAGAGGCTTTCGAGAAGATCAAGTCTTACTTACAGAACCCGCCGGTCCTGGTACCGCCCATCCCTGGGAGGCCTTTAATCTTGTACCTGACAATGACAGATCAGTCAATGGGTTGTGTACTCGGTCAACACGATGAGTCCAGGAAGAAGGAGCAGGCGATATACTACTTGAGCAAAAAGTTCACAAGTTGCGAAGCCAGATATTCCCTGTTGGAATGAACATGCTGTGCTTTGGCATGGGCAGTGCACCGCCTAAGGCAGTATATGCTGAGTCACACCACGTGGTTGATATCCCGGATGGATCCGATCAAGTATGTATTCGAGAAGCCTGCATTGTCATGATGAATTGCAAAGTGGCAAGTAATACTTTCGGAATATGATATCCCAGATGTCGTCAAAAAATCACCAATTCAAAGCCACCGAATATTTGGCCCAACACCCTATAGACGATTAATGGGTTATGCAAATGAATTTCCTGATGAGGACTTGATGGCAATATCCGATGAAGAAGAGAAGACAGGGGGAGAGAAATGGACAAATTGTTTGATGGCGCGTCCAATATGATGGGCCATGGTACAGGAGTTATACTAATTTCCCCATAAAAACAGTATAACTGCCCGGCTAGATTTCGATTGCACCAACAACGTAGCGGAATACGAAGCTTGTATTTCAGGGATTCAAGCCGCAATCGAAGCTAATGTAAAGCGCCTAGAGGTCTTTGGCGACTCAGCTTTGGTCATCCACCAGGTCAAAGGAGAGTGGGAGACCAGAGATGCAAAGCTAGTGCCCTATCAAGCCCGCCTCCAAGAACTACTAGAGCATTTTGAGGAGGTCACCTTCTCGCACACACCTCGAGAGGACAATCAGTTGGCTGATGTCCTAGCCACTTTGTCATCTATGTTTGAAATTGGACGAGAAGAGGACATGGTTCTCATCCGCATACAACATCGCCCAAGACCGGCATTTTGTCAAGCGGTGGAGGCGGAGCCAGATGGGAAGCCCTGGTACCATGACATCCGGTAATTCCTGGACAACAAAGAATATCCTGTCAATGCGTCCAAAAATGATAAGAGGACCCTACGAAGACTAGTCGCAGGTTTCTTCCTCAACGGAGAAATCCTGTACAAAAAGAATCACAATATGGTCCTGCTTAGGTGTGTAGATGCAGCAGAAGCCAACTAGATTCTGAAAGAAGTTCATGAAGGGTCCTTCGGCGCCCACGCCAATGGACATGCTATGGCGAGAAAGATTCTCAGAGCCGGATATTATTGGATGACCATGGAGACTGACTGCTACAAACATGTCAAGACCTGCCACAAGTGCTAGGTATATGCGGACAATGTCCACGTACCGTCGATGTCGTTGAATGTGCTGTCATCACCTTGGCCATTCGCCATGTGGGGGATGGATGTCATCAGCCCGATCGAACCCAAAGCATCCAATGGACACCGTTTCATACTGGTGGCCATTGACTATTTTACCAAATGGGTCGAAGCTGCCTCATATGCTAGTGTGACTCGCAATGTGGTGGTCAAATTCGTGAAGAGAGAGCTAATATGCCGATACGGACTGCCCAGCAGACTCATCACAGACAACGGCTCCAACTTGAAAAACAAAATGATGTCAGAGTTGTGCAACCAATTCAAGATTCAGCATCACAATTCATCCCCCTATCGACCAAAGAAGAATGGAGCGGTCGAAGCGGCCAACAAAAATATCAAGAAGATCATTCAGAAGATGGTTCTCTCATACAGAGAATGGCACGGAATGCTCCCTTATGCATTGGACGCATATTGGACCTCAGTCCGCACTTCTACTGGGGCAACCCCCTTCTCACTGGTGTATGGGATGGAAGTCGTACTCCCAATCGAGGTTGAGATTCCTTCATTGAGAGTCCTGGTGGATGCCAAATTAGAAGAGGCCGACTGGTCCGAACCCGGATGGACCAATTGAACCTAATCGAAGAGAAAAGGTTGGCAGCAATATGTCACAGCCAACTATATCAAAAAAGAATGAAGAAAGCATTCGATAAAAAGGTCTATCCTCGGGAGTTCCAGGAAGGAGATTTGGTGATCAAAAGGCTATTGCCTACGCAGAAAGCGCTACACGGGAAATGGTCTCCAAATTATCAGGGACCTTATGTAGTTAAGACTTTCTCCGGAGGTGCCCTAATCTTGGCTGACATGGACGGGAAGGACTTTCCTAACCCCATCAACTCAGATGCCGTCAAGAGGTATTATGTTTAAAAAAGGCCCGCTAGGTCGAAAACCCGCAAGGGCGACCTAGGAAAAAATTAGGGAAATTCAAGTAAAAAAGCCCGCTAGGTCGAAAACCCACAAGGGCGACCTAGGAAAAAATTAGGGCAATTCAAGCATAAAAAATCCCGCTAGGTTGAAAACCTGCAAGGGCGGCCTAGGCAAAAATTAGGGCAATTCAAGCATAAAAAAGCCCTCTAGGTCGAAAACCCGCAAGGGCGGCCTAGGCAAAAATTAGGGCAATTCAAGCATAAAAAAAAGCCCGCTAGGTCGAAAACCCGCAAGGGCGGCCTCAGCAAAAGTTAGGACAATTCAAGCATAAAAAAAAGCCCGCTAGGTCGAAAACCCGCAAGCACGGCCTAGGCAAAAATTAGGGCAATTCAAGCATAAAAAGGCCCGCTAGGTCGAAAACCCGCAAGGGCGGCCCAGGAAAAAATTAGGGCAATTCAAGTAAAAAATCCCGCTATGTCAGAAACCCACAAGGGCGGCCTAGGCAAAAATTAGGGCAATTCAAGTAAAAAAAACCCACTAGGTTGAAAACCCGCAAGGGCGGCCTAGGCAAAAATTAGGGCAATTCAAGCATAAAAAAGCCCACTAGGTCGAAAACCTGCAAGGGCGGCCTAGGCAAAAGTTAGGGCAATTCAAGCATAAAAAAAAGCCCGTTAGGTCGAAAACCCGCAAGGGCGGCCTAGGAAAAAATTAGGGCAATTCAAGCATAAAAAAGCCCGCTAGGTCGAAAACCCGCAAGGGCGGCCTAGGGAAAAATTAGGGCAATTCAAGTAAAAAGGCCCGCTAGGTCGGAAACCCGCAAAGGCGGCCTAGGCAAAAGGTAGCATTCTTCTTTGGTCGATAGGGGGATGAATTGTGATGCTGAATCTTGAATTGGTTGCACAACTCTGACATCATTTTGTTTTTCAAGTTGGAGCCGTTGTCTGTGATGAGTCTGCTGGGCAGTCCGTATCGGCATATTAGTTCTTACTGATTGAAATCTTATCTTTTAAAAGAATGGCGCGCGCAAAAGATATGCCTGTAAATCGAGGAAGGAAGCAAGCAGTTCACAGAATCTAGCTCGCTCTGAAGAACACGGTCAGTGCTAGAAGAAAGCCGGGAAGTCAAAGTCTGCACACAAAGTCGCAAAGTTCTCCTCCTCAAGCCTACTAGTAGGCCATCCCTTTGCATTTTAATTTTCTGCACCTTCGGCCTATGTTGTCAGGCCTTTGCATTTTAAATTCCGCACTCCGACCTATGTTGTCAGGCCATTGCATGTTTAAATTTCCGCACCTTCGGCCTATGATGTCAGGCCTTGCATTTTAAATTCCGCACTCCGACCTATGTTGTCAGGCCATTGCATGTTTAAAGTTCTGCACCTTCGGCCTATTATGTCAAGCCTTGCATTTTAAATTCCGCACTCCGGCCTATGTTGTCAAGCCATTGCATGTTTAAATTTCTGCACATTCAGCCTATGATGGTAGGCCTTGCATTTTAAATTCCGCACTCCGACCTATGTTGTCAGGCCATTGCATGTTTAAATTTCTGCACCTTCGGCCTATGATGCCAGGCCTTGCATTTTAAATTCCGCACTCCGGCTTATGTTGTTTTAGGCCATTGCATGTTTAAATTTCTACACCTTAGGCCTATCTTGTTAGGCCATTGCATGTTTAAATTTCTACACCTTCGGCCTATGATGTCAGGCCTTGCATATTAAATTCCACACTCTGGCCTATGTTGTCAGGCCATTGTATGTTTAAATTTCTGCACCTTCGGCCTATGATATTAGGCCTTGCATTTTAAATTCCGCACTCCGGCCTATGTTGTCAGGCCATTGCATGTTTAAATTTCTACACCTTTGGCCTATGATGTCAGGCCTTGCATTTTAAATTCAGCACCCCGACCTATGTTGTCAGGCCATTGCATGTTTAAATTTCTGCACCTCCGGCCTATGATGTCAGGCCTTGCATTTTAAATTCAGCACCCCGACGTATGTCGTCAGGCCATTGCATGTTTAAATTTCTGCACCTTCGGCTTATGATGTCAGGCCTTGCATTTTAAATTCCGCACTCCGGCCTATGTTGTCAGGCCATTGCATGTTTAAATTTCTGCACCTTCGGCCTATGATGTCAGGCCTTGCATTTTAAATTCCGCACTCCGGCCTATGTTGTTAGGCCATTGCATGTTTAAATTTCTGCACCTTTGGCCTATGATGTCAGGGCTTGCATTTTAAATTCAACACCCCGACCTATGTTGTCAGGCCATTGCATGTTTAAATTTCTGCACCTCCGGCCTATGATGTCAGGCCTTGCATTTTAAATTCAGCACCCCGACGTATGTCGTCAGGCCATTGCATGTTTAAATTTCTGCACCTTCAGCTTATGATGTCAGGCCTTGCATTTTAAATTCCGCACTCCGGCCTATGTTGTCAGGCCATTGCATGTTTAAATTTCTGCGCCTTCGGCCTATGATGTCAGGCCTTGCATTTTAAATTCCGCACTCCGGCCTATGTTGTCAGGCCATTGCATGTTTAAATTTCTGCACCTTTGGCCTATGATGTCAGGCCTTGCATTTTAAATTCCGCACTCCGGCCTATGATGTCAGGCCATTGCATGTCTAAATTCAGCACTCCGGCCTATGTTGTCAGGCCATTGCATGTTTAAATTTCTGCATCTCGGCCTGTGATGGCAGGCCTCACTTAAGCCCTGCACATCCAAACCGAGTCGGGTCAACATATGAAGATGGCAAGGTCGGTCAGAAGTCACCATTCTCCAAGCCTATCTTCGAACCCGAGGCTTCTTAAGCTCGGCAAGTATTTTCAAAGCTCACTTCGGACATAGCGTGTTCACATCTTTACTCATTTCCCTCCCATGATAATTTAGAGAATTGCTTCTCATATTACCCGGTAGGAAAATGAGTAAAGAGGGGCAAACTGTAAACAATCAATTATGTCTGAGACTCCCGGTTGCTAAATATATTAATTAATCCTAGCCTGAATAACAAGTGAATATCAAATTAAACAGAAAACAAACAAAAAACGTACACGGAAAAATAAGCAAGCAAAAGAAAATGACAAAGTAGGAGGAAATAAGTAAAATAAATAAAAATGGAATAAAAAGGAAAAGGGAGAAATAATAGAGAAAGGAAGTAGAAAATAATAAGGAAAAAATAAAAATAATAAAGAAGAAGATAATAACGAAAAATAAAAAATAAAAAATAAGAAATAATCTGAAAAGGAAATAAAACATAAAAAAAAATCTGAAAAGAATAATAAAAAATAAAAAATATGGAAGGAAAAGGAAAAATAAAAAAACTTGATAAGGAAATTAAAGAATAAAAAAACTAAAAAATAAAAAAAATCTGAAAATAAAATTAAAAGTAAAGAACTTGAAAATAAAATGGAAAGAAAATAAATAAATAAAGAATCTGAAAACAAAATCAAAAATAAAAAAGAAAAAATTTGAAAAGGAAATTAAAAATTAAAAATATGAAAATAAAATTAAAAAAGAAATAAAAAATAAAAAGTCTGAAATGAAAACCAAAAACAAAAATCTGAAATAATAAAAATAAAAAAAAAACAAAAATGATGAAATAAAAAAAGAAAAAAAAGAAAATCAATAACATATGCAACAAACAGAGTAATAAATAAACATTAATTAAAAAAGGGAAGAGAGAGAGAAAAGGAAAAAGAATAATAAAGACGAAAAAAGAAAAAGCAGAAAAGGACAAAAGAGGTGAAGCAAAAAGAAAAAGGAGATATCAAAAATAGAAATTAAGACGAAAGGGGTGTGGTCCAAGCCCTATAAATAGAAAGGGGGCGAGCCTGAAGAGGGTGGGTGGCTCTTCAAAAGATCTTGGAGCAAAAGAAAGGAAGCAAGGTGGAATTCCCCCAAGGTTCTGGAGCGCCATTGAGTTTTCCCTGAAGAATGCTCTAAATACTGGTGAAGCGAGAGAAGAATCAGATTCACTCCTTCAATGTCAACTCTGTCTACCGCCGCACCATGTCACCGGCAGTCTCTAATTGTGATCAAAGAGAATCTAGGTTAGTAACCATACACTCTCATCATCGTCTCTCATTGTTGCTGCACTGTGTGGTAGTTAAACTGAACAAGAAATAGATTCCGGACCATGATAACTTGAATATAAACTTAATTGAATGTGAATGATTCATGTATAAACCAAATACTGAGCGAATTAGCATAAATCGTATGGTGATTCTCGTGTGCGCGACGAACGAGTCTCGGTTGGATTGATACTAAATTGACAAACGCATAATGAAAATCTGATCATTAAGCTCAGGCTAGGCAGAACTATTAAGTTCATCTGGATTCATATAGGTTTGCGTACACTAGACATGATAGAAGCTCGCGCCTAGTACTGATGGAAGTTGATTCTTGATCTTGTAGAAACAGAACTTGAACGGATTGAAAATCACGTTAACCAAAGGTAATATAAATATGATCGGGTCATGATATGGATTTAGTTTAGCACATAATAAGCGTCGCGTTTTGGTCGCATTGCACCATGCAAAACCGTTCTCCTCACTGCGAATCAGAGGCATAAATACGTCGGCCCAAGCGTACGAGCAAAGGGGAAGACTAATGAGCGTCGACGGAGACCGGTGGTCCGAAGGAAACTCTAACACGATCGACCCCTGTTGATGGAAGGAGGCTCCCTCATTCTGCTCATGGAACTCCTCCAAGAGACCATGGCACACGTTGTAGCTCCTAAGGGCAGGAAATATTGAAGGATGAGACGAAGGGCAGGTTGACTTGCGCACCTCTGCAGCTTCCAGAGCAAGGCTGTGCAACGGAGAAACAGAGATGGCGAGGTTAGAGGCCTGTGTCGAGTAGCTAGGGCGTTCCACACACTCTGTTTCTAAGGCTGTGAGCCGGGTCGAAGTACACCCCTCCCCCTAGGCCCGATCTGCAAACGAGGACACGCACCTCTCAGGGATTACCAGCAGCCGAGGAGAGAAGAAATCTCACCCACATGGAAGGGGGAGCCAACCTAGACGTCCCCACAAACACGATCATAGCCTTCGGTGCGAAGCCAATGCTGAATTCTCCTTGAAAACCAGTCACCTTAACAAACCAAAGTCCAGATAGTTGAGCACACGCGGGTCCCTGTTGACGCGGAGTGAACCCGTCCATGAGAGAACCACCTACAAACGTCACCCAAATGGGTAGGATTATTCTAGGAGTGTCCTAATAGCTTCTGCCTGTCGTTCAACTCCACGACTCATGTTGGTGGCAAGCAGCGAGGGAAGAAGCTTGAGAAGGATAGGAATGGGGTGAAGGGAAGGGTTCCAGTGGTGCAAGGCTGTGCTAACAGCATAATAGGTTCTCAGTCGGCCTAGGAGGCTTGACGCCTTCGGGAGGGGTGACGACTCCCTAACAGGGTATGTACAAGATGAAGGCAAAGGGAGAGGAGGGGAAAGCGGGCCCCACCGAGAAGACTCACCAGGGAAGGCAAGAGGATCTCCATGTATGCAAATACAAGACCAAAAGGAACAACCAATGTGGACGGTCTCAATGGTTAGAGATTGGGCTGGCCACCTCATTGCCCCCACTTCGAACCCCATGGGTGGTATTTTGGGGTTCTCTTGACCAGCCCCCCCCCCCCCACCAAATTACCAAAAGGCCCCTATATCTCCCCACATTACCAAAGGACCTTTACATGTTCCTAAATTGCAGAATGATCCCCAAACTCTCATTAATTAGAATTTGACCCATAGGCTTTCCATAATTGCAATTTAACCCTAAAACTTCCCGTAATTGCAAATTGACCCCTAGACCTTCCATAATTCGGACATTGACTCAAAATATTTCTATAATTCGAAATTAACCGCAAACATTTCCATAATTCAAAATCAACCCCAAAAAATTTCCATAATTGCAATTTACACCCCCTAATTTCCTATAGTTCTAATTCTACCCCCATACTTCCCCAAATCTCAAACAAAATTCCTTTATCTTCAAAGTCAAGTTCCTTGTCCAATACTCAAAATAAATTTTCCCTTTTTGACCTTTTCTTCAAATAAAATCCTTTCAAATTGTTTTGTGATCTTTGGTCTCACGCAACGGGCTCTAAATGGGGAACTGGCGGTTCTCCTGCTGTTCAACGTTTAGTAGCTCGTATAGGTCCCCGTGCTACGTAGCCGCCTCGGACCTTGTGCATGAGTGGACTAAGGGTCCTTTTTAAAGTAAAGTCCCTTTCAAAAAAGAGTTCTTTTTCAAATGTTTTGGGATTTTTGGTCTCACGTAACGGGCTCTAAATGGGAAACTGGTGGTTCACCTACTACTCAACGTTTAGTAGTTCGTATAGGTCCCCGTGCTGCCGTAGCCGCCTCGGACCTTGTGCATGAGTGGACTAAGGGTCCTTTTCGAAATAAAGTTCTTTTTCAAATTTTTTGGGATCTTTGGTCTCACGCAACGAGCTTTAAATGGGGAACTGGCGGTTCACCTGCTGTTCAACGTTTAGTAGTTCGTATAGGTCCCCGTGCTGCCGTAGCCGCCTCAGACCTTGTGCATGAGTGGACTAAGGGTCCTTTTCGAAATAAAGTTCTTTCTCAAATGTTTTTGGATCTTCGGTCCCACGCAACGGGCTCTAAACGGGGAACTGGCGGTTCAACTGTTGTTCAACATTTAGTAGCTCGTATAGATCTTCGTGCTGCCGTAGCCGCCTCAGACCTTGTGCATGAGTGGGCTAAAGGTTCCTCCAAAAAATGAAAATATTTTCAAAACATCATATGCCCTTTAAACACCTCTGGAGGTCAAGCCTTCATAAACTAGAACTACGTAAGCCTTGAGTTTCCCATTGCACTGGGGAATACGTAGGAGCAGGATCAAGTCCTGTCAGGCTAACCTCCATCAAGTTATTTATTTTCAAATTAACTAAGGGATCAAACATTTTTTCATACACTCAGTTTAAGGGTATCGTTCTTTGGAACGGGCGAGTGGGGTGCCTAACACCTTCCCCATTCGTAAGCGACTCCCGAACTTTGAATCTCATTCTCGAGTCAGGGTTTTTCCAAACTTTTTCCCTTAAATAAAAATTTGGTGGCGACTCCACACATTAATCAAGTAAAATTCTATTTTCAAATTTTAGCGAGTTCGTCGTCTTGTCGGAATTACGGTTGCGACATCTACTATAGAAGTATCCAAGCCTGGCATATCTTGATAAAACCAGGCGAAGATATCACTATAGTTCTGTAAGAGTGAGATCAGTCGCTCACGATTGTCTCCAGTGATGAGCGTGCCTATCTTGACCTCTCTTTTGTTTTCCTCGGTCCCCAAATTAATCAGATCCACAGGTTCCTGATGGGGCTCAATGATTTTGGATTCTTGTTCCACCAATCTCAACATCTCGTCGGTGGGTTCGCATTTCAAATTCGCCTCCTCATCGGCCAGATTGACAACACAATTGAAATTGCGGCGTCCCTCTCTTGGACTCTCATCCCGAGCTCCTTGTTAGCCGCTTGGAGGTTTAGGTGAACCCGGGCGGCGTGCTCACATTCGCCCTTTTGTTGTTCTCGGATGCTCTCTATGACAGTTTCATTCACCTATTTTTCTCTTATTAACGCAGCGCATTCTTGCTGTGCTTTTAGGAGTTCTTCTTCCAGTTGGCTATTCTTCTTGGTCATGGCTTCTAATTTTTCTTTTAGGTTTTTCACAGCCTCATCTTCGAATACTGCAGGTGGAGGTTGACTTCCAAAAGGAATGGCCGGAGGTCTGAACGGCAATTTGATCTGCTGTACCCTGTCCCTGACCCACTGTTTGTACTCTTCTTTGGCCACGCAGCTCCGAACTTGCAGCTCTTTTCCTTTGCACGTGACATCCTCCCAAGCTTCTCGAACTTTTTGGAGACTATCGGCGAAATCTCCTTCATATTTCAAGATGAAAGGGGCCACTTGCTCGTCTGATGGCGGGGTTTTGAGAGGATAAGCCAGCTGCCTTTGCCCCAGTGTTGGATTGTAGTTGATACAACCCTTGGCTCCCATGAGCGGCACGTTTGGGAACCCTTTGCAATGATAGATGATGCTTGTTCTTTGTTGCCACGAAGGTTTCCATCTAATCCGTTCTTCATCAGGCCGAACGAAGTGGGTCGACCATTCATCATTGCTCATGGGCTTTAACTGGTAACATAGCAAATCTGCTACAGGACATTGTATCTTTACATTTGTTTTGAAGATGTGGGCGGTTATCCATACATACAGCATAGGCAAACAGCAGATCAGCCTTGTTCTCTTCTTCTCATGGCAAAAGTTCAGTGTACTATAAACGTCCGCCAATAAAGCTGTAATAGGGTTTTCCGCTTTATTCCTCCTTGACAAGAATATGTCCACAGCATTTAGATCCACGAAATCCTCCATATAAGGAAAGAGCACCAGCCGGTAAATGGTGAGAGCTAGCACATCCATGTACACGGCCCATTGGTTGCTGCTGGCCAAATGTTGCATGTATTCCTCCATGAACTCCCTGGTGAACCCTTTGATTAGATTCTTGGTTTGGTAATCGGCCAGCCGGTTTTCGGACTGTAGACCTAGGGCCTGTGCGGCAACTCGGAAGGTGGAGTGATGTTCCAAGTGCTGGTATGGTCTACTCCCTTCCAACGGTAGATCCAGAATCTGTTCGAACTCCTCCAAAGTAGGAGCCAGCTAGAAGTCTGGGAACGTGAATCATCGAAGGGGAGGGTCGTAGTATTGCACCATAGCTGTGAGGACCCCTTCCTGTACCTGGACCTTTAACAACTTCAGTATGTTGCCATATTTCTTGCAGAAGGACATCTGTTGTATGCTTGACAACTTGTTCCCGAGCATTTCCAAGCTCGTAAGGTCTATCACCTTGACCCCAATGCGTCTCCTCTTCTTCAACTGCCCGGATTCCATATTAATTTCCATTTCACCTCTTTCACGACAGTTGCTGAGAATCTGGCCCCCCAAAAAAAATAAAAAGGAAACAAAGTAAACATGTTAGACTGGGGATGAACAAAGTTAATGCATGATGCATAAAGAATTTAAAACAATAAATACGGTTAGGTTCTCTTTACCACCCGCTTTTCTTTCCCTCCTTTTCTTTTATTTTGCCTTTTCCTTTTTCTCTATATATTCTTTCTTTTTCTTCTTTCCATTCTTCCTTTATTATTTTCTCCCCTCCTCTTTTCACTCGTTTGTTTTCCCTCTTTTTTATTTTCAACTTTCCTTTTCTCTCTTTTTCATTTTCCAATTTTCCTTTTTTCATTTTCCAATTCTCCTTTTCTCTCCTTTTTCATTTCTCCTCTCTCTTTTCTCTTAAGATTTCTATCCATTCCCCATTGCAGGTAAATAAATGCTTACAGAACAGATGTCGTGTAACCAGAGTGTGCCCTCCTCATGTCCTAATGAGGTGACCTGTCCTATGGATCTAAGGCTTTTAATGCATGAACCTCTCCAAGGTGGTTTGTAATCCTAAAGGTGTAGAGGTCACTAGAGCCAAGTTCCAGTCCATCATGCTTGCCACAACAGTAGAAGTAGCCACTAGTTGCGGGGCATTATGAATAGGACGTAGGCCCCAACATGACACCACTAGATCCGGGATTTTTGTGATAGCCACACAGGACGTAGGCCCCAACATGACACCACTAGATCCCTCTAATCCTAGGCAAGCACTCAGACCCGGGTATAGGGCCCCACTCATGATAAAATGCAATGCAATGTATGGAGGACACATTATTTTTGGGATACCTGCAATTGGGGAAATCACACAGATATATAGCATAATTTATAAACAGTTATTATTCGTCTATCCGAGGGTTTTACACAGAATAAACAAACCAATAAATCGCAAATAAACAAACAGATAAGTAACACATGCAAATTGAAGAGAAAGGGATCAAAGTAATACACACTCAATTTTAAATGGGCTTGACTCTCTAAAGTCCCCAGTGGAGTCGCCATCTATCGCAACCGTAATTCCGACAAGACGGCAGACTCGCTAAAATTTTGAAAAGGATTTTTATTTAAGGGAAAATACTTGGAAAGAACCCTGACTCGAGGAAGAGATTTAGGTTTGGGAGTCGGTTACGAGTGGGGAAGGTGTTAAGCACCCCACTCGCCCGTTCCGAAGAACGGTACCCTTAAACTGAGTGTGTGATTTTCTTTTGAAGATTGTTTGATCCTTTAATTAATGTGAAAATAAATAGATTGATGGAGGTTAGCCTGACAGGACTTGATCCTGCTCCTACGTATTCCCCGGTGCAATGGGAAACTCAAGGCTTACGTAGTTATGGTTTGTGAAGGCTTGACCTTCAGAGGTGTTTAAAGGGAATATGATATTTTGAAAAGATTTCCATTTTTTGAAAGGACCTTCAGTCCACTCATGCACAAGGTCCGAGGCAATCACACTGACACAGGGCCTATCGAACTACTAAACATTGAACAGTATGTGACCTTGATTCCCATTTGGGAGCACTGAAGTGAGACCAAAAGATCCCAAAATATTTGAAAAATCAACTTTATTTTGAAAGGTCCTTTAGTCCACTCATGCATAAGGTCCGAGGTGGCTACGACAGCACGGGGGCCTATACGAACTACTAAACGTTGAACAGCAGGTGAACCACCAGTTCCTCGTTTAGAGCCCGTTGCGTGAGACCAAAGATCCCAAAAAACTTGAAAAAGAATTTTATTTTTGAAAGGACCTTTAGTCCACTCATGCACAAGGTCTGAGGCGGCTACGAAGACGAGGGCTGTATTTAACTACCAAACATTGATGAGAATCGGGTGAACCGCGGTTCCCCGTTTAGAGCCCGTTGCGTGAGACCGAAGATCCCAAAAAACTTGAAAAAAGAGCTTTATTTTGAAAGGACCTTTAGTCCACTCATGCACAAGGTCTGAGGCGGCTACGGCAGCACGGGGGCCTATACAAACTACTAAACATTGAACAGCAGATGAACCGCCAGTTCCCCATTTAGAGCCCGTTCCGTGAGACCAAAGATCCCAATATATTTTAAAAAGGAAATTTATTTTGAACAACCGCCATAATCATGAAGTAGATTAATCATATTTTAAAAAGAAATAAGAAATATAAGGGTTGAACTTGGGTTGTAGGAAGTTAGGGGGCAAATTCTGATTATGGAAATTTGGGGGTGAGATTCTAATTAGGAAAAATTTGGGGGTGAAATTCTAATTATGGAGAGTTTGGGATAAAAGTTATAATTATGGAAAGTTAGGGGGTGAAATTTTAATTATGGAGAATTAGGGGTGAAATTCTAATTATGGAGAGTTTGGGATTAAAATTATAATTATGGAAAGTTAGGGGGTGAAATTTTAATTATGGAGAATTAGGGGTGAAATTCTAATTATGGAGAGTTTGGGGTTAAAATTATAATTACGGAAAGTTAGGGGGTGAAAATATAATTATGGGAAATTTGGGGTTAAAATTATGATTATGGAAAATTCAAGGTTAAAATCATAATTATGAGAAGTTTAAGGGTGAAATTGTAATTATGGAAAGTTTGGGGTGAAATGCTAATTATGGGAAATCTGGGGTTAAAATTATAATTATGGAGAGTTTGGGGGTGAATTGTAATTATGGAAAGTTAGGGGGTCAGTTTGTAATTTGGGAAAGGGTAAGGGTCGGTTTGTAATTTTGGAGAATTAGGAGGACCTATTTGCAATTTTGGAGGAATTGGGAGGATCTATTTGCAAGGGAGTTGGAATAAATAAAAAAGGGACCCAAAGGCAGTGCTTGGGACTCGAAGGCAAGCCATGGGACTTGCAGGGTGGATGCACCAGCCACTAGGCCAAGTGCCTAGTTGGTCTCATAACACCCTATGTTTAATTTTAAGACAATGCATAGTTCATGTGCTGAACTTATGGAAGCACATGGTCTAGATGCTCGTCGTCCTCACCCTATCCCTCTAGCCTGTGCCATGGCCATATCCTTGATGTCCTTAGGTCCTTCGGAGTCGTGATAGGGCCATTCTGTACATGACTGGAGCTACCCGGAGGGGACCCTTGTTCGTCGCACTTCCGGCCACCATAGCGAGTCACCTGGTCAAACAGGAGAGGTCCCATGCTCTGCGTCTGAAACAGGGGATGGTCTCGGAGTTCGGCCTGCCTCCCTCTTGGTTCTCACATCCCTCCCAAGGTTAATAGTAAGGGCCCTTACATCGACAACACAGCGAACGTAGGTTTCGACGTTAGCCTAAGAGAATTCCGCAAGAACAGGGGACCTTCTTGGAGAGCTTGGCCGGCGACGAATCTGAGGGGCGTAGCTGGACAGAGCAAATGTCTTCGAGTCTATTATGCTCAAGGCTTCGATCGATTACTGTGAGAGATATCGCCCTTAGTAGGAGGGATCGAATGCCCTGGAGCTACTAGAGGCATGCTCATGGTGCAGCGCAACAGCGTCACTCGTGACGGCCTTTAAAACTAAGACCGATTCAGAGACATCGTTCGCCATGCATCCGGTTTGTGCTTGGAGGTTCACGATGACTAGCTCATACCTTTGTGTGGAGGTTCAACTTAGGACCAGACAGAGACGCTTAATTGAATTCATTATCACAGTTATGCTTGTATTGAATCTTAGCCAGAACGGGTATTACGACGAGTTAGAGTGAAAATTATTCACCAATAACCTCAAAAATTAACTATATTAACCAAGATTCACATCCAATTACAATACCAAATCGGATAGTCGAGCAGATTTTCACTAACATCCAATTTCCTAGAATTAAGTTGTAGATCTTTGTGCACATGTGGCAGCAACAACTGATAACGAATTTATCACTCATGCAACATTCACACAATGCAGATAGATTGTTCTTATCATCAAGGATTTAGAAATGCACGAAGAACAATCTCCTACCTGAAAGGGATAGAGATGAGACCTTCGGTTCTTCCTCCTCGGATTCTTGGCGAGCTCGCTGAGTTGAGATTGATTTCCAAGGCTTTCGTGAATCTACTTGTTGCTTCCAGAGGTTTCTTACGAGAGAATGGAGAATTTCCGAGAGAAAACCCTTCAAACCCCTCTCTCAAACAGCAAAATCTTTCGCCTCCAAAAAAAAGGAACCCCCTCTCCAGTTGCCCTCACCCCTATTTATAGGGACTTTTCCGAGCTTTTCCTTTTTTATTATTTTTTCTTTTCTTTCCCCCCCTTTTTGATTATATTATTTATTTTTTTCATAAAAAATTTCCTTTTCATTATTGTTTATTTGTGCGATCTTCATTATTTCAGACCTATTTATTTTCTTATTTATTTTTATTATTTCCAGTTTTATTTATTTTCCATTTCTGATTTCTATTTATCATATTATTATTATATTATTATTGTTATGTTTTTTATTTGTTTTTATTTTCATTATTTTCTTATTTGTTTTTATTTTCATTATTTTTTTTTCCTTCTCCCTTTTTCTTCTTCTTTCTTTTTCTAATTTTTATTTTCATGTAATTATCTTTATTTATCTCCTCCTGCTTTGACATTTTCTTCTGCTTGTCTGCTTTTCTGTATATAAATTATTTTAATATTCACTTATTATTTACATTAGGGTTAATTCGCTAATTAATTTAACAACTCGAGGCCTCGGACATAATTGGGTGTTCACATATATTTTGTATATTTTGTTTTTGCATTTTCTCTTTTTTTTTTTTTTTGTTTTGTTTTCCTTGTTTATTTATTTATTGTTTAATTTAATGCCGGCCTCTTGGTTAATTTTAACATTTAACGTAAAAATGGGGTCTCGGACATAATTGAGTGTTTACAGTTTGCCCCTCTTTACTCGTTTTCCTATATGATAATATGAGAGATGATTCTCTGCATTATCAGGATAGGAAATGAGTAAAGATGTAAACACATTATGTTCGAGACGACTCTTGAAGGAGTCCGACCAGCGTGCGAAGCCTTGAACTCAGAGATGGGTGCCTGAGAAAGGGGTGACTTTTGAGCGACCCTGTCGGCTTCATGTGTCGAACCAACAGGGTTTGAATGTGCAAGGCTTAGTTGCATAGCTTAATTAAGCTATGAATGCTGCTAGACTTTGGACCAAAGTGAGACAGATGTAGGTAAAGAATGGGATGCCTTGGGATGCCCTATTTGGAGAGGCAAGGCGGGAAGAGGAGAACCGGGTGGCCTGACAACATCGGCCAAGGATGCAGAAAAGTAAACTTGAATAAGGCCTGACATTATAAGCCAAGGGTGCTGAAATTTAAAAATGCAAGGCTTGCCAACATAGGCCGAGGTGCTGAAAATTAAACATGTAAAGGCCTGACAACATAGGGCGGAGTGCTGAAATTTAAACATGCAAGGCCTGACATCATAGGCCAGAGTACAGAAATTAAACATGTAAAGGCTTGACATCATAGGCCGATGTGCTGAAATTTAAACATGCAAAGGCCTGACAACATAGGCCGAAATGCTGAAATTTAAACATACAAGGCCTGACATCATAGGCCGAAGTGCAGAAATTAAACATGCAAGGCTTGGCATCATAGGCCGGGATGTTGAAATTTAAACATGCAGAGGCCTGATAACATAGGCCGAGGTGCAGAAAATTAAACATGAAGAGGCCTGACATCCTAGGCCAGGGTGCTAAAAATTAAACATGCAAGGCCTGACATAATAGGCCGGGGTGCTAAAAATTCAACATGCAAGGCCTGACATCATAGGCCAGAATGCTGAAATTTAAACATACAGAGGCCTAACAACATAGGCCGAGGTGTAGAAAATTAAACATGCAAGGCCTGACATCATAGGCCGGAGTGCAGAAATTAAACATGGAAGGCCTGACATCATAGGCTAGGATGTTGAAATTTAAACATGCAGAGGCCTGACAACATAGGCCGAGGTGCAAAAAATTAAACATGCAAGACCTGACATCATAGGCCGGAGTGCAGAAATTAAACATGCAAGGCCTGTCATCATAGGTCGGGATGCTGAAATTTAAACATGCAGAGGCCTGACAACATAGGCCGAGGTGCAGAAAATTAAACATACAAGGCCTGACATCATAGGCTGGAGTGCAAAAAATTAAGCATGCAAGGCCTGGCATCATAGGCTGGGGTGCTAAAATTTAAACATGCAGAGGCCTGAAAACATAGGCTGAGCTGCAGAAAATTAAACATGCAAGGCCTGACATCATAGGCCGAAGTGCAGAAAATTAAACATGCAAAGGCCTAACAACATAGGCCGGAGTGCGGGAATTGAAACATGCAAGGCCTGACATCATAGGCCAAAGTGCAGAAAATTAAACATGCAAAGGCTTGACAACATAGGCCGAGGTACAGAAAATTAAACATGCAAGGCCTGGCATGATAGGCCTGGGTGCTGAAATTTAAACAAAACTAATGGAATGCAGGGATAGCCTAGTGGTAGGCTTGAGAGTGAAAATGGTCTGTTTTTGTTTGCAGACTTCGACTTCCTGGCTTTCTTTAGCACTGATCATGATCTTTGAAGCGAGCTAGATCCTCTGCCTTGCTTGCTTGCTCTCTCATTTTACTGAAGTGTTTATTGCGCGTGCTACTCCCTTGAGGGGTAAGACGCTTTGATCTAGTGAGAATTTGTAATTAGGAAAATTTTGAACTAACCCTGACTTTCAAAACAGTATTAGTAACAGTAATTGTCATTCAAAATTCATATGATAGATTGCATTTTGCATATACATCTTGACAAAAGAAAATACAGTTGCTCAGGGTGTAAGACAAAAATAGGGCAGGGACATTAGAGGATGGACGTTTGGTGGTTTGATTTGTGTTGGCTGGCTGCTCTTGAGACGATTAGTGCTAGTATTGTATTTCAGCGACATTTGCTATCTTGTCAACCCTGCTTCTAAAAAAGCAAACTTTTTCCCCAGTTTAATCGATTTTCCCCAGACCGGTCTTAAACTTTTCATTTTGACCACAACCAAACTTGATTTTGTTCGTCGCTTTTCAGAACCCCGGATACTTGCCAATTATGCCCTAGTATAAGGCCCAGATCGTCATTTGACCACTGATTTTCCCCAGTATGGACTGAGACTTCCTGTCACTCTTTTTCAATTTTCTTAACCGGAGGGAACAACTCCTCTCTTATCCATCTTGTCGGTAGTGCTTTTCCCTGATTTTTTCCTAGGCCGCCCTTACGGGTCTTCCACCTAGCGGGCTTTTTTTCTGCCTTAATTTTCCCTAACTTTTGCCTAGGCCGCCCTTGCGGGTTTTCGACCTAGCGGGCTTTCTTCTGCTTGAATTGCCCTAACTTTTGCCTAGGCCTCCCTCGCGGGTTTTCGACCTAGCGGGCTCTTTTTGCTTGGATTGCCCTAACTTTTGCCTAGGCCGCCCTTGCGGGTTTTCGACCTAGTGGGCTTTTTCTGCTTGGATTGCCCAAACTTTTTCCTAGGCCGCCCTTGCGGGTTTTTGACCTAGCGAGCTCTTTCTGCTTGAATTTCCCTAACTTTTGCCTAGGCCACCCTTGTGGGTTTTCGACCTAGCGGGCCTTTCTTTTAAGCATAATACCTTTTGACGGCATCTGAGTTGATAGGGTTAGGAAAGTCCTTCCTGTCCATGTCAGCCAGGATTAAGGCGCCTCTGGAGAAAGCCTTCTTAACTACATAAGGTCCTTGATAATTCGAGGCCCATTTCCTGTATAGCGCTTTCTGCATTGGCAACAATCTTTTGATCACCAAATCACCCTCGTGGAACTCCCGAGGATGCACCTTTTTATCGAACGCCTTCTTCATTCTCCTTTGGTATAGTTGGCCGTGACATATCGCTGCCAACATTTTCTCATCGATCAAGTTCAATTGGTCCATCCAGGCTCGGACCCACTCGGCTTCTTCCAATTTAGCATCCATCAAGACTCTCAATGAAGGGATCTCCACTTCAATTGGGAGTGCGGCTTCCATCCCGTACGCTAGTGAGAAAGGCGTTGCCCTAGTAGAAGTGAAGGTCTGATATGCATGTAATGCGTAAGGGAGCATCTCATGCCATTCTCTGTATGAGAGCACCATCTTCTGGATGATCTTTTTGATATTCTTGTTGGCCGCTTCGACCGCTCCATTCATCTTCGGTCGATAGGGGGATGAACTGTGATGCTGGATCTTGAATTGGTTGCACAACTCTGACA
The DNA here is from genome assembly GCA_026541065.1 of Canavalia ensiformis. Classification (NCBI taxonomy): domain Eukaryota; kingdom Viridiplantae; phylum Streptophyta; class Magnoliopsida; order Fabales; family Fabaceae; genus Canavalia; species Canavalia ensiformis. Next base: position 63,758 of record JAMKYM010000742.1, read on the forward strand.
TCATTTTATTGTTCAAGTTGGAGCCGTTGTCTGTGATGAGTCTGCTGGGCAGTCCGTATCGGCAGATTATTTCTCTCTTCATGAATCTGATCACCACATTGCGAGTCACACTAGCATATGAGGTGGCTTCAACCCATTTGGTAAAGTAGTCAATGGCAACCAATATGAAACGGTGTCCATTGGACGCTTTAGGCTCGATCGGGCCGATGACATCCATTCCCTACATAGCGAATGGCCAGGATGATGACAGCATATTCAACGAAGTCACCGGCATATTAATATTATCCTCCGTCTGGGATTTGGCAATCATGTCGTCCACGTAGACTTCTATCTCTTTGTGAATCATATCATGGAATAGTGTGACCATGGACCTTTGGTAGGTTTCCCCAGCATTCTTCAGCCCGAAGGGCATGACTTTGTAGCAAAAGGTTCCCCAGGCTGTGATGAAAGTGGTCTTCTCCCTGTCCTCTTCGGCCACCTTGATCTGATTATATCCTGAGAAACCATCCATGAACGAAAAGTACGAAAACTGCGCGGTGTTATCGATCAGCACATCGATGTGGGGAAGCAGAAAGTAATCTTTCGGGTTGACTCGATTGAGGTCTCTGTAGTCTACGCACATCCAGACTTTACCTTCTTTCTTGGGGACCGGCACTATATTAACGACCTATTCGGGGTAGCTCGCGACAGCTAAGAAGCCGGCGTCAAATTGTTTCCTCACCTCCTCCCGGATTTTTAGGGACATTTTGATTTTTCATCCTCCTCACTTATTTGATCGGGCACACACCGCCAGAGGCGGCCAGGCTCTACAATAGAGGTATCCAAGCCCGGCATGTCTTGGTAAGGCCAAGCGAAGATATCACTATAGTTCTGTAAGAGTGAGATCAATCGCTCGCGATTGTCTCCGGGGATGAGCGTGCCTATCTTGACCCCTTTCTTGTCCTCCTCGGTCCCCAAATTTATCAACTCAATGGGCTCCTGATGAGGTTCAATTATCTTGGATTCACACTCCACCAATCTCAACATCTCTTCTGTGGGTTCACACTCAAATTCTGCCTCCTCATCGGCATGATTGACAATACAACTGAAATCGCCTGATACAATACTAGCACTGTCGTCGCAAGGCGAGTTTTGGTCTGATCTGCATATTGGGTATGAGGAAAGAATAAGATATATATATTGTACAGAGAGATATAGTAGGGAAAGAAGAGTGGAGGTTTCGGGATAATGCAACTGTATTTCATTCATCAAAAGGTGCATAAAAAATATTTGTATTTGGAAAGAATTTCATTATGACAATTATACAATTACATTTGAATTGAATCAAAAGTCAAAGGTAGTTCAACGGCTTCCCAGTTGTTCAGTTCTTGTCCGGGAGGACAGGCTGTACCAGATCTTCAATGCTCCACGTCTCTTCCCCCTCTATGGCCGCGATCAAATCCGGACTCTCGAATCGGGCGCTTCGGAAGCTTCGAGAGATGTGGCACAGAGGGACCCTACCGCCCTGGGGTTTCAGCACTTTGTCTTCTTCAGTGGGCTCATATCCTAGCCCATATCGCCTCCTATTCTTGTTCAGTGACAATGGCTGAGACAAGTCGTCGCTGTTTTGCCCTAGTTTATCGCTGGGCCTAAATCCATTTCTCAACATTACTCGGGCCATCATCATGAGGGCTTTGGGGGGCCGCCTTCGGTCAACCACATCTCCCTCCTTAATAGTAGTGACATTGGCGACCTCCAAGGCTTGGAAATGAGTCTCCAAGGCCTCTTCAGCCGCCTCGATGTACGGAGGGTTGGTGGGCTTACTGACTAGATAGCCTTCCTCTACAAAGATGATGATCAGCCTATCGTCTATAATGAACTTCAGCTTTTGGTGCAGGGTCGATGGTACCGCCTTGGCAGAATGGATCCAGGGCCTTCTAGCAGGCAATTGTATGCCGGCTGGATATCCATGATCTGGAAGGTGATATTAAAGACAACCGGCCCAATTTGGACCGACAGATCCACCTCACCCATAACTTCCTGTTTGGACCCATTGAAAGCCCTGACTCCCATGGAGCTTGGCCTTATAATGACCCCCTCGTGCGGCAGCTTTGACAGCGTCAGTTGAGGCATTACATTCAATGAGAAACCATTGTCTACCAGAACTCTGGCTAGAATATGGTCCAGGCATTTCACAGATATATGTAACGCTTTATTGTGTTCGGCCCCCTCATCCGGAATCTCCCGGTCAGCAAAGGTGAGGAAGTTGTTAGTGGTGATGTTGTTGGCAATTCCTTCAAATTTGTCCACCGATATGTTGTGGACCACATGAGCCTCATTCAGTACCTTCAGTAGTACCTTTCGGTGGGGCTCCGAGTTCATCATCAAGGCCAGCAATGATATTTTGGCCGGTATATGATTCAGCTGCTCAATCACCATATACTCGCTTTTCCTGATCATTTTTAGGAACTCACAGGCATTTTCCTCAGAGACAGGCCTTTTTAGCTTTCTTTCCTCCTATCATCGACTATTTTCTGGTTCCGGGCCTGCCAGTATTGCTTCGCCACAAGGCGGTCTTCTCTTTTCTTCTGTGGGGGAGTAAATGTGACCGCTCCTGGTCATGCCCCCAATCCACGCTATATTCACAATATTCGGGGTTGAGTCTTCCGAGGTTCCCTTCCCCTGTCCTTCCTCTACGTTGCCGCCAGACACCTCGATGTCATATTTCTAGGGCACCTCTTTGTTACTCTGGTACGGAAATGGCCTAGGAACCTTGATTGTAACGGGCCTCATCCCCCTTGGTGTTGGTAGGGCCGGTGTTTCGGTGTATCGAATGACCAGGGGCCTGGGCTACCCCGGGAAGGATTCTCCGGCCATGTTCACTTCTTCCTCTACCTTGACACAATTTACCAAGGGCCCCGCCCCTCCGTGGTTTGGCAAGGGGTTGTTTCCTATGCTTGGCACATCCTTTTCCAAATTGAGCCACTTGGCATTAATCAATTTTTGAACCCAATGCTTCAAGGCCAAAAAATTCTCAGTGGAATGCCCCACTATCTCGGCATGGTATTCGCACTAAGCCTTCGGGTTATACCATTTGGGGTATGGGGGTTCCAGTGGCTTCATGGGGCATAGTGCAATTAAGGAATTTTGAATTAAATGGGGTAACAGCTCCGAGTAACTCATCGGAATGGGGTCGAATTGCACTGTTTTCTATGGGTTGTTTTTTTTTTTTTGTGGAGGTGGGTTGGAGATGGTGTTTGGGGTCCATGGTCTTGGAGGTTGTTGAGGGAATGTTGGTTGTAGAGGAAATGTTTGTGGGGGTGGAGTCATGAATGGAGGGTTTGGTTGGAATGGAGTAGGTGGGTTGTAGGTTGGTTGATAGGAGGGTTGGGCTGTGGCTACCATATGCGGGTGTGCCGGGAATTGTGGGTGGTAAGGTGTCTGGTAGGTGGGTGGAGGCGCGACCGTAGCATGGTTCGGGTCGGCCGAGACGTAGTGGGCCTCAACTTCCTTCTTTTTCCAGGAATTATTTGTCGGCTTCTTCACATTGACGCTTCCGACGGTGTTGTGTATGATTTTGCCTCAGCGAAGGCCATTTTCCACGCGTTCCTCGATCAACACCATATCGGAAAAATTGGCGGATACACTACCCACCATCTTGTCATAGAAGGGCGCGGGGAGAGTTTCCATAAAAGTGTTTATCATCTCCCGTTCCAGCAGAAGAGGTTGGACTTGGGCGGCCAGCTCTCGTCACCTCTGTGCATATTCTTTGAAGGATTCGTTCTCCTTCTTTACCATGTTCTGCAGTTGAGTGCGGTCCGGGGCCATCTCCATGTTGTACTGGTACTGTCTTAGGAAGATATCAACCAGGTCCTTCCATGTGTGGATGTGCGCCCTCTCCAGCTGGGTATACCAACTGGCTGCTGCTCCCGTCAGATTGTCTTGGAAGTAGTGAATGAGCAATTTGTCATCGTGGGAATGGGAGGCCATCTTCCGGTAGTACATCGTAACATGGCTCTTTGGGCAGCCGACGCCTTTGTATTTCTTGAATTCTGGGGTCTTGAATTTAGGCGGTATGACGACATCAGGAGCGAGGCAAAGATCAAAAGCCTCGACCGTTCTGTAGCCGCTCCCTTCAATTGCTCGAACCCTTTCCTCCAAGTGTTGCCATCTCCCATTGAGATGGGCTTCTTGCTCAGCAGGCCTCGGCCAAGGTCCGTTCAAGGGTTGGCCAGTGTAATGGGGTGAGGTGTATTGTCCCTCGGTCTAAGCAGCATGACCATAGGGATGTGGTTGGTGTGGGTTTGTTGGATGGGTTGCGACGGGGATGGAATATGAAGGGTCTTCGGTGATGGTCGTGTTCGTATGGGTGTAGTCGGGGTTGATGTTGTGCGGGTATATGGTTGGAGGGTTAACATGAGGAGGGAGAGATGGATTTATGTGTGACGGAATGGCAAGAGGAGTTTTTGTGTGGTAGGGGTAGGTCGGTGGATTCATGTATGTAGGGTGAGTTTGAGGTGGATAGCCAGAGGTAGGAGGAATGTAGGTTGGCGGGTTGATGTGGTGAGGATGGGTGGTAGGGTTGGTGTGTGGTGGCCCAACAGGAGGGTTCGGATGGTATTGATGAGTGGCGGGGTTGATGTGGAGTGGATGTGGAGCAGGATTTTCACCAGCTGAAATCCCTTGGGAGCCTGGCCCAAAATGAGGCTTACAGCCGGGTGGCAGCCCATATGGCCACTCTTGTTCAGCAACCGCCTGAAGCGGCATTGATGCGGCAGCAGCCCCCGGTGCCTCAGTCCCCACGGGTCCCTCTATGCCTTTTTCCTGCAATTTCATCAGCTTGGCAACCTGATCTTTCAGTTTGGCCACCTCATTTCTCAGCTCCTCGTTTTGAGTCTCTAGCTCGCTCATGATTTTTGCTCGTGATCTAGTGCTATACGAATGCCGAGGAAGTCGTGAGTCGCTATTTTGTTATTCTGCTTGTTAAAATCAAATTAATTAGTGTTTAATTATGACAAGAGGAAATCTAGACGTGAAATAAATGTAGGGGGACCAGTTCCTCATTGACCGTTATTATTGATCGAGTCTGCTTTTGGCGTTTTGAGCATGAAATGGAAATTAATGCGGAATCATATGCGGAGCGGAATTAGCTTCATTTAAGCAAATCAAATTCATGTTACATCCTGCCCTTCCTGTTTGGCCAATACAATGTATTTGTTCATTCTCAATATCAAGTTTTTACAAAACTGAATGAATTCTTCTACTTCAGGAGGGGTATGGAGTGGGTGCAGCGAGGTTTCCGCCTTCTTGAGCAGCTATGGCACTTCTTCAATAGCTGTGTTTGCTAGACTAGCCGGTCTCTCAAAACACCTGGTCCAATGGTCAGCCGTGTCCTTGTACCACTTGTTTTCATCTTGTATATCGCTGATGCCCCTCCATTGCATCCGGATAACCTCGATGACGTTCCACTTCTCTTCGTTGACCTCGTTTTGCCACACCACCAGTAGCTCGTCAATCTGTTTCTTCATCTCCTCCACTCGTTGCAGCAGGTCATTCCTTTCTTCTATGATATAATCTGCTTCCATCCGGATCCTATCCTTCGCGGCGAGGAGGTGATTTTTCTCTTCCCTAATCGTACGGACTTTGGCCCTTATTTGCTCTAGGGCATTCCTCAGTTAGCGGTTTTCTTGGAGTGCAGCATCCCTTTCTTGCGCCCTTATCCCAAGCTCTTTATTGGCTGCTTGCAGGTTAAGATGAACTCGGGAGGCATGCTCACGTTCGCCTTTCTGCTGCTATCGGATGCTTTCTATCACGGTCTCGCTTTCTTGCTTTTCCCTTTTCAGTGTAGCACATTCCTGTCGTGATTTTAGTAGCTCCTCCTCCAACTGGCTGTTTTTCTTGGTCATCGCTTCTAACTTTCCCCTTCGGCTCTTGACAGCCTCGTCCTCGAATACTGCTGCGGTTGCTTGGCCTCCGGATATGGTGGCTGGAGGTTGGAATGGCAACTTGATCCGTTGTACCTTATTTCTGACCCACTGCTCGTATTCTTCTTTGACAGCGCAGCTTCGGACCCCTAGGTCCTTCCCCCTACGGGTGACAGTCTCCCATGCTTCCCGGACCCTTCGGAGACTTTCGGCAAAATCCCCTTCATATTTCAACAGAAAAGGGGTCAAGAGCTCGTCTGATGGGGTAGGCCAGTTGCCTTTGCCCCAGTATCGGGTTATAACTGATGCAGCCTCAGATTCCCATGAGCAGTACATTCGGAAACCCCTTGCAATGGTAGATCAAAGTCCGTTCTCGCTGCCGGTTGCCATTCATCGATTCGCTCTTCCGTCAAGCCGGAAAAGTGGGCCGCCCATTCCTCGTTGTTCATGGGCTTGATCTGGTAGCACAAGAGGTCAGATGTGGGACACTGCACCTTCATATTCCTCTTAAAAGCGTGAGCAATCACCCATACATACAAGCATTAAGGGCCAGACGTCTTCTTCCCCTCCCTTCATGGCAAAGGTTCGCCAGATAGTAGACATCGGCATGTCGTAGCCGTGATGGGGTACTTTCCAGTCCCTATTCCTCCGAGCTAAGAAGATATCAACAACATTTAGATCCACGAAGTCTTCTATGCCAGGAAAGAGTACCAGCCCATAAATGGTGAGGGCTAGCACGTCCATGTAAGTGTTCCACTGGTGGCTATCAGCCAAATGCTGCATGTAGGCCTCTAAGAACCCTCGGGTGAATCCCTTGGCTTGATTCTTCCCTTTTTGCTGGCCAACCGCCGCCTTTGATTGTAGACCCAAAGCCCGTGTGGTACCGAATGAAAGCGTGGTGCTTCCAGTGGTTGTAGTGGTCTCGTGCCCTCCAAAGGTGTCTAGGATCTGTTTGAATTCTTCAAGGGTGGGTGCCAACTGGAAGTCCAAAAAAGTGAAGCACCTGAGAGGAGGGTCGTAATACTGTACTATTGCCATGAGGGCTCCCTCTTGTACCCTAACCTTCAGCAATTTCAACACATTGCCGTACCTTTTGACGAACGAAATCTGCTGGATGCTCATCAACTTGTTCCCGAAGGCTTCTAAATTGGTGAAATCTGTCAGTTTGATCCCAACTCGTCTTCTTTTCCTCAACTGCCCGGATTCCGCATTAATTTCCATTTCACCTCTTTCAAAAGTCAATGAGAACCTGGTCCCTCAAAATGAACAGAAAAAGGAAAACGACAAAAATAAACATGTTAGACACTTGACCAAAATGAAACTAATGCATAGAGGAAAAAGAAAAATCACAGCTATGATGCGAATGTTACAAATTTCCCCCTTTTTCTCTTTTCTCCTTTTCTCCTCTTTTTTCCCTTACTCTTTTCCATTTTTTCTTGCTTATTTTTTGCTTTTCATTTCTTTCCCCCCCTTTTTTTATCTCCTTTTTCTTTATTTTTCATTTTCTCTCTCTTCAACCTTTTTCATGCCCTTCTTTTTCTTTATCACCCCAATTACGGATAAATATAAAACAAACCAGAGTTGGTGACGAGTGCCCTCCTTTTATCCTACTTGGGTAACCTGTCCTAGGGATCTATGGTCTTTTATGCATGAACCTCTCATAAGGTGGTCAGTAATCCTGAGGTGTAAAAGGTCACTAGAGCCAAGTTCTAGTCCGTAATGCTTGCCACAATAGCAGAAAAAGCTACCAGTTGTAGGGCATTACGAATAGGACACACTCTAGCTGGGATTTTCGAGATAGCCAAACAGGACGTAAGCCCCAAAGTGACACCACTAGATCCCTCTAGTCCTAAGCAGCACTCGGACCCGGGTACAGGGCCCCACTCATGACAAAATGTATATTAAATGCATTGAGGGCACATTATTTTGGGATACTTGCAATTAGGGAAATCGCACAGATATATCGCAGAATTTAAAACAGTTATTATTCGTCTATCCTAGGCTTATACATAGAGTAAACAAACAAGAAATAGATAAACAAATAAATAAGTCGTGTAAATAAACAGAAAAGGGATCAAAGCAAGACACATTCAATTAAATGGGCTTGACTCTCTAGATTCCCCAATGGAGTCGCCATCTGTCGCAACCGTAATTCCGATGAGACGACGAACTCGCTAAAATTTTAAAGAAAGATTTTTATTTGGATTAATGTGGAGTCGCCACCAAATTTTTATTTAAGGGAAAAAGATTTGGAAAAAACCCTGACTCAAGGATGCGATTCGAAGTTTGGGAGTCAGTTACGAATAGGGAAGGTGTTAGGCACCCCACTCGCCCGTTCCGAAGAACGGTACCCTTAAACTGAGTGTGTGATTATTTGAAACTTGTTTGATCCCTTTAATTAGCGTGAAAATAAATACTTGATGGAGGTTAGCCTCACAGGACTTGATCTTGCACCTACGTATTCCCCGGTGCAATGGGAAATTCAAGTCATACGTAGTTCTGGTTTGAGTTGAAGGCTTGACCTTCGAAAGGTGTTTGAATTGAAAAGTGAATGCATTGTTGTCTTTTTTTGAAAATAGTTTAAGGGTGCAATCCCAATCCACCTATGCACAGGACCCAAGACAACTACGGCTGCACTTGGACCCACACGAATCTCTAAACAGCGAACAGTAGAAAAAACTACCAGTTCGTTTTTAGAGCTCGTCGCGTGAGATTAGGGAATGCAAAGTGAGTTTTTATTTGTTTGAAAATGGAAAGGCCGTCCCAATCCATATATGCACAGGCCCCAAGACAACTACGGCTGCACTTGGACCCATACGAACCTCTAAACCACGAACAGAAGAAAAAGCTACCAGTTCGTTTTTAGGGCCCGTTGCATGAGATTAAGGAGTGAAAAAATAAGTTTTTATTTGTTTGAAAATGGAAAGCCAATCCCAATCCACATATGCACAGGGCCCAAGACAACTACGGCTGAACTTGGACCAATACGGACCTCTAAACAACGAACAACAGAAAAAGCTACCAGTTCGTTTTTAGGGCCCGTTGCGTGAGATTAAGGAATGCAAATATAATTTTTTATTTGATTGAAAACGGAAAGGCAATCCTAATCCACATATGCACAGGGCCCAAGACAACTACGGCTGCACTTGGACCCATACGGACCTCTAAACAAGGCAATGAAGAAGCTACCGGTTCTTTTTAGGCCTATCAATGAGATTAAGGAATGCAAAAATAAGATTTTTATTCAATTTTTTTCTTGATTTGGTACTATTGGAGGCGCGAGGCGTAAGCGGACTTTTGGGAAGTTTTTGTGGCCAAATTGTAGTTATGGGAAATATTGGGGCCGAATTGCAAATACGAAAAGTTTATGGGTCAAAATGTAAATATGAAAAGTTCGGGGGTCAAAATGTAAATATAAAAAGTCGAAGGGGCCTAATCTCAAATTTGGAGGTTGAGGGACCTACTTGCAATTTTAGAAAGTTTTAGGGAATTAAATAAATTTGCAAACAGGGGTTTTTCCCCATTGAAGGCGCCAAGGGAGCCTCTTCCTATTCAGGTGCCACCACACCCGCCACCGTCCCCGACTCTACGTCGGCGTTCGTCAGACCGGGCTGGTTGTTTCTGCTCGACTAGTCGTGGCGCCAGTGAGAGTCCAGGCGGGGTGACGGCGGGGCTCGATTCTACTGCAGCTTTCAGAGCTCTACAGGTCTCGGTTGTTTCTCGCGCTCGTGAGGGGATCCTCCCATCCCTTGGCGGCGATATTATTCTGGATGGGCCCAAGGTTTGGATTCCTCAATGCCTTTGGTCTTCGAGGCATGGACCTCCGCTCCCACTTGGTTCGTGGCCCTCCGTCACATGTGTATATGCCGAGCCGGCCACCATGGAGCACTTCCTCTTAACCCAAACTGTCTTGGTTCCCTGCTGCACGAGGTCCAATCGAGCTCTCTCGGATGCGTTCATGGTGTGTCATATTTTCAAAGCCATATCGGCATGTGTTGGTGCATCGTCACATGGGGGGTTGGAGGTGAGCTTGGCCCGCCAACTTCTAGCTTATGGTGACGATGATGGACTCGTTCCGGCTCCTCTTTGGCGACGGGTCACCACCAACCGAGGTTCCCTAGCCATATGCGAACATTCTCTTTTCCTCGAACCCGAAAAAAGCATGTCTTCCACCGCCCCGGGTTTCCCCTCTATCGCCCTAGTTACGCTTACCTCCTCAATGATATTGTGCTCCTTTCTTCTTTTCCGAGTTCGCAAAGGATGCGCATAGGTAGCAGGGCATTCGAATGAGGGCTTCGTGTGGGCGCAAAGACAGGCTCTGGAGATGTGTCGCTCAGTGCCTATAAGCCAAGGATGGCTGGAGCATGGTCCTATTTCAGTCTACTAAGAGCAACAGAGCTAAGTAGATGGTGGCAGTCGACGTCCGACTTGTACATATTTTGTCATAGGGGCCGAACTTCCTGATCGCTTATCAGGCCGTTGCACTGTTCATCGATTCACTCATTCTACCCCTATGCCCAACCTGCTCTCACCGAAAGGGAACCTCTATGACTTACACCCGAAACAGGGCGCTGATGAGGTGGTGATGGTCGCTTACACTTCCTACGATTTCAAATCGGTAATCGGAAGCTAAGGTGCGATCTAGTTGGTTACATAGTTAGCCACTACCTCTACCTTCCGATTATAAGCATTCTATCACAGATCCACGAAGGATACTCTACCGCATGCATCAATCATCTCATTAAACATTTAAACTTCATATATATTTGTTTTAGATTAATCAACCAGATGTGGTAGGAGACAAATCAACCATGCAGAGTATGATTCCAAATCACCTACACAGAGGTTTAAATAGCGCCCAGTGTAGTGATTTCAGCATGCGAATTGGAAGAGGTAGGGGGAATTGAACATTAACCTCTGCGAGCCAAGTTATCAAGCACCTAAAGGACCACTTCAGATGTGGCGAATCACAGTAGATTGGCGGCGATGAACAGATCTGCAGGAGGTTGAGTAAATGGCAAAGGGAAGTGATCACGGCGTATGAGCAAAATGTTTTGAACGTTAAGGATCGTCAAGACGAACGAACGTACGCTCCGCAGCTCCTCGCACGCCTCGTTCCGGGTCGAGGGTCCCAATCTCTCTTCTAATGTCCTTCCTTACTCCCCAAAAAAAAATGAAAAAAGCCAAGAAAGGCCTCTTTTTATAACCCTTCCTTGTTTCCGCACCCCCTCTTATTATTTTTTCTTTATTCTATTTTTTCTTGCATACTTTTTATTATTACACGGCTGTTATTTCATATTATTATTTTTTCCTTTTTTTCTCTTCTTTTTTCTCTTCTTTTTTATTTTATTTATTGTTATATCATTTTTATTTTATTTATTGTTATATCATTTTTATTCTTTATTCATTTATCATCACTGCATATTTATTTATTATTATTTTTCATTTCTTTTCTTTTTTTCTTTTATCATTTTTTGTATTTTTATGATACATGCATATATATGTATATTTTATTATTATTTTTTGTTATATTTTTATTTTTTATTATATTATGTTTGTTTATATTTTTTCATTTTATTTTTATTTTATTTTTCGACACTTTTATTTATTTTTCTAACTATTCATTTCTTTTCCTCCTCTTTTCACATTATTACTTTGACTATTATTTTCAATTTTCCTTCACCTCTTTGATTTTTCGTTCCACCTCCTTTTCAATTTCTTTTATCTTTTCCGTTTATTATTTTGTTTTTGCATTTTCTCTTTTTATTTTTTTCTTTTGTTTTTCCTTTTTTATTTATTAATTGTTTAATTTAATGTCGGCCTCTTGGTTAATTTTAACATTTAACTTAAAAATGGGGTCTCGGACATAATTGAGTGTTTACAGTGACTCGTCAAAACTCGAGTCAATTTGACACAACTTTTCTCGCTTCTTCGCTTAACTCTACTCGACTCGAGCCGACTCGGCAGGACTCAACTCGCCTGGACTTCACTCGACTTCACTTGATTCGCCACAGCACCATTGAACTTCACACGACCTAAGTCCACCCGACTGTGCTCGAATCGACTCAACTTCGCTCAACTCGGCTCGACTCGACTCATCGCAACTCGACGCAACTCAGCTCGGCTCGAGTGTCAACTTTACTAGGCTCCACTCGATTGTGCTTCACTTGCCTCGACGTGACTCGTCACAACTATGGTCGACTTGACACAACTTTTCTGCTTCTTCGCTTGAGTTTACTCAACTCAACCCGACTCGACTCGACTAAACTCATCCCAACTCGACTCGCCTCGACTCCACTCGACATCGCTTGATTCGCCACGACAAGATTAAACTTCGCTTGACTTTACTCGACTCGACTGTGCCCGAATAGACTAAACTTCCCTCAACTCAGCTCGACTCAACTCATCGCAACTCAACGCAACTCGCCTCGGCTCGACTGTCAATTTGACTAGACTTTACTCGACTCTGCTCGACTTGCCTCGTCGTGACTCGTCACAACTCGAGTCGATTTGACACAACTTTTCTCGCTTCTTTGCTTGACTTTACTCGACTCGACTCGAGTCGGCTGGACTCGACTCGACTAAACTCATCCCAACTCGACTCACCTCGACTCCACTCGACAATGCTTGATTCGCTTTAGGACAATTCCACTTCGCTCGACATGAGTCAACTCGACTGTGCCTGAATGGACTCAACTTCGCTCAAGCCGCAATGACTCTAATCATCGCAACTCAACGCAACTCGCCTCGGCTCGACTGTCTACTTAACTAGACTTCACTCGACTTTCCTCGTCGTGACTCGTCAAAACTCGAGTTGATTTGACACAACTTTTCGCTTCTTGACTTGACTCTCGACTTTGAGTCAGGAGCTCAATCTGGACTTCGACTGCATACCCACTTCACTCCCGACTTCACTTGATTCGCCACAGCACCATTCAACTTCGCACGACCTAAGTCCACTCGACTGTGCCCGAATTGACTGAACTTTGCTTAACTCGGCTCTACTCGACTCATTGCAATTCGACGCAACTCAGCTCGGCTCGACTGTCAACTTTACTAGACTCCACTTGACTCTGCTTGACTTGCCTTGATGTGACTCGTCACAACTCAGGTCAACTTGACACAACTTTTCTCGCTTCTTCGGTTGACTCCACTGACCGATCCCAATCTTTGGACTCGACTCCGACTAAACTCATTCCAATCGACTACGCCGCATTTGCTCCTTTTCGACATCACTTGATTCGCCATGGCAAGATTAAAGCCGCTCATGGACTCTCCTCATTATCAACTCGACCAGACTCATTTCACTCGCCACTTCGCTTGGTCTGATCGTCACAATCGATTTCGACTTGACATTACTAAATTTTATCGCAATGGACTTACCGACCAAGGCTAAGCTCATCCTAACTCGACTCTCCTCATTCCGATTTCGACTTTGCTTCATTCACCACCAAGATTGGCTTAAACTTTCGCTTAACCTGGCGAAAAGGTTAGTGGGTGTGCCAACAACGACTCATCCTCGCATCCACTCGGCTGACTTCGACTCGCCGCAGCTTCAGCGCCTTTCGGCCGCTCGACCATCAACTTTTTCTGACTCGCCCGGACAGCGGCTCTGCCTCGATGTGACAAGTCTGCCACACAACTCCAACTTGACACAACTTTTCTCGCTTCTTCGCTTAACTCCACTCGACTCGACCTGACTCGGCTGGACTCAACTCGACTAAACTCATTCCAACTCGACTCGCCTTGACTCCACTCGACATCGCTTGATTCGCGACGGCAAGATTAACCCGACTCGACTTCGAGTTTCGACTGTGCCCCAGCTCGACTAAAGCTCGTCACACTCACGAGACTATCAACTTGAGTAGACTCCACTCGACTCTGCTCGACTTGCCTTGACGCGATTGGGAACACCAAATTATGTCCGAGGATTCAAAATCCAAAAGAAATTATTTTGTTTTTAGCCAAAAGCTGATTTAGTCTAAAATAGTTCAAAAAATCAAAATAAAAGTAATGGAAAAAATAAATAAAAACATAAAAATAAAAGAGAAGAGAAAAAAGAATAAGAGGAAAAAATAAGAAAAAAATAAAAAGGAATCCCACACCAAATAGAATAAGAATTCCAAAAAAGGAAAAAAAAAGGGAAAATTCTCCTATGTGGGAAAGAAGTCCCACATTCGACAAGGAGGACTTTCTAATAATTCTGAGATTTGAATTCAAATCTTGGCGCCAAAATCTCGTGTGTTCTTGAGGTTGATCTTCATCTCTGTTTTTCGTTTTTATTTTTGATCAGTCAAATGATCTCCGATTTCAGTGATTTTTGTTACGTTCTCTTCGTCTTTCTCTCTCGTTTCTGTAATGATATTATTTTTCTGATTTGGATCTAAAATGAAATTTCTATCACCTGATTACCGAAGCATGTTTGTCGTGGTGTGCAAATGAACCTAGCTCGTTTGATTTGAGCATAACTTGCTCATTTCTTGTTGGATTTGTGTGAAACTTGTTTTGTTTGATTCTTATGATCCGTATCTTTCAATTGGTTGGTTTTAATTTTTCATATCTACCAAAAAATATTTTTGAAAAATTCTGAGATTTGAATTCAAATTTTGGCGCCAAAATCTCATGTGTTCTTGAGGTTCATCTTCGTCTCTATTTTTCATTTTCATTTTTATTTTTAATCAGTCAAATAATCTCCGATTTTGGTGATTTTTGTTGTGTTATTTTTTTCTTTCTCTCTAGTTTCTGGAATTATATTATTTGTCTAATTTGGATCTGAAATAAAATTCCTATCGCTTGATTACTGAAGCATGTTCACAATTCTTTTCCTTAATTTCAAATCAAGTCAAGTTTATTTTATATCAAGTCCAATTCAAGCCTAAATTTCAAATCAAGTTCATTTTATTTTAAATCAAGTCCAATTCAAGCCTAAAATTATAATCCAGTTTATTTTATTTTAAATCAAGTCCAATTTTTTTCATCAAATTCAAGTCAAGTTCATTTTGTTTTAAATCAAGTTCGTTTTGCAATTCTTAATCTCACGCGACGAGCTCTAAGCATGAACTGGTAGCTTTTCCTGCTATTCGATGTTTAGAGATTCGTATAGGTCCAAGTGCAGTCGTAGTTGTCTTGGATCTTGTGCGTATGTGGATTGAAGATGTCTTTAAACAAATAAAAAACTCGTTTTGCAATTCTTAATCTCACCCAACGAGCTCTAAGCACGAACTGGTAGCTTTTTCTGCTGTTCGATGTTTAGAGATTCGTATGGGTCCAAGTGCAGCCGTAGTTGTCTTGGATCTTGTGCATATATGGATTAAGGATGCCTTTAAACAAATAAAAAACTCATTTTGCAATTCTTAATCTCACGCGACGAGCTCTAAGCACGAACTGGTAGCTTTTTCTGCTGTTCGAGGTTTAGAGATTCGTATGGATCCAAGTGCAGCCGTAGTTGTCTTGGATCTTGTGCAATATGTGGATTGAGGATGCCCTTATAATAAGAACTCCATTTTTAGAATCTCTAAGTCTCACGCAATGAACCCTAAGCATGAACTGGTATCTCTTTCTGTTGTTCGATACTTGGGGATTCATACGGACCCTAGTGCAGTCGTAGTTGTCTTGGATCCTGTGCATATGTGGACTAAGGATTCTCCTTAAAATATTTTCAAAACACCCCATTCATTTTCAAACACTCCTTTTCAAGCTTCTCCGAAGGTCAAGCCTTCAAACTTGAACTACGTAGGCCTTGAGTTTCCCATTGCACCGGGGAACACGTAGGAGCAAGATCAAGTCCTATCAGGCTAACCTCCATCAATCTACTTATCTTCACTCTAATTAAAGGGATCAAGGAAATTTTAAAAAGTCACACACTCAGTTTAAGGGTACCGTTCGTCGGAACATGCAAGTGGGGTGCCAAACACCTTCCCCACTCATAACCGACTCCCGAACCTAAATTTCTTCCTCAAGTTAAGGTTTTTCCAAATCTTTTTCCCTCAAAATAAAAATTTGGTGGTGACTCCATATTATCAAATAAATTCTATTTAAAAATTTTAGCGAGTTCATCGTCTCGCTGGAATTACGGTTGCGATAGATGGCGACTCCACTGGGGACTTTAGAGAGTCAAGCCCACTTCAAATTGAGTGTGTCATATTTGATCCCTTCCCTGTTTATTTGCACGATTTGTTTATCTGTTATCTATCTATTGTTGTTCGTTTATTCTCTATATAACCCTAGGATAGACAAACAATAAACTGCTATATATCTGTACAATTTCCCCAATTGCAGGTATCCCAAATATTTGTGTGCCCTCCACACATCATGCATACATTCATCTAATGAGTGGGGCCCTATACCTAGGTATGAGTGCAACCTAGGATAGAGGGATCTAGTGGTGTCACTTTGGGGTTTACGTCTTGTTTGACTATCACAAAAATCCCAGGTAGAGTGCGTCCTATTTGTAATGCCCTACAACTGGTAGCTTTTTCTGCTGTTGTGGCAAGCATTGCAGACTGGAACTTGGCTCTAGTGACCTCTACACCCCAAGATTACTAACCACCTTTGAGGGAGATTTATGCATAGCCTGCATTAATTCATTCATAAATTTATTATTAAAAATGAGGGAGATTTCAAAAATCAGTCCGCACCTTCTCATATCTACATACTCGTTAAAGCATTAACAATTTTTATCATTCATGACTTTTGCATCCAAATTGTTTCTTAAAGAAATTAATTTTATTTAACAGAAAAATTAGAGAAAGACAACTTCCTCGACATCCTTATAGGACTCGTGCACAATTGAGAATCATGGATGAGTTAGAAAGACAAAATGAGGAATTAAGGAATGAGGTCAAGACACTGAAGGAACAGATGGCCAAGCTAATGGAGGCCATCCAGATGTCTAAACAGAAAGAGATGAGGTCTCTGCCAGAAGAAACAAATGACCCGTTATATCCTCCTGGCTTCAATCCACAAAATCCCTCACCATTAACCATGCCTCCACCAACCGAAGGAGTTCATTGTGGGTATCCTCATGGGTATGCACCCTTATCCAACCAAGCACAAGCCCAAACACAAACCGAAACACATAACCTACCTTCAAAGACCACAGAAATCCCTTATACTTTCCAAACACCACTTCACAATCTTACCAACCAGCCGTTGGGGGAACGAATCCTATGTTCACCCAAGGGCCTCACCCTATATACATACCATCTTCTCAACCTCACCACACGCCAGAGGAATACCCCAATCCATCCTTGAATGAGGATATTAAAAAGTGGAAAGTCCTAGAGGAAAGAATCAAGGCAATCGAGGGAAATTATTATGAGGCAAGAGAAGCATCTGATCTGTGTTTGGCTCCAAACGTGGTCATCCCTCCTAAGTTCAAGGTTCCCGAATTTGAAAAATATCAAGGAACTAGTTGTTCAAAGAGTCACTTGGCCATGTACTGCAGGAAGATGTCTCCCTGTATGCACGACGATAAGCTGCTTGTCCATTTCTTTCAAGACAGCCTAATAGGGGCAGCTGCCAACTGGTACACTCAGTTAGAACGGACACATATCCGTTCATGGAAGGATCTGGCTGAGGCCTTCCTCAAACAGTACCAGTACAATGTGGAGATGGCTCCGGATCGAACCCAACTCCAGAATATGGCCAAAAAGGAAGACGAGACCTTCAAGCAATATGCTCAAAGATGGAGGGAGTTAGCCGCTCAAGTACAGCCTCCATTATCCGAGAAAGAGCTGGTCAGCATGTTCCTCGACACACTCCAAAATCCTTTCTATGACAAGATGATCGGCAGTATGACCGCAAGCTTCTCCAATGTCGTCATCATTGGAGAAAGGATCGAAGGTGGCATGCGCCGCAGGAAGATTGTCCACAAGCCTACAAGCGCAGTTAACGGTTCCAATGGATTTGGGAAGAAGAAGACCGGCGAGACCTACAACATGGCTTCTAGTCAAGGCCTATACACTCCTCAAGTGGCATATTATGGTCCAGCTGGCTTCCAACCACCACCATATACATCTTATACACCATATCCTTACATCGCTACTACATACCAAACACCATACCCTCCAACTTACAGCTATCCAACACAAGTCCGGCCACTAACACCATATACGACCCAACCACAAACCACGAGCCAGAATTCTAATCAAGGCTAGAAAAAGGAGAAGAAAACCGTCCAATTCGACCTTATTCCAATCTCCTACACCCAGCTGCTACCCCACTTAATTCAAAACTCTCTGGTGGCTCCTTATCCTCTAAAGCCTCAAGAACCACCATATCCTAAATGGTATGATGCAAACGCCAGATGCGATTACCATGCAAGATTCATTGGTCATTCCATAGAGGATTGCCTAGCACTGAAGTGTAAAGTACAAAATTTGATTGATGCAAAGTGGCTAAATTTTGGGAGGCTTGCTCCTAACACAGAAAACAATCCGTAGTCGAATCACGAGAGCCCATCAGCTAACTAAGAGATAGAAGAAGCGCAATGAGTTGCCTTGCACAAACTGAGATTGAGGATATTTATCCAAAAATTGTCATACTTTTCAAAGTCAATCTTTTGTAAATAAATATCAATGAATAAATACAAAATTACATTTTTCATGTTTCTTGGGCACGTGCTTCACATTATTGGCTTTACTTCTAAAAATTAACCATTCCTTTTATCCACTTAGCCCGCTCCTTATCCTACACCTAAAACAATAAAATACCTGTTGATGATAATGCCCGTGCTATAATAAATAAATTTGAATGTCTTGTTAGTCAAGCTCAAAAAGAAAAACTTAATGAGGAAGCAGAATAAACAACCAGGGATTCTAGATCACCATTCAAAATGTCTTGTCAAATAAAAATATCCCGCTGGAATAAAGTTCAAATCCAGGAAAATTAGGGATGCAAAATAAGATCCGTTGAATTGGAAGCCAAAATGATCTCGACAAGATCAATATATGACTACGTAAAATTCAAGAAAAAGAAGAAAACCTGCTGGATTAAAGTAAAAAATGGTTCAGGAAAAAGTAGGGTCAAAATCAAAATTTAAGAAGAAGAAAAAAATCCCCAGGATTAAAAGCCAAAAACAATCCAGGGAAAAGTAGGGTTAAAGTTCAAAAGATTAAATCGACAAATGTATGATCAGAAAAGGTCTTGCTAGATTCCAAAAAGAATTCAGGCAAAAATAGGATCAAAACAAAAAGCCCGCTAGGCCGAAAACCCACAAAGACGACCTAGGCAAAAGTTAGGGCACAATCAAACAGAAGGCCCGCTAGGTCGAAAACCCTCGAAGAACGGCCTAGGTAAAAGTTAGGGCACAATCAAACAAAAGTCCGCTAGGTCGACAACCCTCAAAAGCAACCTAGGAAAAAGTTAGGGCACAATTAAACAAGAGCCCGCTAGGTCCAAAACCCTCAAAAAAGACCTAGGAAAAAGTTAGGGCATAATCAAACAAGAGCCCGGTAGGTCGACAATCCTCAAAACATGACCTAGGCAAAAATTAGGGTGCACGCACGAAAAGCCTGCTAGGTTGAAAACCCGCAAGGGCGACCTAGGAAAAAGTTAGGGCAAAACGAAAGACCTGCTGGGTTGAAAACTCAAAGGAATAACCCAGGAAAAAGTTAAGGTCAAACCAGGAATCCCAGGATAACCTAGCATGTCTGCACCTCATCTTTCCTAAAACTAGGGCAAAATTTTTCCGTTTCTCAAGTTTGGTTAATTTGATAATCAAGGTTATGAAAAGAAGCATTGGCGTTTTTCATCAAAAGTTGCCGTTTGGGCAATCGAACCCACATCTTTTGTCATCCTTTCCTTTCAAATACACTACCTTAAAACATACAACCTCAAAATTCCCTATCTCCTTCCTTTATACCATCCAGAATCACTTCGCACACCTCAATAGTGCACATGCTAAAAAGAAATGTGAAAAATGTAAAAATAAAAAGGGATTGATTTTGAAAAGTCAGGAAAATAGGATGAGTCCTCAATCATCGCAGCATGGCATGACTTCTTCCCAAAAGATCATCCTCCTACCAGCCACGATGCCACAAAAAAAGGGGGAGTGTGTCTTGTTCAATAATGCTGACTATTGATAGGTCTCAAAGATCTTGGAAAGAAGGTTCCAAAGTTGACCAAGAAGCCAAGAGATTGAGTCAATCCAGGTCGTCCTGATTTTTGGTTCCTTTCACACCAACTATAAGGTTGTAGAGAAAGAACATGTCAAAAAAAAATCAAAAAAATCAAGACAAACAAAAAGTTTTTAAACCATCTCATGGTTTGCATTCATCCTATAGCATCCATTTCATCAAATAATTATTTCAAGCATAAAAAAACAGTCAATAAGATTAAAACACCGCATCCTTTTCATTCATTCAAACATCGTAATAAGTATCTTGTCATTCAAGCATCGCATAATTCGTTTTTCAAAACTAATTAAGACCTGGGTAAAACTGCCCAAGTCAATCATAATTAAAAGGGACTCAAGTTCAAACTGGGGCAAATGCTTTCCCACAAAAATTCCATTTGAGGTCATCCTCAAATTTTGAATAAAGTTGAAACTGGGGCAAACACTTGCCCACAAAAATTCAATTTGAGGTCATCCTCAAATTTTGAATAAAGTTCAAACTGGGGCAAACGTTTGCCCACAAAATTTCAATTTGAGGTCATCCTCAAATTCTGAATCAAAATCAAAACTAGGGCAAATGTTTGCCCACAAAAATTCAATTTGAGGTCATCCTCAAATTCTATTTCAAAAAAAACTGCGGCTTGCCCAGAAAATTCAAGTTGAGGCAATCCTCAATTCCTCAACTCCAGGAAATTTCAAAACTGGGGCAAACGATTGCCTAGAAGAATTCAAGTCGAGGCCATCCTCGATTTCATCAAGATTCAAACAGGGGCAGACGCTTGCCCAAAATCCCCTCAAGTTAAGGCATTCCTCGATTGCCAAAAATCTTCCAAACTAGGGAAAAATGTTTACCCAAAGTTCCTTCGAATCAAGACATCCCTCAATTGTCAAGAATTTTCTAAATTGGGGCAAAATGTCTGCCCAAGTTTCTTCAAGAGAATAATTATCAAGTGCTTAAAAACCTTCGAGTTCAAGGTAGAATAAGCTATATGTTTTAAGTCAAGAAAAACAAATTTCAAAATAGGTTGTCTGAGGCAGCTGACGACGAAGTCCATATTCCGCCCTCACGTGCATTCCCAGGACACATCACACCATTCTTTCCCACGCGTGCCTTGACAAGCCTTTCTTACCTATCCTAACAGGTCATTCTTTGATTCTTTGTTTGTCATGACAAACCATCTTTTTTGCCCTGTCTCAAATGGGCGCTCCAATTTTTCTGCCTTAACAGTCGTTTTCTTCACACCGCTCTTCACAGTCAATCTCCATATTGCCTGTCTTAACAGGTATCTATCTTCATTCCATCCTGTCAACAACAGGACCTTTTACATTTTACCTATCCTAAACAGGTCATTTTTCAATTTCCTTTGCCTATCGTAACAGGTTTTCATCGTTCTTTTCGCTGTCTTAACAGGTGTCTTGTTTCTTTCCTGTCAACAATAGGACTTCTCTTCATTACCTATCTTAATAGGTTTCTCTCCTCATTTCAATGCCTGTCTAAACAAAATTCCATCTGCATTCTACCTGTCTCAAAAGGTCATTTTTTCGTTCCCCTTTGCCTGTCTTTACAGGTGTTCATCGTTCTGTTTTACCTGTCTCAACAGGTACCTTCTTTCCTATCAACAACATGACTCATCTCCATTTCACCTATCTTAACAGGTCATCTGTCATTTTTCTTTGCCTGTCTTAACAGGTTTTCATCTTTCCTTTTTTTCCTGTCTTAACAGGTATTTTGTTTCTTTCCAGTCAACAATAGGGCTCCATCTACATTTTTACCTGTCTTAACAGGATTTCATCGTTCTCTTTTCCTGTCTAGCAGGCTTGCATCTTTCCTGTCATCAATAGGACTTTTTTTCATTTTACCTATCTTAACAGGTCATTTTATTTGCATTTATCTTGGCAACAACAGGATTTCATCATTTGCATTTATCCTGGCAACAACAGGATTTCATCATTTACATTCTTCCCGGCAACAGCGGGACATCATTTGCATTTTTCCTGTCAACAACAGGACATCAAGCATGTTTAAATTCTGTCCACCTGTCTTAACAGGTCTGCATTCATCTTGGAAACCGTAGGATTTCATTTGCATTCTTCCCGACAACAGTGGGACCTCATTTGCATTTTTTCTGTCAACAACAGGACATCAAGCATGTTTAAATTCTGTCCACCTGTCTTAACCGGTCTACATTCATCCTGGCAACAACAGGATTTTATTTGCATTCTTCCCGGCAACAGAGGGACCTCATTTGCATTTTTCCTGTTAGCAACAGGACACCAAGCATGTTTAAATTATGACCAATTGCCTGCAATGTGTCCTGCATTCATCCCGGCACAGAGATTTCATTGCATTCTTTCCCCGGCCATATAACGGACCTCATTTGCATTTTTCTTGTCAACAACAGGATATCAAGCATGTTTAAATTATGTCCGCCTGCCTTAACAGGTTTGCATTCATCCTGGCAACAACAAGATTTTATTTGCATTCTTCCCGGCAACAGCGGGACCTCATTTCCATTTGTCCTGTCAACAACAGGACTTCAAGCACGTTTAAATTTCGTCTGCCTGTCTTAACAGACTTGCATTTATCCTGGCAACAACAGGATTTCATTTGTATCTTCCCAGCAACAGCGGGACCCCCTTTTGCATTCCTTCCTGTCAACAACGGGATTTCCATCAAGTTTACATTTCTGCATTCATGGCCTATGATGTCAGGCCTCCCTCAAGTTTACTTTTCTACATCTTGGCCTATGATGTCAGGCCACCCTCAAGTTTACTTTTCTGCTTTTTGGCCTATACGTAGGAGTAGGATCAAGTCCTGTCAAGCTAACTTCCATCAATCTATTTATCTTCACTCTAATTAAAGGGATCAAGAAAATTTCAAAAAGTCACACACTCAGTTTAAGGGTACTGTTCTTCGGAACGGGCAAGTGGGGTGCCTAACACCTTCCCCACTCGTAACCGACTCCTGAACCTAATCTCTTCCTCAAGTTAGGGTTTTTCCAAATCTTTTTCCCTCAAAATAAAAATTTGGTGGCGACTCTGCTCGACTTGCCTCGACGAGACTCGTCACAAATCGAGTCCACCTGACACAACTTTTCTCGCTTCTTCGCTTGACTTTACTCTACATGACTCACGTCGGCTAGACCCGACTCGACTAAACTCATCCCAACTCTACTCCACTCGACATTGCTTAATTCGCCATGACACGATTCAACTTCTCTCAACTTGAGTCAACTCAACTGTGTCCGAATCGACTCAACTCGAACACCGATTGACGCAACTGCTCTCGCGCCGACTCAGCCGAACTTTTTAACTAGACTCCATCCTGACTCGCCGACTGCCTGCTCGTCGTGACTCACAACACAAGTCGATTTGACGTTAAACTTTTCGTTTTTCTGACTTCACTTACTCACGACACAACCCAACTTGCTGACCTGACCGACTAAACTTGTCCCAGCCGACTCGCTCCTTCCGCCGAATTCCACTCACATCGTTGATTCACCACGCACCTGCTCAACTTTCGCCGGACTTGGTTTCGACTAGACGATCGTCCCCCAACTCGACTCCTCTACTTCGCTCAACATGGCTCGACGCAACTCAGCTCGGCTCGACTATAAACTTGACTAGATTCCACACAACTCTTCTCGACTTGCCATGACGCGACTCGTCACAAATCGAGTGGACTTGACATAACTTTTCGCGCTTCTTCGCTTGACCTTACTCGACTCGACTCGAGTCGGATGGACTCGACCCGAGTAAACTCATCCTAACTCGACTCGCCTCGACTCCGCTCGACTTCTCGCTGATTCACCACTCGCACGATTGTCCGCTCGACCCGAGTTGACTCGATCATGGCCAAAATCGACTCAATCGTCATGGCTCCGCGACTCGACCATCAAAGAACCTGGCTCGACTCGACTGTCAATTTGACTAGATTCCACTCGACTCTGCTGGACTTGCCTTGACGTGACTCGTCACAACTCGAGTCGACTTGACACAACTTTTCTTGCATCTTCGCCTGACTCTACTTGACTCGACCAAACTCGGCTGGACCCGACTCGACTAAACTCATCCCAACTCTACTCCACTCGACATTGCTTAATTCGCCACGACACAATTCAACTTCGCTTGACTTGAGTCGACTCGACTGTGCCCGAATCGACTCAACTTCGCTCAACTCGGCTCGACGCAACTTGGCTCGACTCGACTGTCAACTTGACTAGACTCTCCTCGACTCTGCTCGACTTGCCTCGATGCAACTCGTAACAAATCGAGTCAACTTGACACAACTTTTCCCCGCTCTTCGCTGACTTTACTCTCGACTCTCGACTCGAGCCTACTGACTCGACTCTACTAAACTCATCCTAACTCAACTCGCCTCGACTCCACTCGACTTTGCTTGATTCACCATGACACGATTAAACTTCGCTCGACCTGAGTTGACTCGACTGTGCCAATATCGACTCAACTTCGCTCAACTCGGCGCGACTCGACTCATCGCTGTAAACACTCAATTATGTACGAGGCCCCATTTTAAAATTAATCAAGAAGCCAATAACTTAAATAAAGTTAAAAAAGAAAAGCCAAAAAAAATAAAAAACAAAAGTAGGAAAATAATAATAGAAAAATATATAAAAAGTAGAATAGAAGTTAAAGAAAAATGACAACAAAAGAAGGAACAAAAATAAAAAATAAAAATAAAATAATAAAATAATAAACAATAAAATTTGAAATAATTGAAACACAAAAGACTGAATAATAAAAACAGAAAAACAAAATTAAAAATTAAAAAGGAATAAAACAAGAAATAATAAATAATAATAATTAAAAACTGAAAAAAAAGAAGAAATAAAAATGATAAAACAAAAAAAACGGAAAAAGAAAATTAAAATATGAAAGAAACTAAAACAAGAAAATACAATAATAACAAAAATATAATAAATAAATAATGATAATTGAAAAAATTTAATAATAGGAAACAATAAATAAAAGAGTTAATCATGAATAAAAAATAATAAAAAAACAAAATTACAAATAAAAATAAACAAAAAATGAAAAAAAACAAGAAAATAATGAAAGAAATTAAGGAAAAATAATAAAAAATATATAATAATAAGAGATAAGTAAAAGATAGGTAAAATAAATAAAAAGTAATAAAAACCTAATGAAAAAATAAATAATTCAAAAATAAATGAGAAATTAAAAATAAATAGAAAAAAAAATATAGCAAAAAAAATTTTTCAAAATAAAAACAGAACCAACAAAAAAAACTAAATAACTAAAAAATAATAAAAACAAAGGAAAATGAAAATAAAAAATCTGGAAAATAAAAATGATAATAAAAATCCAAAAGATATAAAAATACCGAATTAATAATTATAAAATAAATAAGTTTTAGAAAAGACATAAAATAGAAAGAAAAAAAATTAGAATTAAAAAAGACAAAAATAATAAAGCAAAATAATTTTTAGAAGCAGAAAAAGAAAATAAGAGAAATAGAAAATAGAAAACACGTTTTTTTTAACAGAAAAACAAAATAACGGAAAAAGAAAATTTATAACGAACTAACTAATAAAGTAAAAACAACAAAAAGGAAGAAGAAAGGGGGTTCGAAATTCTCTGGGGTGGTTGGGGAATTACCAACTTCCATTAAGATTTGTGTAATGGAGAGTACGTCAAGGAGAGGGAGGAAATTTGGCAAAAGAAAGGCCGGGGAGGGATCCTTCTTTGCGGAAGCTAATCAAGAAGACAATCTATTGCAGAATTGACTCCAATTCCCCCTGAATAGAAGAAAGTCCAAGAAGGTGGTTCTTCCTCCAGAAGAACGATCGTTGATTCAAGATCTCGTTCTAGGTTTGGTGATTTTTTGGCTTAGATTTCTCATGAATAATCTCTTGTTCTCTGTATATATGTCCTGGTCCTTCATATAAGTTCCAGTTGAAATTTAGAATTAATTTTCGTAGTTCAATTCTTTAGTGGGCATGTATTACATATAGTTAGTGTGATGATGATCGTCACAATGGTGGTTCGGGGGTTGTGCTGAAATTATTCAAATCCATCTCTACCAAAGACTGAAGGGCCGCCGTAAAGGCTGTATTTACGGCCTCGATGAAGTGCGTGGTTTAAATTTTACGGTCTAGTCACGAGTTCAAAATGATGGTGGGCATCGCATGCAAAGCCCATGCTTGTTCACTTCTTAATTCTCCAGAACCTATACATAATGGCAATGGCCAAACATTGTCATGCCATGTTCAGCGGAAGGGAACGGATCAGGATTTTCTGTGTAGGATCTCTGTGACTTGAACCTGGTAGAGCAGCTACATTCTGTTGAACTCGAAGTCTGGAACGCCACTGTTGGGCCCTTCGTGAGTTGTTACTTTTGTTTTTCAAGGGAGCTCTATGATGATGCTATGATGGTGAAGCTGCATGTAAATCTTTGCATCACTCAGCAAACTGTGGGAGCTGATCATTCAAATACTTGCGACTGTTTGAGTGAAATTGTCTCGGAGTATGGTGTGGGTGTGAGAGTTGCCTCAGCTTGTACAATATTCAAGAGAAAACCCAGGGGTTGCAAGCTGTCTTGAGTTTTTACAAAAAAAAAGGCGCATGCATGCATGCTTGTTTACTTAAGCTCGTACCGAAGCTGACGATCCAGCCCGAATCCCTTGAAAATGAGCCAAGATGCATCAATTAGTCGATATATGGAAAGTTGAATGAAGATAATACTTTGTCTTAAAGGTCAAGGGGTGCATATATGGAGGATTCTGCTAGTAGTGATGTTCGGGAACCACATACTCAAGGAGCTTGTTTCGACAAGGTCCACACATGAATATTTTGGATCCTTCTAATTGCCTCGTTGGTGCAAAGGACTCTGAATCGTCAGGTCTTCACTCCCATCTCGTCCCGGCTATGAAGGAGTCATTCAGGATGGGAACCACGTGTAATGGGTGCAATCTGTCAGCACATAAGCATCGAAGGAAGGCGCCATTGAACATGAGGAGTGATGTTTTCCCGTGATCACTCTAGTAAGAATAAATTGGTCATTCCTATTGTTTGCTCTCAAAACATACGATCGCACGTTCACCCGGTTCAGGGCTACCAGTGTAGCAACAAAAGCTTGAATGTCCATGCACGTAATTTTCTCAACATGCAGCTAGGTGGCTAAGTTTCAGAGTAGCAAGAGTTGTCTTAGTCTATACACAATAAGGGGTGCCCTACACTCCGTATTCTGTCAGTAGGCAGCCATCCAAATCAACAAAATCCCCCACCCCACGATCTCTCTAGATATCTTCATGCAAGTGAATCTCTACGTAAAGTGGCATACATCAGGTCGTCATAAGTAACCACTAATGATGCCCTCCTCGCCGTGATTCCTTGAGTGAACGTATTCATGGTTGGTGAGTCCATGTTGTCATGGTTAATGGCTGTGTTGTTGTCCCCGTTGGATTAAAGTTGATCGCAGCTCAAAGGCACGCTGTTCCTATGGTCGCGCTCGTTGGGAGTCCAGGTGCTGTGACCCAAAACTCGAAGCTAAAAGTGGTGAGATGGGAGGTCGCTGAAGCTTGCCTTGCCCGAGAAATCCTCTTGTTCAAAAGCCATGACTTCTTTTATGCTGGTAAGATCTGCCAGGTTGCATTTGTTAGATTTGTTACTTATATAACACTCCTAAAGGCAAGGATATGTCCCACCAACGAGGTCTACAGGGAACTCTCTTTCTGCTCTATTGTTGGGCTGGCCTATGAGTTTGATCGTTCATGGAAGATGTTTTTTGAGGTCCGGATGAGTTTGCTTTTGTTCAAATTCCATCACTTCAAAAGCCAGCATTGGAAAGTCTGCCTAGACCATAAGGCATGCTGTTACAGTGTTAGGAAAATGTCATCTTCATTGGCTAAGGAAATCCGTGGGATGAGGAAGTTACTACGTTCCCATACAGAGCATATAAAAGTTATGAAGCCACAAAGGTAATGTTAAACGTGATCAGGGGTACTAGGAACTCAAACCATGAGCTTGACATGGTGGCTCATTGGCAGCACATAGAACCCCAAGACTTGGGTTCGAATTTGCCCCAATGTTTTTCAAGATACCTTTAAACAGCCCAGACTATCAACAAGTAAGGATAATTAATGAGCAATGATCACAAACAAAGGAGGCAGCCTAATGGTTAAAGCGTTTTGATGACCTTAGCTGCTGGTTTTTGATCCCTGCGTGCAACCATTTGCTCATTTTGAATCAGGATTGCTCAATTTCAACATGCCTTTCTTAGAATTGCAGGATGAGGGTGGGCCATGCCGCCAATTACAGGCCATACTCAATTTTGAGGGTGGGCCATGCCACCAATCACAGGCCATATTCTTGAATATTTTAGTGGGTTTACAATTTTCGTGGCCTGTAAAGTTAGAAAATTTTTATTATCACCTCTTTTTACAACCATTTTTTCTTTAGGTCAAGCTTAGTTTTTTTAAATTCATTTTTATTCAATTCATTTTTTATCAAATTTAATTCTTTTCCTAAAAGTTTTAACTTAATTTTTTTTTAAAATTCTAATTCAATTTTTTAACCAAATTTATTTCTATTCCTCAAGTTTTAAACAAATTCAAATCCCATTTATTTCTACTCCTCAACTTTTAAACAAAATTTATCTTATTCAAATTCCATTCATTTCTATTCCTCAAGTTTTAAACAAATTCATTTAATTCAAATCCCATTTAATTCTCTTCCTCAAGTTTTAAACAAAGTTCATCTTATTCAAATCCAATTTGATTCTTCTCCTCAAGTTTTAAATAAAATTCATTCTTATTCGAATCCAATTTAATTCTTTTCCTTAAGTTTCAATCAAAATTCCTTTTTTAAATCGAAACTTAATTCTTACTCAAATCTAAAATCAAAATTCTTTTCCTCAAATCAAAAATCAAGTTTATTTCTTTGCTTCAAATCAAATCGAGTTTAATGCTTTTCTTCAAATCAAATCGAGTTTAATGCTTTTCTTCAAATCAAATCGAAGTTTAATTCTTTCCTCAAATCAAATCAAGTTTATTTCTTTGCTTCAAAAATCCTAAATCACGTTCAAGTTCTCTTTTCTCAAAGTCGAATCAAGTTCATTCTAAATCAAGTTCATTCCACATCAAGTTCATTTTATTTTAAATCAAGCCCCACTCTTTTCTTGTCCTTATTATTTCAATAAAAATTTCATTTTAGAATCCCTAGGTCTCCGCAATGAACCCTAAGCATGAACTGGTAGTTATTTCTGCTGCTCGATGTTTAGGAATTCATATAGGTCCCAAGTGCAGTCGTAGTTGTCTTGGACCCTGTGCATATGTGGACCAAGAATTCTTTTGTAAATAATTTCAATAAAAACTTCATTTTGGAACCTCTAGTCTCACGCGACGAACCCTAGGCACGAACTGGTAGCTTTTTCTGTTGTTCGATGTTTAGGAATTCGTATTGATCCCAGTGCAGTCGTAGTTGTCTTGGATCTTGTGCATATGTGGACTAAGGATTCCTTCCAAAAATATTTTCAAAATACTCTGTTCAAGCACCTCCGAAGGTTAAGCCTTCGCACCAGAACTACGTAAGCCTTGAGTTTCCCATTGCACCGGGGAATACGTAAGAATAGGATCAAGTCCTGTCAGGCTAACCTCCATCAACCTATTTACTTTGACATTTAATTAAGGGATCAAACTATTTTAAAATAATCACGCACTCAGTTTAAGGGTACTGTTCTTCGGAACAGGCGAGTGGGGTGCTTAACACCTTCCCTACTCGTAACCGACTCCCGAACCTAAATCTCATCCTCGAGTCAGGGTTTTCCAAATCTTTTCCTTTGAATAAAATTTGTGGCTCCCGACAACTCAATAAAATTTCATTTTTAAAATTTAGGAGTTTGTCGTCGGCTCCAGTCATTGTTTAAGTACAATCGTAATCGAACCATCTTGGCCTGAGCTCATTGTCAATTTGATGGAGCTACTCAACTACTCGACTGTGTTTGCCTCGGGTGACTCACAACTCGAAGCGACATCATACAAATTTTTCGCTTCTTCACTTGACTCTTTCAACTCGGCTCGACTTGATCGGTTGACTTGACGATAAAACCTCATCCTAACTTGATCATTGGATCGCCATGAAGACGATTCAACATCGCTGACCAGTTGATGGATAAAGGTCAAATGGACTTAACTTCGCCAACTCTACTCAACTGGGATACATCGCGAATCGACACACAACTCGCCGCTCGTGCAACAATATGACTAGACTCCACTCGATCGTGTCGATTTGTTCTCGACGTGATCGGTCACAACTTTGCCCACTGGGACACAACTTTTCGCTTCTTCGCATGACACTACTCGCCGTCATCGCATTGATTTTACTTGGACTTTCGATGGACTTTGATCGACTAAACTCGTCCCAAAGACGACTCGTGTGAATCCACTCGACATTGCTTGATTTAAGCACGTCCAATTCAGCTCGCTCGACCTGAGTCAACTCGGGATCTAATCGAGATCGACTCCATTTCGTTCAACTCATCGCAACTAGACGCCACTCGGCCATTGCTCGCCAACTTGATCAGAGACTGACTCCACTGACTCTGCCCCCACTTGCCTCGACGTGACTCACAACTCGGCTGAATCGACTTGACACAATTTTTCTCGCTTCTTCGTATGACCCTACTCGACTCACCAGAGTCGGGATTTTCGACTAAACTCATCATAATAATCGCCTCACGACTCCACTCGACTTACGTTTGATTCGCCACGACACGGTTAAACTTCCTCGACTTGAGTCGGCAATCGGACCCGAATCGACTCAACTTTCGTCAACTTCGCTCGCAGGCTCGATCATCGCAACTCATTTAACTCGCCCGACCGTCAACTTGAATACTCCACTCAACTGCCTTTCTACCGCGTGACTCGATGACACAACCGAGTCGACTTGACAGTCCTTTCTGGCTTCTTCGCTTGACTCTACTCAACACGACCCGACTCGGCTGGACTCGACTCGACTAAACTCATCCCAACTCGACTCGCCAGACTCCACCTCGACATTGCTTGATTCGCCATGGCACGATTCAACTTCGCTCGACCTGAGTCGACTCGACCGCGCTCGAATCGACTCAACTTCGCTCAACTCGGCTCGACTCGACTCATCAAAACTCGACGCAACTGCCGGCTACCGATCGCCAACTGGTAGACCTTACTCACTCTACTGATTGGCCTCTACGTGGATCACCCAACTCGGGAAAGTCGACTGACACAACTTTTCTCGCTTCTTCGCTTGACTCTTCTCGACTCGACTCGAGTCGGTTGGACTCGACTGGATAAAACTCATCCTAACATGACTCACCTCGACTCCACTCGGCTTCGCTTGATTCGCCACAACACGATTCAACATCGCTCGACCTGAGTCGACTTCCGATAAGGCCTGGCGTCGACCTAACGGCCGCTTAAACCTGGCTTCGACTCGACTAATCACAACTCGACACGACTCGGCTCGGCTCAACTATCAACTTGACTAGACTCCACTCGACTCCGCTCCACTTGCCCTGACGTGACTCGTCACAACTCGGGTCAACTTGAGACAACTTTTCTCGCTTCTTCGCATGACACTACTCGAAACGACCTGACTCGGCTGGACTCGATTCGACTAAACTCGTCCCAGCACGACTCGCCTTGACCCCACTCGACATTGCTTGATTTGCCACGTCACGATTCAACTTCGCTCGACCTGAGTTGACTTGATGCATCTGACCGACCCTTAATTTTCTCAACACGACTCATCGCAACTCGACACCACTCGACTCGGCTCTACTGCCAACTTTACTAGACTCCACTCGATTCTACCCACTTGGCTCGACGTGAATCGTCACAATGCGGGTCGACTTGACACAATTTTTTTCACTTCTTCGCATGACACTACTCGACTCGACTAGAGTCGGTACGACTCGACTCGACTAAACTCATCATAACCCGACCCGCCTCGACTCCACCACCCTTCGTTTGATTCGGCACGACACGATTAAACTTCCCTCGACCTGAGTTGACTGGATTGTACCGACTCGACAACTTCAGCTAACTCTGTCGATCTCACTCATCGCTATCTGACGAATTGCTTTGATCATCAATTTGACTAGATTGCACTCGACTCTGCTCGACCTGCCTCGACGTGACTCGTCACAACTCAGGTCAACTTGACAGTCCTTTCTGGCTTCTTCGGTTGACTATACTCGACACTACCCGACTCGACTGGACTCGACTCGACTAAACTCATCCCAATTCGACTCGCCTCGACTCCACTCGACATCGCTTGATTCGCCATGGCAGATTCAACTTCGCTCGACCTGAGTCGACTCGACTGTGCCCGAATCGACTCGACTCATCAAAACTCGACGCAACTCGGCTCGGCTCGACTGTCCACTTGTGTAGACCTTACTCGACTCTACTCGACAGGCCTCGACGTGACTCGTCACAACTCGAGTCGACATGACACCACTTTTCTCGCATCTTCGCTTGACTCTTCTCGACTCGAGTCGAGTCGGCTGGACTGGACTGGATAAAACTCATCCTAACTCGACTCGCCTCGACTCCACTCGGCTTGGCTTGATTCGCCACGACCCGATTCAACATCGCTCGACCTGAGTCGACTCGACAGTGCCCAAATCGACATAACTTCGCTCAACTCGGCTTGACTCGACTCATCGCAACTCGACACAACGCGGCTCGGCTCAACTGTCAATATGACTAGACTCCTCTCGACTCTGCTCGACTTGCCTCGACGTGACTCGTCACAACTCGGGTCAACTTGAGACAACTTTTCTCGCTTCTTCGCATGACACTACTCGAAACGACCTGACTCGGCTGGACTCGATTCGACTAAACTCGTCCCAGCACGACTCACCTTAACTCCACTCGACATTGCTTGATTTGCCACGTCACAATTCAACTTTGCTCGACCTGAGTTGAATCAACTGCACTTCGCTCAACTCGACTCATCGCAACTCAACGCCACTCGACTCGGCTCGACTGCCAACTTGACTAGACTCCACTCGACTCTACCACACTCGCTCAACGTGAATCCGTCACAACTCGGGTCGACTTGACACACTTTTTCTTGCTTCTTCACATGACCCTACTCGACTTTACTAGAGTCGGTAGCACTCGACTCGACTAAACTCATCATAACTCCACTCGCCTCGACTCCACTCGACATTGCTTGATTCGTCACGGCACGATTCAACTTCGCTCGACCTGAGTCGACTCGACTGCGCCCGAATCGACTCAACTTCGCTCAACTCGGATTGACTCGACTCATCAAAACTTGACACAACTCGGCTTGGCTCACTGTCAACTGGTGTAGACCTTACTCGACTATACTCGACTAGCCTCGACATGACTCATCACAACCCGAGTCGACTTGACACAACTTTTCTAGCTTCTTCGCTTGACTCTTCTCGACTCGACTCGAGTCGGCTAGACTCGACTGGATAAAACTCATCCTAACTCGACTCGCCTCGCCTCGACTCCACTCCTCTTCGCTTGATTCGCCACGACACGATTTTACATCGCTCGACCTGAGTCGACTCGACAGTGCCCAAATCGACTCAACTTCGCTCAACTCGGCTCGACTCGACTCATCGCAACACAACACGACTCGGCTCGGCTCAACTATCAACTTGACTAGACTCCACTCGACTCTACTCGACTTGCCTCATCGTGACTCGTCATAACACGAGTCGATTTGACACAACTTTTCTCGCTTCTTCGCTTGACTCTACTCGACACGACCCGACTCGACTAAACTCGTGCCAGCTCAACTCGCTCGACTCCACTCGACATCGCTTGATACGCCTCGGCATGATTCAACTTCGCTTGACATGAGTCAGCTCGACTGTGCCCGAATTGACTCAACTCGACTAGACTCATCGCAACTCAGCTCGGCTCAATTGTCAATTTGACTAGACTCCACTCGACTTTGCTCAACTTGCCCCGACGTGACTCGTCATAACTTGAGTCAACTTGACACAACGTTTCTCGCTTCTTTGCATGACACTACTCGACACGACCCGACTCGGCTGGACTAGATTGGCCTCGGCTCCACTCAACATTGCTTGATTCGCCACGCCACGATTCGACTTCGCTCGACCTAAGTCGACTTGACTGCACCCAAATCGACTTAACTTCGCTCAACTTGACTGATCGCAACTCGACGCCACTCGGCTCGGCTCGACTGCCAACTTGACAAGACTCCCCTCGACTCTGCCCCACTTGCCTCGACGTGACTCGTCACAACTCAAGTCGACCTGACACAACTTTTCTCGCTTCTTCACATGACTCAACTCGACACAACCCGACTTCGCCGGGATCGACTCGACTAAACTCATCCTAACTCCACTCGACTCGCTTGATTCGCTACGGAACAATTCAACTTTGCTCGACTTGAGTGGACCCGACCGCGTTTAATCGACTCAACTTCTACCAACTCGCCGATCAACCTACCTCTATTGTCAACTTGACTAGACTCCACTCGACTCTTCTCGACTTGGCTCGACGCAACTCGTCACAAATCGAGTCGACCTGACACAACTTTTCTCGCTTCTTTGCTTGACTTTACTCTACACGACTCACGTCGGCTGGACCCGACTCAACTAAACTCATCCCAACTCAACTCGCCTCGACTCCACTCGACATCGCTTGATTCGCCACGGCACGATTCAACTTCGCTCGACCTGACTCGACTCCACTGTGCCCGAATCAACTCAATTTCGCTGAACTCGGGTCGACTCGACTCATCGCAACTTGACGCAACTCGGCTCAGCTCGATCGGCAACTTGACTAGACTCCACTCGACTCTGCTCGAATTTCCTCGATGTAACTCGTCACAACTCAAGTCGACTTGACACAAATTTTCTCGCTTCTTTGCTTGACTCTACTCGACCTGACCCGACTCGGCTGGACTCGACTCGACTAAACTCATCCCAGCTCAACTCTACTCGACATCGCTTGATTCGCCACGACATGATTCAACTTCGCTCGACCTAAGTCGACTTGATTGCGCCCGAATCGACTCAACTTTGTTCAACTCGGCTCGACTTGACTCGCATCCCGACGAATCTTCGCAACTTCGATCACAACTTCACTAGATCGCGATCGACTTTGCTCGAGTTGCCTCGACGTAAGTCGTTACAACTCAGGACGACTTGACACAACTTTTCTTGCTTCTTCACTTGACTCGACACGACCCGACCCTACTAGGCTGGACTCGACTAGACTAAACTCATCCCAACTCAACTCCACTCGACATCGCTTGATTGGGCCACACACAATTCAATTCGCCGACCCCAGTCGACTTGATCGTGCCTTGAATCGACCAAGTTCGCCAACCTCATTGACTCAATTTATCGCAAATCAACGCACCAACTCCTCTGATCGTGAACTGACATGACTCCACCTGACGCCGCCAACATCCTCGACCCGACTCTCGTTAACTCAAGTCTAGTCGACACAACCGTTTTCGCTTCTTCGCTGACTTCATTTCCCTTTCCTCGACTCCTCGACCCTGACTTTACTGAACTCGACTCGGCTAAACTCATCCCAACTCAACTCCAGTTGATATCGATGATTCGCCACGGCACGATTCAACTTCGCTAGACTTGAGTCGACTCGACTGTGCCCGAATCGGCTTAACCTCGCTCAACTCGAGTCGTTGCCACTCGACGCAAATCGGCTCAGCTCGATTGTCAACTTGACTAGACTCCACTCGTCTCTGCTCGACTTGCCTCGGCGTGATTCGTCGCAACTCGAGTCGACTTGACACAACTTCTTTCGCTTCCTCGTTTGACTCTACTCGACTCGACTAGAGTCGGTAGGACTCGACTCCACTCCACTCAACGTCGCTTCACTCACCACGGCACCATCCAACTTCGCTCGTCCTGAGTCGACTGGACTGTGCCCGAGTCGACTCAACTTCGCTCAACCCGGCTCGACTCGACTCATCAAAACTCGACGCAACTTGGCTCGGCTCGACTGTCCACTTGACTAGACTCCACTCGACATTGCTCAACTTGCCTCGACCTGACTCGTCATAACTTAGGTCGACTTCACATAACTTTTCTCGCTTCTTCGCTTGACTCTACTCTACTCGACCCGAATTGGCTGGACTCGACTCGACTAAACTCATCCCAACTCGACTCGCCTCGACTCCACTCGACTTCGCTTGAATCGCCACGACACGATTCAACTTCACCCCCGACTCCGAGTCGACGACGTGCGTCGGACCGACTAACTACGTTCAACTCTACCGATCGATTCATCGCATCCTCGTCAAATTTCGAAGTGTTAACTTGGCTAGACTCCACTCGACTCTGGTAGACTTGCCTCGACATGACTCGTCACAACTCAAGTCTACTTAACACAACTTTTCTCGCTTCATCGCTCGACTCTACTTAATCGGACCGATTGATCACATCCAATCCGCCTAGACTCATCTTGCCAATGACTCCACTCCACTTCACTTGATTTGCCATCAAGACCATTCAACTTTGCACCGAATTCGAGTCATTTGATCGGCTTCGCCAATCAATTCAATCCTTATCAACTTCAAATTTCGACTCATCGCAACTCGGCTCGGCTAGACTGTCAACTTGACTAGACTCCACTCGACTCTCCTCGACTTACCTCGACGTGACTCGTCACAACAAAGGTCGACTTCACACATATTTTCTCACTTCTTCGCTTGTATCTACTCGACTCGACCCAAATTGACTAGACTCGAGTTGACAAAACTCATCCCAACTCGATCTGTTTCACTCCACTGATTTCACTTGATTCGCCATCAAGACAATTCAACTCGTCGACTCGAGTCGACTCGACTGTGCTTGAATCGACTCAACTTCAATCAACTCGGCTCGACACGACTCACCGCAACTCAACGTAATTCGGCTCAGCTCGACTGTGAACTTGACATGACTCAACTCGACTCTGCTCGACTTACCTCGACGTGACTTGTCACAACTCAAATCTGGTTGACACAACATTTCTCGCTTCTTCGCTTGACTCTACTTGACTCAACACGACTCGGCTGGACTCGACTCGACTAAACTCATCCCAACTCGACTCACCTCGACTCCACTCGACATCGCTAGATTCGCCACGGCGCGATTCAACTTCGCTAGACTTGAGTCGACTCGACTGTGCCCGCATCGAATCAACTTCCCTCAACACGGCTCGACTGGACTCATCGCAACTTGACACAACTCGGCTCAGCTAGGCTGTCAAGCTGACTAGACTCCACTCGACTTTGCTTGACTTGCCTCGACGTGACTCGTCCCAACTCGAGTCAACTAGGCTGGACTTGGCTAAACTCATCCCAACTCGACTCGCCTAACCTCCACTCGACTTCGCTTGATTCGCCACGGCACGATTCAACTTCTCTCGACCTGAGTCGACTCGACTGTGCCTGAATCGACTCAACTTCAATCAACTCGGCTTGAATCGACTCATCGCAACTCAACGTAATTTCGCTCAGCTCAACTGTGAACTTGACATGACTCCACTCAACTCTGCTCGACTCAAATTCGCTCAACTCGACTCGACTCAAATTCGCTCACCTTGACTCAAATTCGCTCAACTCGGCTCGACTCGACTCATCGGAACTCAGCTCGGCTCAACAGTCAACTTGACTAGACTCCACTCGACTCTGCTCGAGTTGACTCGACGTAACTCGTCACAACTCAGGTCGTCTTGACACCATTTTTCTCGCTTCTTCACTTTTCTCTACTCGACCCGACCCGACTCGGCTGGACTCGACTCGACTAAACTCATCCTAGCTCGACGCGCCTCGACTCCACTTGACTTCGCTTGATTCGCCACGACCCGATTCAACTTCGCTCGACCTGAGTCGAGTCGACTGTGCTCGAATCAACTCAACTTCGCTCAACTCAGCTCGACTAGACTCATCGCACCTAACCGCAATTCGGCTCAGCTCGACTCTGAACATGACATGACTCCACTCGACTCTGCTCAACTTCCCTCGACGTGATTTGTCACAACTCAAGTCTAGTTGACACAACTTTTCTCGCTTCTTTGCTTGATTCTACTTGACTAAACCCGACTCAGTTGGACTCGACTCGACAAAACTCAGCCCAACTCGACTCTCCTCAACTCTACTCGACATGGCTTGATTCGCCACGTCACGGTACAACTTCGTTCGACCTGAGTCGACTCGACTATGCCTGGATCGACTCAAATTCGCTCAACCCGGCTCAACTCGACTCATCGCAACTCCACGCAACACAGCTCGGCTCGACGGTCAACTTGACTAGACTCCACTCGACTTTGCTCGAGTTGACTCGACGTAACACGTCACACCACAGGCCGACTTGACACAACTCTTCTCACTTCTTCGCTTTACTCTACTCGACCCGACCCGACTCGGCTGGACTCGACTCGACTAAACTCATCCCAACTCGACTCTACTCGACATCGCTTTATTCACCACGACACGATTCAACTTCGCTCGACCCGAGTTGACTCGACTGCGCCCGAATCGACTTAACTTTTCTCAACAAAGCTCAACTCGACTCATCGCAACTCGACGCAATTCGACTTGGCTCGACTCTCAACTTGACTAGACCTTACCCGACTCCGCTCGACATGCCTTGATACGACTCGTCACAACTCAAGTCGACCTAACACAACATTTCTCGCTTCTTCGCTTGACTCTACTCGACTAGGCTGGACTCGACTCGACTAAACTCATCCCAACTTGACTCTACTCGACATCACTCGATTCGCCACGGCATCATTCAACTTCGCTCGACCCGAGTTGACTCGACTGCGCCCGAATCGGCTTAACTTTGCTCAACTCAGCTCGACTTGACTCATTGCAACTCGACACAAGTCGGCTTGGCTCGACTGTCAACTTGACTAG
The DNA here is from genome assembly GCA_026541065.1 of Canavalia ensiformis. Lineage (NCBI taxonomy): Eukaryota > Viridiplantae > Streptophyta > Magnoliopsida > Fabales > Fabaceae > Canavalia > Canavalia ensiformis. The sequence goes on from JAMKYM010000742.1 coordinate 102,695, forward strand.
ACTTTACCCGACTCCGCTCGACATGCCTTGATATGACTCGTCACAACTGAAGTTGACTTGAGACAACATTTCTCGCTTCTTCGCTTCACTCTACTCGACTCGACCCAACTCGGCTGGACTCGACTCGACTCAACTCATCCCAACTCGACACGCCTCAACTCCACTCGACTTCACTTGATTCGCCACGACACAACGCAACTTCGCTCGACCTGAGTCGACTCGACTGTGCCTAAATGACTCACCTTAAGTCAACTCGACTCGACACGACTCATTGCAACTCATCGTAATTCGGCTCAGCTCGACTATGAACTTGACATGACTCCACTCGACTCTGCTCGACTTCCCTCGACGTGACTCGTCACAACTCAAGTCTAGTTGAAACAACATTTCTTGCTTCTTCGCTTGACTCTACTCGACTCAACACGACTTGGATGGACTCAACTCGACTAAACTCATCCCCACTTGACTCGCCTCGACTCCACTCGACATCGCTTGATTCGCCACGGCGCGATTCAACTTCGCTAGACTTGAGTAGACTCGACTGTGCCCACATCGACTCAACTTCACTCAACTCGGCTCGACTCGACTCATCGCAACTCGACGCAACTCGGCTCGGCTAGGCTGTCAACATGACTAGACTGCACTCGACTTTGCTCGACATGCCTCGACGTGACTCATCACAACTCGAGTCGACATGACAAAACTTTTCTCGCTTCTTCGCTTGACTGTACTCGACTCGACCCGACTCAGCTGGACTCGACTCTGCTAAACTCATCCCAACTAGACTCACCTCAACTCCACTCGAATTCGCTTGACTGGCCACGGCACGACTCAACTTCCCTCGACTTGAGTCGAGTCGACTACGCTTGAATCAACTCAACTTCGCTCAACTCGGCTCGACTCGACTCATCACAACTCGACGAAACTCGGCTCGGCTCGGCTGTCAACTTGACAAGACTGCACTCGACTTTGCTCGACTTGCCTCGACGTGACTCGTCACAACTCAAGTCCAGTTGACCCAACATTTCTCGCTTCTTCGCTTGACTTTACTGGACTCGACCCACCTCGACTGGACTCGACTCGACTAAACTCATCCCAACTCGACTCTATTCGACATGGCTTCATTCGCCACGACACGATTCAACTTCGCTTGACATAAGTCGCCTCGATTGTGCCTGAATCGACTCAAATTCGCTCAACTCGGCTCGACTCGACTCATCACAACTCGACGTAACTCAGCTTGGCTCAATTGTCAACTTTACTAGACTCCACTCAACTCTGCTCGAGTTGACTCGACGTAACTCGTCACAACTCAGGTTGTCTTGACACCACTTTTCTCGCTTGTTCGCTTTACTCTACTCGACGCGACTCGACTCGGCTGGACTCAACTCAACTAAACTCATCCCAACTCGACTTTACTAGACATTGCTTGATTCACCACGACACGATTCAACTTTGCTCGACCCGAGTCGACTCGACTGCGGCTGAATCGACTTAACTTTGCTCAACTCAGCTCGATTCGACTCATTGCCACTCGACGCAAGTCAGCTCGGCTCGACTGTCAACCTGACTAGACCTTACCCGATTCTGCTTGACTTGCCTCGATATGACTCGTCACAACTCAATTCGACTCTACACAACTTTTCTCGCTTCTTTGCTTGACTATACTCGACTCGACCCGACTCGGCTGGACTCGACTCGACTAAACTCATCCCAACTCGACGCGCCTCGACTTCACTTGATTCGCCACGACACAATTCAACTTCGCTCGACCTAAGTCTACTCAACTGTGCCTGAATCAACTCAACTTCAATCAACTCGGCTCGACACGACTCATCGCAACTTAACGTCATTCGGCTCAGCTCGACTGTGAACTCTACATGACTCCACTCGACTCTGCTCGACCTCCCTCGACGTGACTCGTCACAACTCAAGTCTAGTTGACACAACATTTCTCGCTTCTTCGCTTGACTCTACCCGATCTTGACTTATCGGACTGACTTACTAAACTCGACTTGATTCGCCAATTTTGATTCGCATTCAACTTCCCTCGACTTGAGTCGACTCGACTGTGCTCGAAACGACTCAACTTGGCTCAACTCGACTCATCGCAACTTGACGCAACTCGGCTCAGCTCGACTCTGCTCGACTTGCCTCGACGTGACTCGTCACAACTCAAGTCTACTTGACACAACTTTTCTCGCTTCTTTGCGTGACACTACTCGACTCGACTCGACCCGGCTGGACTCGACCCGCCTCGAATCTTCTCGACATCGCTTGATTCACCACTAGACGATTCAACTTCGCTCGACCTGAGTCGGCTAGACTGTGGCCGAATCGACTCAACTTCACTCAACTCGGCTCGCTAGACTCATCGCAACTCGACGCAACTCGGCTCAGCTCGACTGTCAACTTGACAAGACTCCACTCGACTCTGTTCGACGTGCGTCCACGTGACTCATCACAACTCAAGTCTACTTGACGTAACTTTTCTCGCTTTTCACTTGACTCTATTCGACTCGATCCAACTCGGTTGGACTCGACTTGACTAAACTCATCATAACTCGACTCGTCTCGACTCCACTAAAATTCGCTTCTTTCGCCACGGCACGATTCAACTTCCCTCGACCTCAGTCGACTCGACTGAGCCCGAATCGACTCAACGTCGCTCGACTCGGCTCGGCACGATTCATCGCAAATCAATGCAACACGGCTCGGCCCGACTGTCAACATGACTAGACTCCACTTGACTCTGCTCGACTTGCCTCGACGTGACTCGTCACAACTCGAGTCGACTTGACAAACGTTTTCTCGCTTCTACGCTTGACTGTACTCTACTCGACCCTACTTGGCTGGACTCGACTTGACTAAACTCATCCCAACTCGACTCGCCTCGACTCCGTTCGGCCTCGTTTGATTCGCCACGGCATGATTCAACTTCCCTTGACTTGAGTCGACTCGACTGTGCCCGGAACGACTCAATTTGGCTCGACTCGACTCATCGCAACTCGACGTAACTCGACTCAGCTCGACTGTCAACTTGACTAGACTCCACTCGACTCTGCTCGACTTGCCTCGACGTGACTTGTCTCAACTCAAATATACTTGACACAACTTTTCTCGCTTCTTCGCTTGACTCTACTAGACTCGATCCGAATCAGCTGGACTCAACTCACCCCGACTCCACTCAACTTCACTTGAATTGCCATGGCACCATTCAACTTCGTACGACCTGAGTCGACTCGACCGTGCCCGAATCGACTCAACTTCGCCCAAACTCGGCTCGACTCAATTTATCGCAACTCGACGCAACTCGGCTCGACTTGATTGACAAGTTGACTAGACTGCACTCGACTCAGCTCGACCTGCCTCGACGCGAGTCATTACAACTCGAGTCGACTTCACACAACTTTTCTCGCTTCTTCGCTTGACTATACTCGACTCGAACTGACTTGGCTGGACTCGACTCGACCAAACTCATCACAACTCGACTCGCCTCGACTCCACTAGAATTCGCTTGATTGGCCACGACACGACTCAACTTCCCTCGACTTGAGTCGAGTCGACTACGCTTGAATCAACTCAACTTCGCTCAACTCGGCTCGACTCGACTCATCGCAATTCATTAAACGCTGGCTTTCCGTCAACTTGACAAGACAGCATGACTCCGCTCAACTTGTTCGACGCGGACTCGTCACAACTCAAGTCTACTTAACATTTACTTTTCTCGCTTCTTCGCTTGACTCTACTAGACTCGACCGAAATCAGCTGGACTCGACTTGCCCCGACTACACTCAACTTCACTTGATTTGCCACGGCACCATTCATCTTCGTACAACCTGAGTCGACTTGACCGTGCCTGAATTGACTCAACTTCGTCCAAACTCGACTCGACTAGACTCATCAAAACTCAATGCAACGCGGCTCGGCTCGGCTGTCAACTTGACTAGACTCAACTCGACTCTGCTCGACTTGCCTGAACGTGACTCGTCACAACTCAAGTCGACTTGACCAACCTTTTCGCGCTTCTTCGCTTGACACTACTCGACTCGACTCGACTCGGCTGGACTCGACTCGACTAAACTCATCCCAACTCGACTTCGCTTGATTCGCCACGTCATGATTCAACTTCGCTCAACGTGAGTTGACTCGAGTGTGCCCGAAACGACTCGACTCATCACAACTTGACATAACTCGGCTCCGCTTGACTGTCAACTTGACTAGACTCCACTCGACTCTACTCGACTTGGCTCGACGTGATTCGTCACAACTCAAGTCTACTTGAGACAAATTTTCTCGCTTCTTCGCTTGACTCTACTCGACTCGACCCGAATCGCCTGGACTCGAATCGTCCCGACTCCACTTCACTTCACTTGATTTTCCACGACACCATTCAACTTCACACGACCAGAGTCGGCTCGACTGTGCCCGAATCCACTCAAGTTCGCTCAACTCGGCTCGACTGTGCCCGAATCAACTCAACTTCGCTCAACTCGAATCATCACAACTCGAGTCGACTTGACAAAACTTTTTCGCCTTCTTCGCTTGAAGCTACTTGACACGACCCTACTCGGCTGGACTCGACTCGACTAAACTCATCCCAACTCGACTCGCCTCGACTCTACTCGACATCGCTCGATTTTCCACGGCACGATTCAACTTCGTTCGACCTGAGTCGACTCGACTGTGCCCGAGTTGACTTGACTTCACTCAACTAGGCTCGACTCGACTCATCGCAACTCGACGCAACTCAGCACGGCTCGGTTGTCAACTTGAGTAGACTCCACTTGACTCTGCTCGACTTGCCTCGACGTGACTCGTCACCACTCGAGTCGACTGGAAAAAACTTTTCCCGCTTCTTCGCTTAACTCTACTTGGCTCGACCGGACTCGGATGGACTCGACTCGAGTAAACTCAACCCAACTCGACTCGCCTCGACTCCCCTTGACTTCGCATGATTCGCCACAGCACGATTGAACTTCCCTCAAGCTGAGTCGACTCGACTGTGCCCGATTCGACTCAACTTTGCTCAACTCGACTCATCGCCACTAGACGCAACTCGGGTCTGCTTGGCAGTCAACTTGACTAGACTCCACTCGACTCTGCTCGGGTTGCTTCGACGTAACTCGTCACAACTCAGGTCGACTTGACTAAATGCATCCCAACTCGACTCTACTCGACATTGCTTAATTCACCACGACATGATTCAACTTTGCTCGACCTGAGTGGACTCGATTGCACCCGAATCGACTCAACTTTGCTCAACTCGCCTCGACTTGACTCATCGCAACTTGACGCATCTCGGCTCGGCTAGAGTGTCAACTTTGCTAGGCCTTACTCGACTCTGCTCGACTTGCCTCGACGTGACTCGTGACAACTCGAGTCGACTTGACACAACTTTTCTCGCTTCTTCGCTATACTCTACCTGACTCGGCTGGGAAAAACTCGACTAAATTCAACCCAACTCGACTTCACTCGACTTTTCTTGATTTGCCACCGCACAACTCAACTTCGCTTGACCTGAATCGACTCCACTGTGCCCGAATCGACTCAACTTCGCTCAACTCGGCTCGACTCGACCCATCACAACTCGACGCAACTCGGATCAGCTCGAGTGTCAACTTGACATGACTTCACTCGACTCTGCTCGACTTCCCTCGACGTGGCTCGTCACAACTCAAGGCTAGTTGACACAACTTTTCTTGCTTCTTCGCTTGACCAAACTCGTGTCGACCCGACTCGGCTGGACTCGACTCGACTAAAGTCAACCCAACTAGACTTGCCTCGACTCCACTCTACATCGCTTGATTCGCCATGGCACGATTCAACTTCCCTCAATATGAGTCGACTTGACTGTGCCCGACTCGACTCAACTTTGCTCAACTCAACTCATCACCACTTGACGCAGTTTGGTCCGCTTTCGATTGTCACTTTTTGACCACACCACTGATGACACTGGATTGCCTGGCGGACTTGTCAACCTGAGTCGACTTGACACAACTTTTTCTCGCTTCTTCGCTTTTTGACTCTACTCGACTCGATAGAGTCCCAAGTAAGACTCGAGTTGCCCCGACTACACTTAACTTCACTTGATTTTCCACGGCACCATTCAACTTCGCACAACTTGAGTCGACTCGACTGTGCCCGAATCGACTCAACTTAGTTTAACTCGGCTGTACTCAAGTCATCGCTCCTCGGCTCAGCTCGACTCTGCTAGACTTGCCTCGACGTGACTCGTGATAACTCAAGTCTACTTGACACAACTTTTCTCGCTTCATCGCTCGACTCTACTCGACTGGACCCGAATCGGCTGGACTCGACTCGCCACGACTCCACTCAACTTCACTTGATTTGCCACGGCACCATTCAACTTCGCATGACCTGAGTCGACTCGACTATGCCTGAATTGACTCAACTCCGCTCAACTAGGCTCGACTCGACTCATCGCAACTCAGCTCGGCTAGACTGTCAACTTGAATAGACTCCATTCGACTCTGCTCGACTTGCCTCGACGTGACTCGTCACAACTCCGGTTGACTTGACAAAACTTTTCTCGCTTCTTCTCTTGAAGCTACTTGACTCGACCCTACTCAGCTGGACTCGACTCGACTAAACTCATCCCAACTCGACTCGCCTCGATTCTGCTCGACATCGCTCGATTTGCCACGGCACGATTCAACGATCGACTGAGTCGATTTGATCAGGTTCGAAGTTGACTTTGACTTTCGCCAACTAGGCTCGACTCGACTCATCGCAACTCGACCAAGAACTCAGCCGCATTTTACTTGTCAACTTGAGGAGACTCCAGTTGACTCTCCTCGACTTGCCTCGACGTGACTCGTCACCACTCGAGTCGACTGGAAAAAACTTTTCTCGCTTCTTCGCTTGACTCTACTTGACCGATTTTTGGACTCGACTTGACTAAACTCAACCTAACCGATCTAGCTTCGACTCCACTCGATTTCGATGATTCGCCACACGATTGAACTTCCCTCCACTTGAGTCAACTTGATCATGTCCATTCGACTTAACTTTGCTCAACGCGACTCATCACACTCGACGAATCCGTCCGCTTTTGACAAACGGTAACTTGACTAGACTCGCTGATGCTCGTTGTTGCCCGACGAATCACAACTCAAGTCGACTTGACACAACCTTTCTCGCTTCTTCACTTGACTCCACTCGACCTGACCCAACTCGGCTGGACTCGACTCGACTAAACGCATTCCAACTCGACTCTACTCGACATAGCTTAATTCGCCACGACATGATTCAACTTTGTTTCGACTCTGAGGGACCTGATTATCACTGGACCAACTTCAACTTTTCTCAACTCGCCTCGACTTGACTCATCGCAACTTGACGCAACTCGGCTCGGCTAGAGTGTCAACTTTGCTAGGCCTTACTCGACTCTGCTCGACTTGCCTCGACGTGACTCGTCACAACTCGAGTCGACTTGACACAACTTTTCTCGCTTCTTCGCTATACTCTACCTGACTCAGCTGGGCAAGACTCGGCTAAATTCAACCCAACTCGACTTCACTCGACTTTTCTTGATTCGCCACGGCACAACTCAACTTCGCTTGACCTGAATCGACTCCACTGTGCTCGAATCGACTCAACTTCGCTCAACTCGGCTCGACTCGACCCATCACAACTCGACGCAACTCGGATCAGCTCGAGTGTCAACTTGACATGACTTCACTCGACTCTGCTCGACTTCCCTTGACGTGGCTCGTCACAACTCAAGGCTAGTTGACACAACTGTTCTTGCTTCTTCGCTTGACCAAACTCGTCTCGACCCGACTCGGCTGGACTCGACTCGACTAAAGTCAACCCAACTAGACTTGCCTCGACTCCACTCAACATCGCTTGATTCGCCATGGCACGATTCAACTTCCCTCAACATGAGTCGACTTGACTGTGCCCGAATCGACTCAACTTTGCTCAACTCGACTCATCACCACTTGACGCAGCTCGGCTCTACTCGATTGTCAGCTTGACCAAACACCACTCGACTCTGCTCGACTTGCCTCGGCGTGACTTGTCACAACTCGAGTCGACTTGACACAACTTTTTTCGCTTCTTCGCTTTACTCTATTCGACTCGACTAGAGTTGGCAAGACTCGACTTGCCCCGACTACACTTAACTTCACTTGATTTGCCACGGCACCATTCAACTTCGCACAACTTGAGTCGACTCGACTGTGCCCGAATCGACTCAACTTAGTTTAACTCGGCTGTACTCAAGTCATCGCTACTCGGCTCAGCTCGACTCTGCTCGACTTGCCTCGACGTGACTCGTCATAACTCAAGTCTACTTGACACAACTTTTCTCGCTTCATCGCTCGACTCTACTAGACTGGACCCGAATCGGCTGGACTCGACTCGCCACGACTCCACTCAACTTCACTTGATTTGCCACGGCACCATTCAGCTTCGCATGACTTGAGTCGACTCGACTATGCCTGAATTGACTCAACTCCGCTCAACTAGGCTCGACTCGACTAATCGCAACTAAGCTCGGCTAGACTGTCAACTTGAATATACTCCATTTAACTCTGCTCGACTTGCCTCGACGTGACTTGTCACAACTCCGGTCGACTTGACACAACTTTTCTTGCTTCTTCGCTTGACTCTACTCGACTCGGCTGGGCTCGACTAGACTAAACTCATCCCGACTCGACTCCATTCGACTTCGCTTGATTCGCTACGACACGATTCAACTTCGCTCAACGTGAGTCTATTCGACTATGGCAGAATCGACTCAACTTCGCTTAGCTCGGCTCGACTCGACTCATCGAAACTTGACACAACTCGGCTCGGCTCGACTGTTAACTTGACTAGACTACATCGACTCTGCTGGACTTGCCTCGATGTGATTCGTCACAACTCAAGTCAACTTCACACACTTTTTCTCTCTTCATCGCATGATTCTACCCGACTCGGTTGGACTCGACTTGACTAAACTCATCCTAACTCGACTTGCCTCGATCCACTTGACTTCGCTTGATTCGGCACGGCGCGATTCAACTTTGCTCGACGTGAGTCGATTCAAATGTGCCCGAATCGACTCAACTTCGCTCAGCTCGGCTCGACTCGACTCATCACAACTCAACGCAACTCGGCTTGGCTCGATTGTCAACTTGAGTAGACTACGCTCGACTCTGCTCGACTTTCCTCGACGTAAGTCGTCACAACTCAAGTCGACTTGACACAACTTTTGTCACTTCTTAGTTTGACTCTACTCGACTCGACCCGACTTGGCTAAACCCGCCTCGACTAAATTCATCCCAACTCGACTCGCATCGACTCTACTCGACATCGCTTGATTTGCCACGACACGATTCAACTTCGCTCGACCTGCGTCCACTCAACTGTGCCCGAATGGACTCCACTTCGCTCAACTCGGCTGGACTCGACTCATTGCAACTCAATGCAACTCGCTCGGCTCGACTGTCAACTTGACTAGACTCCACTCGACTCTGCTCGACCTACCTTGATGTGACTTGTCACAACTTGAGTTGACTTGACACAACTTTTCTTACTACTTGGCTTGATTCTTCTCGACTCGACCCGTCTCGGCTGGACTCGACTCGCCTTGATTATACTCGACATCGCTTGATTCGCCACGGCACGATTCAACTTCACTGGACCTGAGTCGACTCGACTGTGCCCGAATCGACTTACTTCGCTCAACTCGGCTCGACTCGACTCATCGCAACTCGACGCAACTCGGCTTGGCTCGGCTGTCAACTTGACTAGACTCCACTCGACTCTGCTCGACTTGCCTCGACGTGACTCATCACAACTCAGGTCAACATAATACAACTTTTCTCGTTTCTTCGCTTGACTCTACTCGACTCGACCCGACTCGGCTGGACTCGACTCGAGTAAACTCATCCCTACTCGACTCGCCTCAACTCTACTAGAAATCGCTTGATTCGCCATGGCACGATTGAAATTTGCTAGACCTGCGTCAACTCCACCATGCCGGAATCGCCTCAACTTCGCTCAACTTGGCTCAACTCTGTCGCAACCGTATTTCCGATGAGACGAGGAAATCGCTAAAATTTTAAAATGGAATTTATTTGGTTAATGTGGAGTCATCACCAAATTTTTGTTTAAGGGAAAAAGATTTAGATAAAACCCTGACTCGAGGAAGAGATTTAGGTTCGAGAGTCGGTTACGGAGGGGGAAGGTGTTAGGCACCCCACTCGCCCGTTCCGAAGAACGGTACCCTTAAATTGAGTGTGTGATTTTCGAAAATGTTTGATCCCTTAATTAATGTGAAAATAAATAGCTTGATGGAGGTTAGGTTGACAGGACTGGATCTTGCTCTTACGTATTCCCCGGTGCAATGGGAAACTTAAGGCTTACGTAGTTCTGGTTTGAAGTCTTGACCGTCGGAAGTGCTTTAGGAGGAATGAGATATTTTGAAAAGAGTTTTATTTTTGGGAGGAACCTTCAGCCCTCTCATTTTCGAATACTCCATTTTCAAGCTTCTCCGAAGGTCAAGCCTTCAAACCAGAACTACGTAAGCCTTGAGTTTCCCATTGCACCGGGGAATACGTAGGAGCAGGATCAAGTCCTGTCAAGCTAACCTCCATCAAGTTATTTATTTCACTCTAATTAAAGGGATCAAACGATTTACAAAAATCACACACTCAGTTTAAGGGTACCGTTCTCCGGAACGGGCAAGTGGGGTGCCTAACACCTTCCCTACTCGTAACCGACTCCTGAACTTAAATCCCTTCCTCGAGTCAAGGTTTTTTCCAAGTATTTTCCCTTAAATAAAAACTTGGTGGTGACTCCACATAAAATAATTAAATTCTATTTTCAATTTTTAGCGAGTTGGTCGTCTCGTCAAAATTATGATTACAATAGATGGCGACTCCACTGGGGACTTAAGAGAGTCAAGCCCATCTAAATTGAGTGTGTCATATTCATCCCTTTCCCGTTTATTTGCACGATCCTTTTTTGTTTATTTGCACAATTTATTCGTTTGTTTGTCTATTTGTTGTATGTCTGTTTATTCTCTGTATAACCTTAGGGTAGACAAACAATAAATTACTATATATATTTGTATGATTTCCCCAATTGTAGGTATCCCAAATATTTGTGTGCCCTCCATACATTACATTAACGCATTTCATCTCATGAGTGGGGCCCTATACCCGAGTCTGAGTGTAGCCTAGGACTAGAGGGATCTAGTGGTGTCATTTTGGGGCTTACGTCCTGTTTGGCTATCATGAAAATCCGGCTTAGAGTGCGTCCTATTTGTAATGCCCTACAACGGGTAGCTTTTTCTGCTGTTGTGGCAAGCATTACAGACTGGAACATGGCTCTAGTAACCTATTATACCACAAAATTAGAAACCACCTTATGAGAGGTTCATACATTAAAGGTCATAGACCCTTAGGACAGGTAACCCACAAAAGAGGCAAGGAGGGAACACACCCCTTTCCGTGAGTTCATATGTTATGAACATGATCAAGTAAACTAAATCACTCAAGATGGCAGAGAAGAAGGGGAAATCTGAGATTGGGGCAAATACATAAAATCAAGAAGGAAAATCATACAAAAAATCAAGAAACAAAATCTAGAAAAAAAGAAAGATGCATAAACCAAAATTTGAAAAAAAATCAAGGAAAAATCATGCAAAAGGAGAGAAAAATCAAAACAAATAAAAATTCAAGAAAAATCAAATAGAAACTTCTAGGAAAAATTAGAAAAAATATTTTGAAAATGTTGAAAATATTAAAAAGATTCAAAAGAAAACTTAAAGAATGTTTTAGAAATAGGAGAATTAGGAAAATAATTTATGAAAATACTGAAAATATAAAAAAGATTCAAAAAGAAACAAAATGAAACTTCAAAAAACCTAGAAAGCCTTTTTAGGAAAATTTTGACAAAGCTTTTTTAAACAAAACCAAAGGTTTTTTTAGCAATATAAAAAATACCAAAAATCATAAAAAACACAAAATTGTTAAGAAATCAAGGGTGAATAATTAAAGCAACACTCAATTATTTTCAAAACCCTCAAAATTCTAATCTCTAAAATTATTTGTGCACAACATGCATTCATTCATTCATGCATAAATTTATCATTCGAAAAGGAGAGATTTCAAAAATCATTCCGCACCTTTTCATTTTCATACTCATTACATCAACATTTATCATTCATGATTTTTGCATCCAAATTGTTTCTCAAAAACAATTAATTTTAACTTTAACAGAAAAATTAGAGAAAGACAGCTTCCTCGACATCCTTATAGGACCCGAGCACAATCAAGAATAATGGATGAGCTGGAAAGGCAAAATGAGGAGTTGATAAATGAGGTCAAGACTCTGAAGGAACAGATAGCTAAGCTAATGGAGGCCATCCAACTGTCGAAACAGAAGGATGCAAGGGAATCCTTACCGGGAGAACCAACTGACCCGTTATATCCTCCTGGCTTCAATCCACAAAATCCCTCACCATTAACCATGCCTACACCAACCGAAGGAGTTCATTATGGGTATCCTCATGGGCATGCACCCTTATCCAACCAAACACAAGCCCAAACACAAACCCAAACACATAACCTACCTTCAAACATCACAGAAATCCCTTATACCATTCCAAACACCACTTCACAATCTTACCAACTAGCCGTTGGGGGAATGAATCCTATGTTCACCCAAGGGCCTCACCCTATATACATACCATCTTCTCAACCTCATCACACACCAGAGGAGTACCCAAGCCATCCTTCGAATGAGGATATTAAAAAGTGGAAAGCCCTAGAGGAAAGAATCAAGGCAATCGAGGGAAATTCTTATAAGGCAAGAGAAGCATCTGATCTGTGTTTGGTTCCAGACATGGTCATCCCTCCTAAATTCAAGGTTCCCAAATTCGAAAAATATCAAGGAACTAGCTGTCCGAAGAGTCACTTGGCCCTGTACTGCTGGAAGATGTCTCCCTGTATGCACGACGATAAGCTGCTTGTCCATTTCTTTCAAGACAGCCTAACAGGGGTAGCTGCCAACTGGTACACGCAGTTAGAACGGACACATATCCGTTCATGGAAGGATCTGGCTGAGGCCTTCCTCAAACAGTACCAGTACAATGTGGAGATGGCTCCGGACCGAACCCAACTCCAAAATATGGCCAAAAAGGAAGACGAGACCTTCAAGCAATATGCTCAAAGATGGAGGGAGTTAGCCGCTCAAGTACAACCTCCATTATCCGAGAAAGAGCTGGTCAGCATGTTCTTCAACGCACTCCTAGATCCTTTCTATGAGAAGATGATCAATAGTATGACTGCTAGCTTCTCTGATGTCGTCATCATTGGAGAAAGGATCGAAGGGGGCATGCGTACCGTGGGAAGATGTGCACAAACCTACAGTGCAAGCAATTCAACGCTCACGGATCTAAGAAGAAGACAGGCGAGACCTACAACATGGCTTCTGGTCAAGGCCAATACACTCCTCAGGTGGCATACTATGGTCCGACTAGCTTCCAACCACCACCATATACATCTTATACACCATATCCTTACATCGCTACTACATACCAAACACCACACCCTCCAACTTACAATTATCCAACACAAGTCCGGCCACCAACACCATATACGGCCCAAACACAAACCACAAGCCAGAATTCTAATCAAGGCCAGAAAAAGGAGAAGAAGCCTGTCCAATTCGCCCCTATTCCGATCTCATACACCGAGCTGCTACCGCGCTTAATTCAAAACTCATTGGTCACTCCTTATCCTCTAAAACCGCAAGAACCACCATTTCCTAAATGGTATGATGCAAACACCAAATGCGATTACCATGCAGGATTGATTGGTCATTCCACAGAGGATTTCCTGGCATTGAAGAGAAAGGTACAAAACTTGATTGATGCAAAGTGGCTAGATTTTGGGAGGCTTGCTCCTAACATAGAAAACAATCCGTTGTTGAATCACGAGAGCCCATCAGCTAGCTAAGAGATGGGAGAAGCACAATGAGTTGCCTTGCACAAATTGAGATTGAGGATACTCATCCAAAAATTGTCATACTTTTCAAAGTCAATCTTTTGTAAATAAATACAAAAATTACATTTTTCATGTTTCTTAGGCACGTGCCTCACATTGTTGGCTTTACTTTTAAAATTTACCATTCCTTTTCATCATTTAACCCATCACTTATTCCTATACCTAAACAATAAATACTTGATGGTGACAATGCCAGTGCTGTAATAAATAATCTTGAACATCTGATTAATCAAGCTCAAAAGACAAAACCGAATGAGGAAGCAGAATAAAGTAGAATTCAACCAGGGATTCCAAATAGACCATCCATTGTGATCCTAAAATCAAGAAAATGTCTTGTCAAAATATCCCGCTGGAACCAAGTTCAAATCCAGGAAAAATTAGGGATGCAAAGTAAGATCCGGTGAATTGGAAGCCAAAATGATCCCGGCAAGACCAATATTTGACTACATAAAATTCAAGAAAAAGAAGAAAAACCCGCTGTATTAAAATAAAAAATAGTCCAGGGAAAATCAAGGTCAAAATCCAAAAATTCAAGAAGAGAAACCTGCTGGATTAAAAGTCAAGAAATAATCCAGGAAAAAGTAGGGTTAAAGTTCAAAAGATTAAATCAACAAAGGCATGATCAAAAAAGGTCTTGTTGGATTCCAAAAACAATTCAGGAAAAATCAGGATCAAGACAAGAGCCCGCTAGACCGAAAACCCACAAAGACGGCCTAGGCAAAAGTTAGGGCACAATCAAATAAAAGGCCCGCTAGGTCGAAAACCCTCAAACGGCGGCCTAGGAAAAAGTTAGGGCACATTAAGCAAAAAGCCTGCTAGGCCGAAAACCCACAAAAACAGCCTAGGAAAAAGTTAGGGCACAATCAAATAAAAGGCCTGCTAGGTCAAAAACCCTCAAAGGGCGACCTAGGCAAAAGTTAGGGCACATCAAGCCAAAGGCCCGCTAGGTCAAAAACCCTCAAAGGGCGGCCTAGGCAAAAGTTAGGGCATCCAAACAAAGAGCCCGCTAGGTCGACAATCCTAACGACCTAGGAAAAGATTAGGGCACACGGTCAAGAAGCCCGATAGGTTGAAAACCTCAGAAGGGCGACCTAGGCAAAGCTAGGCAAAACGAAAAACCTGGCCAAGAAACTCAAAGGAACAACCCAGCAAAAGTTAAGGTCAAACCAAGGAATAATTGATAATCTAACGTTTCTACACCTCATCTTTCCTAAAACTTGAGGCAAATTTTGCCATTTTTGAGTTTGGTTAATTTGACTAAAATAAGATTATGGCGTTTAACATTGGCATTTTTCATCAAAAGGTGCCATTTGGGTAATCGAACCCACATCTTTTGTATCCTTCCTCAAGTACACTACCTCAAATATCTTTATAAACCTTCTCTATTTCTTTCCTCCATTGACCATCCAGAATCACTTTTGCACACCCCATTAGTGCACACAAAGAGATGTGGAAAATGTAAAAAATAAAAAGGATTAATTTTGAAAAGTCATGACAAATGGGATGGGAGTCCTTAACCAGTAACAACATGGCTGTTTTTAAAGGGTCATCCTTTTACCAGCCATAACGCTACCATGAAAAAGAGTGTGTCTCATCAATAATGCTGACTATTGATGGGTCCAAAGATCCTGGAAAAGAAGGTTCCAAAGACATGACCAAGAAGCAAGAGATTGAGTCAATCAGCTAGATCGATTTTGGTTCTTCACACCAACTATAAGGTTATCGAGAAAAAAATTTAAAAAAAAAATAAAAATAAAATAATAAAAATAAATAAAAAATCAACAAACAAAAGTTTTTAACCACCTCGTGGTTTGCATTCATCCTATAAACCATTTCATCAAACAATTATTTCAAGCATCGAAGAAAGTCAATAAGATTAAAACATCGCATCCTCTTTTATTCAAGCATCATAAACATCGATCTTTTCATTCATTCAAACATGTAATAAGTATCTTGTCATTCAGCATCTCATAATTCATTTTTCAAAACTAATTAAGACCCGGTAAAATTGCCCGAGTTAATCATAATTAAAAAGGACCAAATTCAAACCGGGGCAAACGTTTGCCCACACGAAAGTTCAATTTGGAGGTCATCTCAAATTTTGAATCAAGTTCAAATTAGGTAACCGTTTCCCAAAAAATTCAATTTAAGGTCATCTCAAATGCTAAATCATACCAAATCAACAATTGCTTGCCCACAAAAATTTTGCTTGAGGTCATCCTAAAATTTTGAATTAAGTCTTTAAACCGGGGCAAACACTGCCCACAAAATTTTAATTTGAGGTCATCCTCAAATTCTTAAATCAAAATCAAAACTTGGCAAATGCCCATAAATAATTCAAGTCGAGGCAACCAAATCAAGATTCAGACCGGGGCAAACGCTTTGCCGTAAATCCCTTCAAATTAAGACATCTCTCAATTATCAAAATCTTATATAAGTAAGGCAAAATACCATTTTTAAATTTTCTTCAAGTAATTATCAAGGTCAAAGCTTTGAGTCCAAGGTAAAAATGAAAATTTATTTCTATTCAAGAAAAAGCACATTTCAAAATAAGATTGTCCCAGTGGCAATGACGAAGAAGTTCATATTCCCTCTCAAGGTGCCTTTCCCAAGACACATCAGATGCTTCATACCTATCCCATTCACAGGTCATTCTCTCGCTTCATTGATAGTCGTCATTTTATTTACTCACACTGCCTTAATTGTGTCATTTTCTTGTCTCATTTCCACAAATAGCCACGGGCTTCTACGCCTCATATTTGTCCCCACAAGTCGTCAATTCCCGCTCGCCTTAACAAATTCATTTCTTTCCCTGCCAACAACAGGATTTTTCTTCTAATTGCCTTTAACAAGCTTTCATCATTCTTCTTAGCTTGTTCTAACAGGTCTTCATCATTCCGTTTTTACCCGTTTAACAAGTGACTTCATTTTTCCTGCCGACAATGACCATTACATTTAACTTGTCTAACAGACATTTTTTTACTTTCCTTTGCCTATCTTAATGCTTTTTTTCATCATTCTTTGTTCGCTTATCTTAACAGTCTCATCATCGTGTTTTCCTCGTTCTAGCAGTATCTTGTTCCTCTCCTCAACAACAGATTTTTCTTCATTACTTTGTCTTAACAAGTCATGTTTTTTTTCCTTTGCCTATCTTAAATGTTTTTTTTCTTCATTTCTTTTGTCGCTCGCCTTAATGTTTTCGCCATCGTGTTCAATTGCCTTAACAGATCCGTTTCTTTTCCGCCGCCAATGTGGACTTTCCTTCGCTTCGTTCTAAACAAGTTTTCACTTTTTCGTTTCCATCTAGTGTTTGCATTTTTCCCTGCCAACAACAGGAGTCCATCTACATTTATCCCTTGCCTTGAAAGGCTAGTTTTCATCATTCATCTTGCCTATCTTAATGTTTCTTTCATTTTCCCTTTGTCTTGTCAAAGGTTCGCATCTTCCTATCATTAATGTGACTTATCTCGTGATTCATTTTGCTTGTCTTAACAGTCATTTTCATTTTCCCTTGCCTGTCTAGCAGGCTTGCTTCCATCCTGTCGGCAACAGGAATTCTACATTTTTGCCTATCTTAACAGGTTTTCATCGTTCTCTTTTCCCTGCTTCAGCGTTTGCATCTTTCCTGGCCAACAACAGACCTTTATCTCGTGATTTCACCTATCTTTAACAGTCATTTTATTTCATTTATCCTAGCAAATGTTAGGATTTCATCATTAGCATTTATCCGCAACAACAGATTTCATTTACATTCTTCCAGTAACGGACTTCCCATTTGCATTTTCCGCTAACAATAGGACATCACATGTTTAAATTCCGCTTTTCTTGCCAACAACAAGTCTGCATTTATCCCTGCTGTCACAAGATTTCATTTGCATCTTTCCCGGCAAGAATACTGGACTCATTGCATTTTCCTGTCAACAACAGGACATCAAGCATGTTTAAATTCTATCCACCTGTCTTAACAGGTCTGCATTCATCCTAGCAATAGCAGGATTTCATTTGCATTCTTCCCTATGAATGTAAGCAGATTCCTCCTTATTTGTATTTTTCCCGTCAACAACGGGATTTCCATCAAGTTTTACATTTTTGCATTCATGGCCTATGATGTCAGGCCTTCAAGTTTACTTTTCTCGCATCTTGGCCTATGATGTCAGCCTCCTCAAGTTTACTTTTTCAGATTTTGACCTATAATGTCAGGTCATTCTTTAAGTTTAAATTTCGTATTTTGCCTATAGTCACGCCTCACACTTTTACTTTTTTTCACCTTGGCCTATGTTGTCGCCTCTTTCAAGTTTATTTCTACATTTTGGCCTATAGTGTTAGGCCACCATCAAGTTTACTCTTCTCGCATTCTGCCCTATGATGTCGGCCTCCTCAAGTTTACATTTTGCATTTTTTGGCCTATGATGTCGTGCCCTCTTCAAGTTTTCTTTCGTATTTTGGCCGATAGTGTCGTGCCACCTCAAGTTTACATTTCGCATTTTGGCTATGTTGTCGTGCCACGCTCAAATTTTCTTTTCGCATGTTAAGTTTATTTTTTCATTCTCACTTAAAGATATACTTCGTTAGCCTTGCATGTTTAATTTTCTACACTTCTGGTCTATTACCACTGCCTTGCATGTTTTATTTTTCGCACTCCGGCCTATACTGGCCAAGCCTTATATTTAATTTTTCGCACTCGTCTATATTGTCGTCCTATGTTTAATTTTCAGACTTCCGGCTTTATGCCGTTAGGCCTTGCATATTTAATTTTCTCGTATTTCGCCTATGGCGTCACAGTGCCTTGCATGTTTAATTTTCGCACTCCGGCCTAGTACCGTCAGCCTTACAGTGCTTAATTTTCTCGCACTCCCGCCTATACTATCAAGCCTTGCATGTTTATTTTCTTCGCACTTCCGGCCTATACTGCTGCTTTTGAATGTTTAATTCTCTGCACTCCTGCGTATACGTCGTGCCTTGCATGATTAATTTTTAGCACTCCGGCCTATAGAGTGTCGTGGCTTGCATGTTTAAATTTCAAGACTTCCAGGCCCATATCGTCGGGCCTCGCATGTTTAATTTTTAGCACTGCGGGCCTATGATGTTAGGCCTTGCATGTTTAATTTTCCTCACTTTCGGCCTATACTGTCAGGCCTTGCACGTTTAATTTTCTGCGCTCCAGGCCTATGCTGTCAGGCCTTGCATATTTAATTTTCTGCATTCCCGGCCTATACTATCAGGCCTTGCATGTTTAATTTTTTGCACTTCCGGCCTATACTGTCACGCGTTGCATGTTTAATTTTCTAAACTTTTGGCCTATACTGTCAGGTCTTGCATGTTTAATTTCTACATCTTCGACCTATGTTGTCAGGCTTTGCATGTTTAAATTTCTACATTCCCGACCTATGATGTCGTGCCTTGCATGTTTGATTTCTCCACACTGGGCCTATGATGTCAGCCTTGCATTTTAATTTCCTCGCATCCTTCGCCTCTTAACAAAGTCGCCTCCATCTTACTTCACCTGTCCTTGATGGGCCATTCTCCTCCATTCTTGTTTTAATGTGATTTTTCAGCTCATTTCGCCTATCTTAATAGGCCATTCTTTTTCCATTCTCGTTAGCCTAATCAAGCGCCGTATTTCAAATTTCCACATTTTGGCTCACCATATCGTGCCCTGATATTTAAGCATTGTTGGTTTATTACTCAGTTTGTAAAGCTCATCCAAAATTCCACAATTTGAACTACCATCCTCTAATTTATCAAAGCATTCTAAGTTTTTAGTCAAGCCCGAAATTTCTCAAAAGACTTTAAGCATCATTCAACTCTCATATCTTCAAACCTTGCTACCGATAAAGATGCACTCATGGCAGTTTTTATCTTACGTCGACATAATTTTGCTCACGTTTACTCATTTTCTTACCGTGATAATCTAAACTTATTTCTTATATTATCCTGCAAGAAAATGAGTAAAAAGCTAAGAAACTCATGGAACATCAAATTATGTCCGAGGATTCAAAATCCAAAATAAATTATTTTGTTTTTAGCCAAAATCTGATTTAGTCTAAAATAGTTAAAAGAATTAAAATAAAAGTAATGGAAAAAATAAAACAAATGAAATAAATAAATAAAAACATAAAAAAGGAGAAGAAAAAAAGAAAAGAAGAGGAAAAAGAAAAACAAGAAAAAATAAGAAAAAAAGGAAAAGGAATTCTACACCAAATAAAATAAGAATTCCAAAAAAGGAAAAACAAAGGAAAAAATTCTCCTATGTGGGAAAGAAGTCCCACATTCGACAAGGAGGACTTCCTTAATCCCTCCTCCATCTATATAAGGAGAGGTCCTTCACCAAAACGAGGGGGAAGAGGGAGCACTTGGAGTCTTAGGGGAGGATTTTAAAATTCAAGGGAGGACCTAGAGACTCTCTTCTATCTATGCCTTCAATTCACCCTTGGCCTCCATGGAACCAGTTCTTCATCACCTTCCAATGGAGGTTAGTCCTACTTTTATTCCTCTTAAGTTTTCGTTTCTTCTCGGATTTCGAGTTCATTTTCGTATCTGTTTTTCATTTTCATTTTTTGATCGACAAATGGATCTCTTGATTTTGGTTATTTTTGTTGTGTTTTCGTATTTCTCTCTAGTTTCTGGAATGATATTATTTGTCTAATTTGGATCTAAAATGAAATTTATATCGCCTGATTACCGAAGCATGTTCGTCATGGTGTGCAAATGAACGTAGCTTGTTTGATTTGTGCATAACTTGCTCATTTCTGGTTGGATTTATGTCAAACTTGTTTTTGTTTGATTTCTATGATCCATATCTTTAAATTTAAAAGTTTTAATTTTTCATATCTACCAAAAGATAGTTTCTAAAAATTCTGAGATTTGAACCAAATTTTGGCGCTCAAAATCTCGTGTGTTCCCGAGGTTGATCTTCGCCTCTGCTTTTTCATTTTTGTCTTTAATCGGTCAAATGATCTCCGATTTCTGTCATCTTTGTTGCGTTATCTTCATATTTATCTCTAGTTTCTGGAATGATATTATTTGTCTAATTTGGATCTAAAATGAAATTTCTATCCCCGGATCACCGAAGCGTGTCCGTCTTGGTGTGCAAATGAACCTAGTCATTGATTTGAGCATAACTGCTCATTTCTGGTTGATTTGTGTGAAACTTGTTTTGTTTGATTCCTAAGTGATCCATATATTTCAATTGGTTTGTTTTAATTTTTCAGATCTACCAAAAATTATTTTCGAAAATTCTCGAGATTTGAATTCAAATCTTGGCGCCAAAATCTCGTGTGTTCTTGAGATTCATCTTCGCCTTTTAGTTTTTCATTTTCATTTTTAATCAGTCAAATGATCTCTCGCTTTTGGTGATATTTGTTGTGTTCTTTTTGCGTTTCTTAGTTTCTGGAATAATTATTTGTCTAATTTGGATCTGAAATGAAATTCCTATCGCTTTGATTATTAGCTATTGCTCAACAATTTTCGCTGACTCTAGCTTGACCACTTCGCTCAACTTAATCTTTAATTCTCGACCATCGCAACTTGACGCACTGCTCATCGCTGTCAATTGACTAGATCGATCGCTCTGCTTGACTTGCTCAAGGTGACTCGCCACAACTCAAGTCGCAGCTGACAAAACTTTTTTTCGCTTCTTCGACTGGAACACCTTATCGACTCAGATCAAACTTATCCTGCCCATTTACCACTCCACTCGATCGCTTTTTGATTTGCTACTATTACGATTCAACTTCACTGATCTAAGTCGCAATCGATCATGTCTAATCACCCAACTTCTCGCCAACTTGGCTTGATCACTCATCGCAACTGACCAATCCCGCCAAATGATCAATAACTTGACTGCATCGTCAATTTGCCCTGGTTACTTATCAGTTACAACTCAAGTCTACTTGACACAAAATTTTCCTGCTTCTTCGCTTTCACTCTTACTCGACCCAACTTGACCTCGGCTGGACTCGCTCCGCCACCAACTCCACTTAATCCCTCACTTTAAATCGCCACCGCACCATTCGACTTCGCAACACCCCGAGCCGGCTCCCACCGTGTCCAAATCGGCTCCAGTCCGCTTCAACTCGGCTCGGCTCGACTTATCGCAATCCGACACGGCTCGGCTCGGTGTCGACTTGGCTAGACTCCACTCGACTTCATAGCTCGACTCTGCCTCGACGTGACTG
The DNA here is from genome assembly GCA_026541065.1 of Canavalia ensiformis. Classification (NCBI taxonomy): domain Eukaryota; kingdom Viridiplantae; phylum Streptophyta; class Magnoliopsida; order Fabales; family Fabaceae; genus Canavalia; species Canavalia ensiformis. The sequence continues at coordinate 124,899 of JAMKYM010000742.1, forward strand.
GTCACAGCTCGGGTCGCACTCTGACAAAACTTTTCTCACTTCTTCGCTTGGCTCTACCTTCGACTCGAGCCGAGCTCGGCTGGGCTCGGCTCGACTAAAATCATCCGGCCACTCGGCTCTGCCTTTCGACTCCACTCACGACTCCGCTTGATTCTGCCATGGCACGATCCAACTTCACTCGCACCCTCGATCGATTCTCCGCCTGGTGCCTAAGTCCCGACTCCATTTCATTTGGAACTTTCACTCATCGCAACTCGCGACAATACAACCCACAAACGACTACCAATTTGACTGACTTCTACTCGACCTTTTCCCGATTTGCTCGACGAGACTCTGCTACAACTCTGAGTCATTTGAAACAACTTTCCTAATCCTTCGCTTTCACCTCTACCTTGGGATTTTAACAGACTCGGCAGACACGCACTGGACTCACTCTCGCTTTGGATTCGGCCACTTGGCATACCCATACAACTTCCTTTGACTCCGCGCCGACTCAGACCGACTCGATCTGACAACAATTCGATTTGACTCAATTTCGCTGATTCGCCATGACATCGATATCACTTCTCGATCAGTTTAATGAGATCGTCTAATTTATCTAACTTCATAAATCCGCTGACTAGACTCATCTAATTTGTCATCGATCATTAACTTGATTCGTATTCACTCGATTTCGCTTTGATCACTGACGTGATTCTATTGCTAACTTGTTTACTCTTGACAAACTTTGTCGCTTCTTCTCGCCGACTTACTCTGATTTGACCTAATTGCTGGATCGACTCACCTTATTATCGCTTGATTTCGCTATCAAGACGACACCATTTCGTTAACCTAATGCATCTACCATGTCTTAGCTGCATCAATCGCTAAACTCTCTACGCTGATCATCGTGTGAACTCTATTTAAATCGCTTACCACTATCAACTGACTAGATCCACTGACTTCGCTTCACTCGCCTTCGACGACTCGTCATAATTGAAAGCGACTTGACATAATCCTTTTTCACATTTCTGCTTTTGCTCTACTCGATCGCATCCATTTGGTTGGACTCATCGACTAATCCCAACCATTTCGATTTCGCTTCAACTCCACTTAATTTCACTTGATTTCATCTCGTGACTTATTAACTGCCGATCTAGGCTTTTCCACTCAATCAGTGTCTAAATCACTCGATTTCACTCAACTTCTATTGATCGACTATCAGTAACTTCACTAGAATTCTGCTTCAACACTGATTATAAACTTAACTAGATCTACTGATCTTCGCCGATTTCTGTTTCGACGTGATCAAGGCTAACTCAAGTCTACTTGACACAACTTTTCTTACTTCTTTCGCTTTTTGACTTACTCTGGACGGATCCAATTTACCGTGGACTTAATTTACTAAACACAACTTTTTCTTACTTCTTTCTGAGTCATCATTTACCTTAACTCGTTTGATCGACTTTATCGCAATTAACGCAACTGTTTGGCTTATCTATAAACTTAATTCAGATCACCGATCACGATTGTTTGACGTGACTTCGGCCACAACTCAAGTCTACTTGACACCAACTTTTTCTTACTGTCATTTCATCACACGCTGATTTTCCACGACACAATTCAATCCTTTGCTCTACTCATGCTGACTCAATCATGTCTGTAAACTGATTCACTTCCTCGCTTTAACTCGACTCATCGCAACACGACGCAAGAATCGCTGTCGACTCGCTGGGATAGACTCGCCACAACTCGGTCGGGATTTGACACAATCTTTCGCTATTTACCTCGACTTCACTCACTGATCTTCGATTTACTGACTCGACTTTCGCCGACTTGCTCAACATCACTTGATTCGCCACGCGATCTATCTAACTTTATAAACACCGAAGTCGAACGACCGCACGTAATTCCACTCATCAAAGAATCTCCTGACGCAATTTCACGGCCAACACAACTCGACTAGACTCCACTGACTCCCTGACACAAATTTTCTCAAGTCATTTTGACCTACCACTTCTGACCCGAAGCTCTGCTGACTCACTTAGTAAACTCATCTCAATGGTCGCTTCCTCAATTTCATTAGACATCGCTGATTCGCCATGCATACCCATTCAAATCATGACTCATGCTGACTCTATCATGCCCAACGCCTCAACTTCGCTTTCAACTTGCTCGACTTTACTGCACCAGATTGGAATGGAATTTATTTGATTACCGGAGTCGCTTACCAATTTTGTTTAACGGAAAAGATTTAGGAAAATCACCAGAGTAAATAGATTTAGGTTCGGAGCTAAGCATGAGCTAAATGTTAAAATTCCACCCGTCAAGCTGGCACCTACCGCCTGCTCAAGAACTAAAAATTTTTAAAACTGAAAGTGATTTCGAAAAATGTTTCGATCCCTAATTAACAAAAGAAAATAAATAGCTTGATGGAGGTTAGCTCGACAAGATTAGATTTCGTCCTACGTATTTCCTACAAATGGGAAACTCAAGGCTTACGAAGTCTGCTTGAAGGCTTGACCTTCAAGTGCTTTCATGAATGAGATATTTTGAAAGAGTTTATTTTTGAGGAACCTTCAGCTCCTCTCATGCACAAGATCCAAGGCAATTCAGTGGTCACATGTGGGTTCATTCAACTTCTAAACATCAACAATAGTGAAACCGCCGCTTCCCATTTAGAGTCCGTCGCGTATGAGATCAGAGATCCCAACACCTGTTGAAAAGAGTTTTGTTGTTTTGAGTAGGAACGTTAGTCCACCCATGGCTGTCCGAGGCAACTAGGCCGCACGGGCTTCATACGAACCTCTAAATATCAAACAAAGAAGAAAACCGCCACTTCTCTGCTTACATGCTTCATCGCGGAGACTATAGATCCCGAAACCTTTTAAGAAGAGCTTTTTATTATTTGAGAACCTTCACCACTCATGGACAAGGTCCAAGGCAACTAGGCTGCATGGTTTATATGATTCTCTAAATATCAAACAAAGAAGATAGACCTATGTTTTGCTTCCATTCGTAGCTCGTGAGACTTAGAATTCTAAAAAAAGAATTAGTTTTGAAGATAGGGATAAGAAAAGAATTGGGTTTGGATTTGAAATAAGAGATGAATTTGGTTCAAAATTAAGAGAAGAATGAAACCTGATTTAAATGAACCTGATTTTGAAATCGGGAAATTGGATTTACCTGACAAGAACGAATTTGACTTGAACTTTATAATTTTGGAGAGCTAAATTTGGCTCTGAGAAAAGGCATTGAATTTGTCTTGGAAATTTCCGAGAGAGAAAATTAATTGAACTCAATTTGATTTTATTTTATTTTAAGAAAAGAAATCTATTACTTGGTTTTATTTGAAGAAGAGACTGAATTTGATTTTTTTTGAAATTGGAATTGAACTTCTGAGTCAAGAATATGAATCTTGATTTAAAAGCTTGAAGAAAAAAGGATTTTGCTCTATGAATTTTGAAGAAAAAGAAGTTGATCTGAGAAAGGAAGAATTTAATTTTAGAGAAAGAATTTAATTTGGATTCTCACATCTTGTTAGAATTGAGAAATTGACTGAGAAAAAATTTTGAAACTTGATACAGAGGTTGGGATTAGTGAAAAAGTATAAAATTTTACAGTTATATTGATTTTTGGAGAAAAAGAATTTAAATTGATTTAAATTTATCAAAGGGTAGATTAAATGTATTAAATTAAAAGTAGTTAAAATCGCCTACCGCAGAAGCAGAGTCAGAATAGCTTGCAAATTTGATGGTCATAAGGCCCAACTTGTTCAACAAAGATGGCCTAATGGCGGTGGTTTAATTCAAATATCTACATGGTTTGGCTTGGCTGTTTTGTTGACTCGTGGCTTTGGTTCTGTCGCTGATGCGCTTTAGGCTGGCTAGCTTACTCGCCATGGCTTTTGCATTTCTGCAACGAACTTGAGGTGTCACAGAATATCAGAGGTGCTTAAAATTAAAATTGGTGGTTTGGGCGGGAGCTCCCAGAACGCTAGCTGATTTGGAGTGTTAGGCTGCGCTCATAGCCACTTGAGTTATAATACTTTATGGCTTACACTTCATGAACCATATATATGTATAGAAATGAAGTATTTCCTTATTTTAGCTTCAAGTTCACTGGGCTCCTTTCACATCGATCTCCTCTTTTGCACAGCCTTTCTCGCATGTTTTTGTGTTGGAAATTCATATTGGATGTCTTTGATCATAAAGTGGATTGCATGGTTTCTCATTCCAAGTCATTAACTCTCACCGGGCTATTCCTTGAATTCGTAGCTCCATTGTTCTTCATCTTGATTAAGCCGGTGACATTACGTTTTGGTCATAAGTTGTGAGAACCCTCATTTAAGGGTTGCTTATATTGTTGATGCTTATCAAACTGGCGTCCGAGGCTAGGTTATGTTGCAGCATGCTAACTACAATTATAAGAGAATTAGCTTTGTCAGCTTAATTTTGTTTATTTCCACACCGGTAACATTATAAGACTAGTCTTGGCAACAATGGGCAAGAAACTCAACCTTTTCCGTCTTCAGAAAGTGAGTATTACGCACTTCCATGCGTAATTTGTTCAACCTTCTTCAAATGAAAGGATAATATATCGCATTTTCCGCACAAACTAAATATCGTTTCAAACCTGGGTTCTTTCAACTGTAATTCCACGTAGACTTAAGAACTCGCTAAATGGAAAATAATTTTATTGTTATGTGATTTTCAGCTCACCAAATTTTTATTTAAGGGAAAGATTGCTGAAAACCTCTAATTTATAAGAGATTTAGGTTTGTTTCTGTTACTACGAATCGAAAAGGTGTTAGTGCATCCCCACTACTGCTCAAAGAATCCAAGGTATTCTAAACTCAGTACGTGATTTTAGAAATTGCTTGATCCCCTTTAATTAGAGTCAAAACAAATAGATTGATGGAGGTTAGCTCAGATAGACTTTGATCCCGCTTCCCACGACTCTGCAACGGAAACTCAAGGCTTACGAGCCTTGGTTTAGTTTTGAAGGCTTGACCTTCAAAAGTGCTAAACAAAAAAGTATCCGGTTGATAAATACATGTTTAGAAAGCGCTTTTTTATTTGAGAATTTCAGTCCACCTCATGCACATGGTCCAGGGCGCAAGGTAAAGATGGGGACCTATACTAACCACTAAACATCGAACAATAAGCGGTAGACCGCTAGTTTCCCCGCTTAGCAGTCTTTCGTCAGCATTTAATCGAGATCCTAAAACATTTGGAAACTAATTTTTTTTGCGACTTTGGCCCACTCATGCACATATCCTGAGTATGCTTATAAAAGACGGCCTATACGCAACTACTCAAACATCGGTCAGCCAGCAGGTGATCACGCTTCGCTAGAGTTCGTCACAGAGACAAAGGATCCCAAAACCTTTTGAAAGAATTAATTTATTTTTGGAGAACATAACGATTAAAAATAATTTGATCTTGATTTGAAATACAAGAGAATGGAGCTTGAAAGGAGTAAAGAGGGTCAAACAGGTCGAGATAATGAAATGTAGGGGCTGACTGCATTTTGGAAAGTTCTGGGGCTGAAAGTTCAGGGGGTTAAACTGAAACAAAGGAATTTAGTCAAATTGTAATTCAAGGAAACGCTGGGAAACAAATTATACTAGTGGAGAGGTAGGTCGATGGAAATTACGTAAATGGTAAGCTATTTTAAAAGATAGTCATTGCTCTTGAAATGCTACTTACTAAAAAAGTGGCTCAACATGGATCGAATCCCCGCTTCAACAAGGTGTAGCTTTTTCTAGGCCACTCAATCCGTTCGTGTTGGTTATAATCCAAGACATCGCGGCTTATATAACAAACTAAAATTTAATCGCCCATTTACAGTGGAAAAAAGTCACCAAATGGGATTCTGATTGTCAGGCAAAATTGAGCACGCAACGTGATAACCACTTGAGCCATGCTTTCAATTATGCTTTAATACCCTCCTCTTTTATTTAAGTTCGCCATGACTTTGTTTCTGACGCAGCACATGAACTTCACCGTACGTGGCCCTTTGAATTTGTTCAGTCTTCTTGCAACCTTTGCCTCTGCTCATGCTGTTCCTTCCTCGATCCAATATCCATGACAATTGATTTTTGTGAGTTTGGAGTTGGACTTGGCTTCCAATCATATATATGGTTCATTATGACTTACGCTATTAGATAATATGGCAAGGAATTTTGGAACGGTATGAGCGGACTCGAACTTGATGGTTCTGGAAGTCAGATATAGCTGCACTGACTCAACAAAGCCAGATCTTGATAGTTTTAATACTCACAACTTTTGGTTAGTCTATTGGAGATAGAGTCTAGAGCACAAGGCAAACTAACATGCACGTACGTCAAGGGAACAATATCCCTGACTCCACTCTTTCCAATTTGGTTTTCACTTTGCATACCGCTCAGGTATCACCTTAAGGTTGGGTTTACCCCACCTAAACCCTCCATCATGGCGATCTGTTAGTCGATTTGAGGACTAGCATGTGAATTTAAGAGGCTATCAAACTTCTTTCATGAGGCCTTTCGCCAAGTCTAAATTTCCTGAGGTCAGTTAACCATGTGGGCTTCCTTCACTTCCATTCTATTCATTACCTACTCAAGTGAGTCTAGCTTATCCTTCTAAACCCAACAACAAGTCATGTTTTAATAGTCGCTTTCTCGAGAAACTGATAATCTTACCCTCGTATTATAATTTTGCTGTATGTTTAACACATCTGCCGTAGAGTCACTCATGTAATGAGAACAATTTATAGTCGTGGTAATTTCGATCTAAATTCTCGGCCATCAATGCATTTGTCTTATGCTCGCATGTATGCTTCGCACAAATGATCTATATGAAAATAACTATATATATATTTGTACAAATACCCATAATGCTGTCCCTGTGTGTTTATCGGGTACATAGCTTGCTCAAGTCAACCTTAGCAATCTTCCCTGACTTTTACATTTATGACCATAATGGTAACCCTAATTACAGACATGTATGACTACTAGAAGAACGGGTCGTACTTTGCATATTCTTTGTCAATTAATCATCGATTTAGATCTCTGCTAGTGAATCCGTGTCTTATTGGGTTTTCTTCCCTAGAACTTCTTGCTATATTGCACATCGCCAAGAATCCGATAGAGAAGTCTCTGACCTCATGCCATAATACGACATGACAGCATTCTTTGTTTGAGGACCCTGATATATCATTTTCTTCCCACGACTGTTAAGACCAGAACCCGACCTATCCTATTCATGAATTCGGATTCTCAGGTTTTGTAAAAATATAACGGGAATTCAGTATGCATGTATAATGGATCCACAGGATAATTCCTGCTCCTGCTATATTGATGAAACTTCGATTTGACAAAATCGACATCGCACAACAGCTCTATGTTTTGATCGTATAATCGATTTGCTGAGATGCAAGTTTCACAACGAGATTAATAGAGACTAAAACTTACGCTAATGGTACTCAATTATTGAGATTCAACAGACAATGTTGTGAAATCAATGACATTCAAATGTAAAATCTGAGACGTGAATTCAAACGCAATTATCATTACTCAATGTAATTTTGTTCTTTGAAAGTTTGCAACTAACTTCTCAGGTATAGTCATAAAGTACTCTTCAAGAATCGGCAAGATTCAGCCAAGTGGTTCTTTCTCCTCATGTGACAAATCGTGATCAGGTTTTTCATAAGTCGGCTTGGGAACCGTGAGGTGTCCAAGAGGATTTGAGGAGCGCCGCCACGTCTCAATCGAAACAGAGAACCCTTCGTAGCTTTCGTAGCTACTTCTCCCCGTTGTTCCTGGGCTCCCTTCACTTCTCTCTAATTAGTTAAAAATGACTTTCGAAAGCTCCTAAAACTCCAAAAAACCAACCTCCAAAATCCTCTTTCTCCGTATTTCTCTCTGAGAGAACTCCTTGAGCTTTCCTCGGCTTTCAAAGCTGTGTTGCCCTCCTCTGCAAGAGCTGTTTCATAGCCCCAAAGTCACCCTCCTTCTCTAGCAAATGCCGTTATTTGCCAAAAGCCAGTCTCCTTCGCAAAGGCCAGCCTCTTTCTCCTTCTCTTTTTTTCTCTTTATTTTTTATTTTATTTTATCTTATTATTATATATATATATATATATTATATTTTCTTGTATTTATTTCTTTTTCATTTCTTTCCACCTTCATTTTTAATTCTTTTATTATTTTTCTATTTATTTATCATTTTCTTTGTTATTTTTATTTTATTATTTTTATTTATCTCCACTGTTTCTTCTTATCTTCATTCCTTTTCTTCTTCTTTTGTTTATTTTCATGTTTTTTTTCTTGTTATTTATTTATATAAATTTGTTAATTAATTTCAAAACGTGGGGCCTTGACATAATTGGATGTTTACATGCATATCTACATACATAGCCTAGGAATAGTACGCGTGCGTCTCTTGCTCCCTATCAACCCGAATTCATTGCTTTCTGCATTTGAGAGGCTTATGTGTGCATGGACCTCGGTTGGCTTGAGCAAACTATATCTAGACTGAGTTCCTTTTTTAGGAAGCGGGTTTTCACCTTATTCAAAACGTGTGCCAGGACGTGTATTCGTAGGGGATCCATGACTTTTTTTGCTTCATTTAAGTACTTACCCTTAAATCCTTGATCGAATGAGAGAGGAAGCTTTCTTTGCGAAAAGAAACACAATTCAAACGTGTTTGTGAGGGAGTCTAGATCATCAACCTGTCCCACAACAATGGCATCCTAAGTCACTTCCATCACGTCAAAGTGGATAGGTACCTTTCTCAAATTTTGCCATGTTCTAATTCTCTCTACCCCTAAGGTCATAGCAATGGCTGCCAGGTACCATTTCACAGCCCGCCTTTACAGAATCCTTCTCTTACACATTCAAACGCAAGTTTGAGTTTACCAGATTACACCATAGAACTCCGTGTCTGAACCTGATTCTATTTCATGAATTAGATCGTTTAAGCTGAGGTAGAAACGCATTAAGGTCTGCGGAAATGGATAGAAATGGATGGCACGAATTAGAAGAAAATCCTCTCATGCATGTAGCTAGGAAACGACCATGATTTTCCCATTCGAACTCCAACCTGCCGCATTCTCAGGATTTACATACAAAATGGTGGATATTAGAAAGTCCTTATCTAACCTACAATCCATTCCCATGATCTGCTGGGTTCACACAAGATTTTTACATGAAATGTACACTTATTGCACCAAGAACTGATTCTACCAACGCTTATCACCATGATTCACTCACCCTCTACATGATTTTGATTTAAGTAATGACTTAGATGAATTATGGGAGCTTCTCTTGATCCGGAAAAGAAAGTGGATGAGGCACGTAATGCGACTACACTGTGATCACAGGTTCTCTGCAGAGAACTTAGTCTTAATTTTCCTTCGTGTCGCATCGCTTCCTTAGAACAACCATGTTTCACGCCTAATTCTGTGGGGAGCACCAGGAGATTCAATCTCACTAAGAGTGTGGTTAGGAGAGCCTTTTTTTTTTTAATGATGACCAGCCATTTCTGCTTGCACCTTAACTCCCTCCTCCCCGCAGCCTCTCTCGATCCCTTTTTATACCTCTATTTTCCTTCCTTTCCATCGAATTTTGCCCTTCCCTTGTCGAGCCAAACTTAAGCAGCATATACCAGCCTTCCCCTTGGCTACCAAGCTCTTCAAGAAGCCAAAGCCAAGATGCCCTTTTCCGTACTTTCCTTTCAAGTTCTCCAAAACCGCTCACGATCTCTTACGCCCTCTCCCCCTTCCCCCTTTTTTCCCGTTATGTTTTTTTTCTTCAAGTAAAATTCATTTTCTATATTTATTCAAAGTTTGTTTTCTGTCATTTCAAAAAATTTCTATTTCTTCATTTTTCCTTTTCCTTTTTCTCTCGCTTTGTTTTATTATTATATATATATATATATATATTTGCAATTTGCTTTTTTATTATCTTGTTTATATTTTTCACTTAATTTTTGTTTATTATTTCAATTTTATTTCTGTTTATTTTATTTACTTTTTCTTTTTTCAATTTCAAATTTTGTTCTTTTTTATCATTTTTACTTCTTTCTTGTTTATTTTGATAAGTTTTTTTCTTTTTTTGATTTATTATTTTTTATTTTGATTGTTTTCATTTTATATATATTTTTTATTTTTATTTTTATATTTTATTTATTTAATTCTTTATCTTCACTTTAATCAACCTCTTTTTTTTATTGTTTTTATTTGGTTGTTTTCCGTTTATTCTTCTCGTTTTTCGCTATCTCGTTTTCTCGTTTTTCTGCTCGTTTTTCTCATTTTTGTCAAGTTGCTTATTTAATTATTATTTAAATTAGTATTGCTACTTGATTAATTTATTAATTTAAATTTTTACACTGAAACATAGCTTGTCTCTCTTCATTCATTTTCCACTGATAATGTGAGAAATAATTCTCTAATACTATGTAGTAGAATGAAGTAAAGACGGAATACATTATGTTCATGGGCTTTTAGAGGTCTGTGCTGAAAGCCTGAGTTTGAAGATTGATGCCTCAAGATGTGGTTTGCAAGGACTTTGTTGGTTTCATGTGCTAACTATTGTGGTTTAAATATGTATATTTGATTTATCAATTAAGCTATGAATTACCACTGGCGTATGAAAGAGGTGAAAAAGGGCCTCATGGCGCACAGAAAGCACAGCAGTGAAACTAAAAATGTGGCAGATGTACATGTTGGTGGTTCGAATAACACGGGGCTGGCAGCAGAAATCTAATCATAAGCAGGCCCGACATCAGGCCCGTATGTGGGAAAATACTTCGACAGGGCCTCACTACAAAGCAAAATGTACAAATGAAACTGAGGAGGCCTCACATCATAGGCCAAGATGCGTGAAAAGTAAGTTTGACAGTAGAAAAGAAAATTTGGAATAAGAAAAGGAAACTTGAACGTGTCGTTGAACTGCCGAGACTTGAATCGTGGTCAGAATTAAAACGGTCAAGAAAACTTGAACGGGCAGCAGTAGGCCCGACTATAGGCCCAGATGCAGGAAAATAACTTGAGTGTGGCTCGACACTATAGCCAAAAATGAGAAATGAAATCCCGAGGGAGGCCGCATCATGCCGAGATGAAAGTAAACTTGATGCTGGTGGCTCGACAACATAGACCACAAAAGTGTAGTAAAGAAAACTTTGGATGAGGCCCGGCCAATCAGAAAATAACATGCGTAAAATTAAACTGAGGGAGAATTGACAACATAGGCTAAGGTGTAAAATTAAACTTGATGAGGCCTCGACAACATAGGCTAAGATGCACAGCAAAACTAAACATGATGACACTCCGACAATATAAGTCAACATGGAGAAAAGAAACTTGATGAGGCTCGACAACACAGGGCTAAGATGTAGAAAAATAAAATCACTTTATATTCCTCCGATAAATGGTGAGCTAAGATGCGTAAAAATAAAACTTGATGTGAGGCTTGATAACATAGGTTAACATGCAAAAATAAAATCAGATTTATATATTCTCACTTGTATATAGGCCAAGATGCAGAAATTAAATCAGATGGTGACTGACAACAGCAAAAGGCCATGACACCCAAAATTAAACTGATTTATGGCCCTGACGCAAACAAGATGCAAAAATTAAACTTGATGAGAACCTGCTGTCGTACCCGGAAGGAATGTTAAAGGTCCTACTGCTGTCTAGAAGATGCAAATGAAACTGTCGTTGTTACCGAGCAATGCAGTAGTCACAAGACAGGCGACAAAATTTAAACATTCTCAAGTCCTCAATGTTGACAAGAAAAATTGTAAACGAAACTAAGTCCTGAAAGATGCAATGAAACTCGCTATTTCCGTGATAAATGCAACCTGCTGCTGACAAGAGAATGAATGAAATATACTAGATCCTGTTGACAGAAAGATGCGAAAGCTCCATAAGACAGCAAAGAAAATGGAAGGTGACCTATGCCAACTTGAGTGTTGCTGCCCGCCAGACAGCAGCAGTGGATGACTGCTATGACAAAGGAAAGAAAAGTGACCTATACTAACTGAAAGAAGGCCCCACAAGACAGCAAAGCAGAATGCACCGTTACATTGTATGGAAAAGAAAAGTGGACCTATACCAATCCTTGGAAAGAAGGCTCGTGAGACAAAGAGGTGGAGGGAATGACCTCATATGGACAAAGGAAAGAAAAATGACCTATACTAACTTGAAAAGAAGGCTCATAGGATATATAGCAGAAACGACCGGCAGACGTGTATCAGGATAAAGGTGACCGAAACGACGCCAGACCTGCAAAAAAAGTGTGACGCGCTCCCACTCCAATGGATCTCCTCTTTCATCGGCCTGCCTCGAAACAATCCTATTTTGAAATTTTTTTCTTGAATAAAAATAAATTTCATCTGACTTTGAACTCAAGTTTTTCCAATATTTGATAATTACTTTCTTTGAAGAAACTTAGCAACCATTTTGCCCTAGTTTATAAAATTCTCGGCAATCGAGGGATGTCTTCGATTCTCATGATTTTCGGCTACGTTTCTACTGAGTCTTAATGAAATTGAGGATTACCTCATCTTAATTTTCAAGCACGTTCTTGCCCTAGTCTTGATCCTCGTTTCTTCTCAGATTTGAGATTATCTTAACTTCTGAATTTTCTAAATGTTTTCCCGCTTTTTGTTTTTGATTCAGGATTTACATATTGTCAATTAATTGCCTGGGAAAATGTTTTCCATTTTGACTGATCTTCTGCACTTTGAAATGATGCAGAAAACATTGTTGCCTCAATTTGAACCTGATTTCTTAAAAAATCGGAGCGTTCTGTTCTGTTTTTGTGGGCAGCCATTACCTTCTAGTTTTTAATCTTGATTCGGGATCGAAGATTTGTCTCAACTGAAGCTTTTGTTAAGCACCGCTGCCCTAGTTTTTTGAAATTTTCAAAGAACTCGAGGATTGGCCATAACTTGAATTTTCCAAGTAAAATCGCCGCCCCCGCTTGAATCTTGGGATGAAACCAGACGCACTGATTGAATTTGCTCGTAGCAACCCATACCTCCGCCTTGAAAATTTCTAGAGTCGAGGAGCTGAGACTACCTCACTTGAATCTCTTTGTGCGCCGTTTCAGCCAACTTCGACCTTTTTAATTATGATCGACTTGTGCAGTTTGCTCCTTGGTCTTAATTAATTTTGGATTATGATGCCTTTGAATGATGATGGTCGTATTTGCTGATTAAAAAGGATGCAGTTATTGAGATGATGTTTTTAATCTTAGTGACTACTATACTTCTGAAAAAATAAATTATTTGATGAAATGGATGGCAGGATGAATGTAAAACCAGATATGGTTAAAAACTTTTTGTTTCTTCTTGATTTTGATTTTTTCAGTCGTGTTCCTTTTCCCAACCTTATAAGTTAGGTGAGGCAACCAAAATCAGGACGAAATGATGACTAACTTCTTGGCTTTTTGGTCAACTTGAACCTTCTTTCCAGGATCTTGAGACCCATCATTAATGATATTGGATGAGACACATTCTTCGGTTTTATAGCTGCTATGACTAGTAAGAGGATTTAATCTTCCAAACATTACGTCAGGTTACATATGGTCATAGACTCATCTTCATTTTTCCACTTTTCCAAAATTAATTCTTTTATTTCGGCATTTATAGTCTCTTTTTTGCATACACTATTGAGGTGCAAAGTGATTTTGCTAGTTAAAAGAAGGGAAATGTTATGTCGGTGGTTAAGGTGAAGCAGTATCTGAAGGAGAGGCCAGATGACGAAGACGAGTTCATTGCCTCATCGGCACCTTACGAAAAATGCCAATGTTAATTTTCATAACTTGATTGGTCAAATTAACTAAACTTGAGAATGGAAAATTTGCCTTAGCTTTAGGAAGACATGAGGTGCGTAATGTTAAGATTGCCTCGATTCCCGTTCGACTCTTAACTTTTGACTGTTCTTTTTATTCAAACCCAACAGGTTTTCTGCCATTCAATCCTTTTGTTTAGTCGCTTATTGGGTTTTCAATCACAGTTTCTTTGATTATGTGCCCTAACTTTTTGCTCAGGTCATTTGAGGGTTAATGCACCTAGTCGTGGCTTTCGCTTGACTGCGCCCAACTTCCGTGTAGGTCGCTTTTTTTTAGGATCATTACCTGAATAGTCGTTTGTGTGCCCTAACTTTTGCCTAGGGTCGCTTTGAGGTATCACTTAGCGCATCTGTTTGATTGTGCCCTAAACTTTTGCCTAGGCCCTTTCGAGGGTTTTCAAACTAGCTTAATTTTGGTTGATCCATCTTACCGAATTATTTGGAATTTAACTGACAAGATTTTTTCCGTCCCACGACTGCTGGATTATCTGAACTTTAACCTACTTTTTCCAATTATCGCACTGCATGGTAATCAATGTCATATGTATTTTGTGCATCATACCATCCAGTATGGTGCTTCTTGTGAGGTTTCAGAGGGTGCAGTCTCACCAAGGAGTTTGATTCATTTTGAGGAGCAGCTGGCTGTAGGTCGGGCTTGAACGTGATCTAACTAGATAGGATTCTTTCCTTTGGTCACTAGGGTTCAGACACAACTTTCGCTTCTTCACTTGACTTACCTGACTCTCGACCCGACTAGGTTGGACAAGACTGCAAAACCATCCCAACTCGACTTCGCCTTCGACTCTACTTCTCGACATCGCTGATTCGCCATTTTGCTGACGATTCAACTTCTTTGCTCGACCTGTTTCCATTCCCGAGGTGTCTAATCGACTCAAATTCGCTAACTCTTTACCGACTCGACTCATCAACTCCGATGCAATTAGTCTACTTGATTCAATAATTCTTCTGACTGCATCCCCACTGACTCGCTCGAGTTGACTCTGACATAATCCCGTCACAACCGTGTCGCACTTGACACAACTTTTCGTCGCTGACTCTCATCGACCTGACTGGACTCGACTAGAATAAACTCATCCTGCAACTCGACTCTCACTTGACACCACTTGTTTCTTGCTTACCACACGATTCAACTTTGCTCGACCTAAGTCGCACTCGTCTGCGCCTGTCCTCCCAACCACCCACCCATGAATCTGGCTCCGACTCGACTCATCGCAACCCAACGCAATCCCCATTGACTCCGACATTCAATTATACTAGACCCATCGACTCGCCGACTGAAACAACATTGTTTTTCTTCGACTCTACTCGACTCACCCGCCTCCCCAGACTCACTCAATTAAACTCATCCCAACCGACTCGCCCTCGACTTCACACCTAAGTCATGGATTCGTCACTAAGACGCATTCAACTTCACTTGACTATTCGACTCCACCGGTGTCTCGAATCGACTCCACTTTCGCTCAACTCGCCTCGACTCGACCATCAGAACTTTTGATGCAACTCCCATTAAAATTTCTATGTTGTTTCAACTTGACTACACCCACTGACTAGTCTCGACAGGATCACAACAACTCAAGTCTTACTTCGACACAAATTTTCTCTCTTCTTCGCTTGACTCTACTTAGACTGCACCTCAGAACACATGCACAATTACAACGAGGGCCCCATTTTCTTTTGAATCTAAGTAATTAAGAAATCAGAGTCTCAACGAAAGAGTATAGAGCCCAAGTACACCAGAAGGTCTGGGACCCCAGCACATGGGGATTTAAGAATATCTTTCAAACAAATAAATGTCGCTTAATTTTCTGAAGTTCTATCACACGAGCTTACACGAATCATCTTTTCGCTCGTTCGATGTTGAGATTCGCAGGCCTGCCGGGCTTCAGGTTATCCTTGACCCCTCGTATAATGTGATTAAGAATGCCCTTTCTAAACAAATAAAATCGCTTGCCATTCTTAGTCTCACGCGACGAGTCATGCCATCGACGGTAGCTTTTTTCATTGCTCGATGTTTTTTTGATTTGATAATGGCAAACAAGAAGGTTCTGACCAGGTATATTTGGATTAAGAATCACCTAAACAAATAAAAATCTTTGCAATTTGTTCCACGCTAATGGCTTTGCCAACGAATCGCAGCTTTTTCTA
This sequence comes from Canavalia ensiformis, assembly GCA_026541065.1. NCBI lineage: Eukaryota > Viridiplantae > Streptophyta > Magnoliopsida > Fabales > Fabaceae > Canavalia > Canavalia ensiformis. The sequence continues at coordinate 140,886 of JAMKYM010000742.1, forward strand.
TTTGTAAGGCATTTTTAGATTCGTATGTCAAGTGGTACTTTAGTTGTCTTCACCTTTGTGCATATGTGATTCGTAATTTTTTAAATAAATAAAAAATTGAGTTTTACAATTATGAATTATCGTTGACGAGCTTTAAGCACTAATCGGCATCTTTTTTCATCGTTTGCTGTCGAGATTCAGACGGGCCCGCCAAAGAGTTATTTGGACCTTGCATATGGATTAAGAATGCCCTTTAACAAATAAAAATCGCTGCAATTCTTAGTCTCACGGATTTGTGCTCTATAATTACTTTATACTTTTTCATTTGCTGATAATGAGATTCGACGAGCTCAAGGCCAAGGTTTCAAACTCGTATACGGATTAAGAATAATTTTCAAACAAATAAAAATCTTCTTTGTAATTCTTAGTTCTGATCGCGATGCTTCTTAAGTAATGAATCGTAGTTTTTTCATTGCAAGGATGTTTCAGAGATTCTGACAATTAAGTGTGTTCGCAGTTGTTCGGACCGTATATTGCGTGATTGCTAATACCATTTCAAAACAAATAAAAAATCGCTGCAATTTAGTCTCGTTGAGACAGCTCCATATCGAATCGTAGCTTTTTCAATGGTCGATGTTTAGATTCTGATACAAGTACATCAAAGTGTCTCTGACAGGCATGTGGATTTACAAATGTCTTTAAACAAATAAAAATCGCTGCAATTTTTCGTCTTTGATTTAACGAGCTCTTACAATTTTAACTGGTAGCTTTTCACTTTATTCGATGTTTAGAGATTTGTACCTATGCAGCTGGTAGTTGTCCTGATTGCAAGATGCATTAAGAATACCCTTTTCTAAATTAAAAAAAAAAAAAAAATCGCATTGCAATTTATCCACGCGATTTAGCTCAAGCACGATTTGTAAAGCTTTTTCCATCGCTCGATTTTTTGAGATTCGATACCTCTAAGTAAATTTAGTCATTTTTTGACTATATACAAAAAAGTATTACAATGCCTCTTCTAAACAACAAAAATTTTTGCAATTTTTAGTCTCTACTACCACGAGTTTTAAGCACGAATCATAGCTTGTAATCGCATATGTTTAGAGATTCAGATGCTGCTTCAAGTGTAGCCATAGTTGTTCAGGACCCTGTGCATATGCATTAAGAACAATTTCTAAACAAATAAAATCGCTTGTTTTCCTTTTGGGCTCTTGATGCTGACGAGCTCAGAAGTTCAATCAGCTTTTTCTCATTGCTCATGTTTAGAGATTCATCGGCTTTCCAAGTGTGTTCCAGTTGTCTCTGAATTCTGCATGTAATAATAATGCCTTCTAAACAAATAAAAATTCATTTGAAATTCTTAGTCTCACGAGACGAGCTCTTGCCAATGAACCCAGCTTTCATTGTATGATGTTTGATATTCAGATGTTACTAAGTGTAATGAGAAGGTTTGTGAATTCCTGTATACGCTGCGTGACAAGAATGTCAAACAAATAAAATCGCCTCGCAATTCTTAGTTTCTACTTAACGAAGTTCAGAGCACGAACGTAGCTTTTTCTCTCATATCATATGGGAGATTGAAGGCGCAAGTGCATCGCAGTTTCGAATTGCAGCATACAAAAGGATTAGATTGCCCTTTTCTAAACAAATAAAAATCGCTATAAATTTTACTCACGCTACTTAGCTCAATCACGATTTTACAGCGCTTTTTCTCATTGCCTGATGTTTTGAGATTCGCAAATCGTTGTTCGCATTGTCCTCCTGTGTAGGGGACCAGAATACGTGGATTAAGAATGCCCTTTCTAAACAAATAAAATCTTTGCAATTTTTGTCTCACGATTTGAGCTTTGCCACTCTAACTGATAGCTTTTTGTACTGGTATGATGTTTAGAGATTCAGATGGCCCAAGTGTAAGTCAGAAGTTGTCTTGGACCCTATGCATATGCAGATTAAGAATACCATCTCTAAACAAATAAAATCGCTTGTTTTTCTTAGTCTCACGCGACGAGCTCAAGCGCACGCAATTGGTAGCTTTTTTCTCGCTGTTCGATGTTTAGAGATTCGGATAAGCCCAAGTGCAGCCCAATGGGAGCTTCGTATGTGGGATGAAGAATGTCCTTTTCTAAACAAATAAAAATCGCTTCACAATTTTAGTTTCATTTAACGAGCTCTAAGCATCATGTGCTTTTTCGTTAATTACGCTAGAGGATTTTGCAGGGCCTAAGTAAGCGTAGGTTTCTACCTGTGTATGTGTGATTAAGAATTATAAAAAAAAACGCTGTAATTTTAACCACGATTTGAATATAATCATAACTCGATTGTTTTTTCAGTATGTTTAGAGATTCAGATGGCTCAAGTCTAATAGTTGTGTTGGACCAAGCGCCATGTGATTAATACCTACTAAACAAATAAAATCACTTGGCAATTTGGTCTCACGCCACGACAGCCTCCAGCTTAAGCACGAATCAAGTTTCGTTCGAGCGTTCTCGAGATTCAGATGGGCCTGAGCAATGTAGAAGAATCAGACCCTCGTGGCATATGTGGATTAAGAATGCCCTCTAAATAACAAAAATCGCATTGCAATTCATAGTCTCACGGATTTGAGCTCTAAGCACGATTGTAGCTTTCGTCACAAGTTTTGAGATTCGTAGCTCAAACGCAAAATGTAGTCGGTTCTCTTCGGACCATGGGCATACGTGGATTAAGAACGCCTTTCTAAACAAATAAAATCTCTTTTGAAATTCTTAGTGTCACGCGACTAGCTCTAAGCAGCTTCGAATCGGTAGCTTTTCTCACAATTATGTTTAGAGGATTCCGAGGGCCTGGGCGGAAATGAAGTTGTCTTCAACCCAAGATGTGATTAAGAATAATTTCTTTTAAATAAATAAAATCGCCTCGCAATTTTAGTCCTTACGCATTTAGCCTAAGCTGCCTAACTGTCAAGCTTCATATGAAGATTTTAGAGATTTGTGGCCCAAATAGTCAGAGCGTCTTGGACCCGTGCACATGTGCATTAAGAATACAATTTCTAAACAAACAAAAATCGCTTTGTAATTTTTAGTCTCACGTACTAGATTCACGACTTAACCTGCAATTTGTCCTCAGCCGGCTTTCTGTGGTCGATGTTTAAAGATTCGGATGGGCCCAAGTGCGGCTCCGGCTGTCTTGAGCTTGTGCATATGTGGACTAGGAATGCCACTTTCTAAACAAATAAAAATACGCTTTGCAATTCTTCGTCTCATGCAACGGATCTAACCCCGAAGCCGGTAGCTTTCTGCAATTCTTAGTCTCACGCGACTGAGCTACTAGCACGAACTAAAAGCTTTTGCCACGTGCGATGTTTAGAGATTCGTATGCGCCCAAGTGTAGTCATAGTTGTCTAGGACCCTGTGCATATGCGAATTAAGAATACCCTTTCTAAACAAATAAAAATCGCTTTGTTTTTCTTAGTCTCACGCGACGAGCTCTAAGCACGAACTTGTAGCTTTTTCTGCTGTTCGATGTTTAGAGATTCGGATGGGCTAAGTGCAGCCTCCAGTTGTCCCGGACCCTGTGCATATGTGGGTTAAGAATGGCTTTCTAAACAAATAAAAATCTATTTGAAATTCTTAGTCTCACGCGACGAGCTTCAACCTAGCTAGAGCTTTTGTCTTGGTGCATGTTTAGAGATTCGTATGCGCCCAGTGTAACCATAGTTGTCTAGGACCACGTGCATATGCGGATTAAGAATACTGCTACTGAACAAATAAAAATTGCTTTAAATTGCTTAGTCTCATGTGACGTGAGCTCTAAGCACGAGCTCAGTGCTTTTCTGGCGTTCCGATGTTTAGAGTCGGAGGAGCCCTAAACGCGACTCCGGTTGATCTTGGAGCTTGCATATGTGGATTAAGAATGTCCTTTCTAAAAAAATAAATAATGCCGCAATTCTTAGTTTCGCAACGAGCTCCGAGTACCACAGGTAGTACTTTTTTCGTAGTCGTTGGTTGGAGATTTGTATGATGAAAGTGCACCCTAGGTTTCTCATACTCTGTGCATATGTGGATTAATATTGCCCTTTCTAAACAAATAAAAATCGCTTTGCAATTCTTACTCTTACGTGACAGAGATCTAAGCACGATTTCATAGCTTTCTGATTGCTGATGTTTTGAGATTCATATGGGTCCAAGTGCGGCCGTAGTTGTCTGGGACCACAATGCATATGTGGATTCAGAATCGCTTTTCTAAACAAATATAAATCTCTGTTGAAATTCTTAGTCTCGTTGCTGATGCTAGCTTAAGCACGAACGGTAGCTTTTTCTTTGTCATGTTTAGAGATTACTATGAGCCCAAGTGTAGCATGTAGTTGTCTTCAATCCTATGCATATGTGGATTAAGAATACCCTTTCTAAATTAATAAAAATCTCTTTGCAATTATTAGTAACAGCGACGACTGGCGCAGAACTTCGGTCGTTTTCTGTTGTGCGATGTTTAGAGATTCGTATGGGCCCAAGTGTGTGAGCTGTTGTGTGTAGACCATGATATATATGGATTAAGAATACAATTTCTAAACAAATAAAAATACGCTTTGCAATTCTTAGTCTCACGTGACGAGCTCTAAGCAAGAACTGGTAGCTTTTTCTGCTCTTCGATGTTTAGAGATTCGGATGGGCCTAAGTGCAGCTCCAGTTGTCTTGGAGCTTGTGCATATGTGGATTAGGAATGCCCTTTCTAAACAAATAAAATTCGCTTTGCAATTCTTCGTCTCACGCAACGGGATCTAACCACGAATTGGTAGCTTTTTCTGCTATTCGATGGTTAGAGATTTGTATGGGCCCAAGAATTCGTGAAGTTGTCACTTTGACCCTGTGTATACGTGATTAAGAATACCTTTCAAACAAAAAAAATAGCTTTGCGATTCTAAGTCTCACGCGACCGAGCTCTTAGCACGATTTGGTAGCTTTTTCTCTGTGATGTTTTGCGATTGAATGCCCCGCAGTAGGTTACGTAGTTGTCTCGGACTCACAGTATATGTGGGTTAAGAATGTCCTTTCAAAACAAATAAAATCTCTTCGCAATTCTTAGTTTCACGCTGACGAGCTTTAACCTGCGTAAGCTTTTTGTTGTGCGATGTTTAGAGATCCATATGCACCCAAGTGTAGCCATAGTTGTCAGGACCTGTATGCATGTCGGATTAAGAATACCCTTTCTAAACAAATAAAAATCGCTTTGTTTTCTTAGTCTCACGCGACGAGTGCTCTAAGCGACGAGTAGCTTTTTCAGCGGTTGGATGTTTAGAGACTTGGGAGGGGCCTAAAATGCAGCTCAGAGTTGTCTTGGAGCTTGTGCATATGTGGATTAAGAATGTCCTTTTCAAACGAATAAAAATTAACCACAATTTCTTAGTTTCCGACATACCGAGCATGAAGCCTCCAAGCTTTTTACTCTAACATCGCTGGTTAAGATTTGTGTGGGTGCAAGATGCGGCGTAGGTTTCTCGGACCATGTGCACTGTGGATTAAGATTGCCCTTTCTAAACAAATAAATAAGCTCGCAATTCTTACTCTACGTGAGCAGGCTCTAAGCACGATTTTATAGCTTTTTCACGCTGTTCGATGTTTTGAGATTCGTGTGGGTCCAAGTGCAGCCGTGAAGTTGTCTGGTTTTGACCTGTGCACATAATGGATTAAGAATGCCTAAAATAATAAAAATCTCTTTGAAATTCTTAGTCTCCGCACTTGAGCCTTGACGCCTGGTAGTAGCTTTTCCATTGTGCATGTTTAGGATTCGTATGGGCTTAGTGTAGCCAGTGAGTTGTCTTCAACCCTGTGCATAGTGGATTAAGAATACCTTTCTAAATAAATAAAAATCGCTTTGCAGAGAGAAATATTAGTCTCACGCTGATCGAGCCGTGAAGCGCGAACTTCAGTCGTTTTCACGTTTGCGCGATGTTTAGAGAATTCGAGATGGGCTCCAAATGTGGCATCGCAGTCTTGTCTTGGACCCTCAGTGCATCATATGGATTAAGAATACACTCCCTAAAACAGGCTAAAAATACAGCTTTGCAATTCTTAGTCTCTGATTGAGCTCTAAGAAGGAAGCTGCGTAGCTTTTATTCTGTTCGATGTTTTTAGAGATTCGTATGGGCCCAAGTGCGCGGCTACCAGGTTGTCTTCGAGCTTGTGCATATGTGGATTAGGAATGCCTTTACTAAAACAAATAAAAATAATCGCTTCGCAAATTGTTCGGTCTCACCCTGCTTAAAAGATCGGATCTAACCATTTAAGTCGTAGCTTTTTCTCGTCGATTCGCGTTAGAGATTTGTATGGGCCCATGCGTACGCGTAGTTGTCCTTTGACCCTGTGCATATGTGGGTTAGAGCTATACCCTTCAAAAAAGACAATAGCTTTGCTGATCCCTAGTCTCAATACCCGACGAGCTCAAGTGGCGCATTTGGTAGCTGTTTCCCCATGCTTGATGTTTTGCGATTCGTAATGCTCCCGCAGTCAGCCAGTAGTTGTTCCCGCACTCACACCGCATATGTGCGGGTTAAGAATGCCCTTTCTAAAACAAATAAAAATCTCTTCGCAATTCATAGTTTCACGCGGCGAGCTTTAAGCCATCGCAGTGTCGAAAGCTCCTGCGCGTTGCGTGTTTAGAGATCAGTATGCGCCCACGTGTAGCCATAGTTGTCTAGGACCTGTGCATATGCGGATTAAGAATGCCCTTTCTAAACAAATAGCTCGCTTTGCTTTTTCTTAGTCTCCACAGCGACGAGGCACAGCTACCAGGCTGAGTAGCTGTCACGCGGTTCGTGTTTAGAGAGTCGGAGGGGCCTAAGTGCGGCTCCGGTCAGTCTTCGGGCAATCGCGCATATGTGCATGTAAGAACGTCCTTTCTAAACAAATAAAAATCGCTTCTCGATTCTTAGTTTCATGCAACGAGCTCGCTGCTCTGGCCCGGTAGCATATTTTGCTTCGCTGGTTAGAGATTTGTATGGGTCTGAGAAGTGCGGCAGTAGGTTTCTCGGACTCACGTGTACTATGTTGATTAAGAATGCCGCTCCACAAGCAAAATAAAAATCACTTTCGCACTCTCTTACTTCATGCGGGATGTGTGCCTCTGCTAATGCATTTTCATAGCTTTCCTCGTTGCTTGATGTTTTGAGATTCGCGTACTTGGGCCCAAGTGCGAGCCAGTAGTTGTCTCGGACTCCGTTGGCATATGTTGATTAAAGAATGCCTTTTCTAAATAAAGATCGCCGGTTCTTCTTCTCACGGCTTAACGGGATCTAACCACTGACCTGGCAGCTTTTACCTCTTCGATGGTTTAGAGATTTAGCCAGCAGAGCCCAAGTGCAGCCAGTAGTTGTGCTGACCCTCGCAGCATATGTGGGATCAAGAATACTCCTTTCAAAACCAAAAAATATCTTTGCAATTCTTAGTCTCATAGCAATGTAGCATTTAGGCGAGATTTGGTAGCTTTTTCTGTTGTTTGATGTTTATGCGATTACGTCATGGCCCCCAGGGTCGGCGTAGCATGTGCTAATGACTCATGTGCACATGTGTGGGTTAAGAATGCCCTTTCCAAACAAATAAAAATCTCTTTGCAATTCTTAGTCTCTACGCGGCCGAGCTTTTTAAGCACAACCGTTAGCTTTTTCCAGCGTGCGTGTTTAGTGATTCAGTAATAGTACGAAGTGTAGCCATAGTTTTCTAGGACCATGTGCATATGCTGATTAAGAATACCTTTCTAAACAAATAAAAACTGCTTGTTTTTCTTAGTCTCACGCGACGAGCTTTAAGCACGAACTCGTAGCTTTTTCGGTTCTTTCATGTTTAGAGATTCGGATTGAGCCATGCACCTACATCTGAGTCAGGCATACGTGGACCAGAATGCCCTTTTCAACAACAAATAAAATTCGCTTTGCAATTTTTTCTGCCTCACGCAACTAGATCTAACCACGAATTGGTAGCTTTTTCTCGTTTATTCATTGGTTAGATATTTTGTGTGGCCTATGGCAGCTTCTGTAGTTGTCCTCTAATTCCTATGCATATGTGGATTAAGAATACCCTTCAAAACAAAAAATAATTTCTGCAATTCTTACCACGCTGATTTTAAATTTTAAAGATTTATTTCTCCTGAAATTTTTCAATGCTTCAATGCTTTGAGATTCGTATGGCCCCGGCAAGTAATGCATTTGTCTCTGTTCCCATATGTGGATTACTCCTTTCTAAACAAATAAAAATTGTTTTGTTTTTGTAGTCTCATGTAACGAGCTTCTAAATACTTAACTGTGAAGCGCCATTGCTCAGCTTGAGCTCTACTGCCTGCAGAATTTCGTAGCTTGTCTTCTGACCTCAGACACAAGGATTAAGAATGCTCTTCTAAACAACAAAATCGCTTTGCAATTTTAGGTCTCATTTGACGAAAGCCCAAGCACCATTTCCCTGGTATCTTTTTTCTATGTTTGATGTTTCAGATTCAGACGCCTACAGCAGCCGTAGTTGTCTCGTGGGACTCCCTGTGGTATGTGATTGGTTATAATGCCTTTCTAAATAAATAAAAATCTCGCTTCGCAAATTCTGTCTCACGCCACGAGCCTTAAGCACCTAATCCGTAGCTTTTCTTCTTCACATGTTTAAAGACCAGATGGCCCCAAGTGCACTGCATTGCTCAGACTCTGCATATGGACTAAGAAGACCCTTCTAAAACAAATAAAATCGCTTAAAATTCTAGTCCACGCAACGAGCCCAAGCGCAAACTCGGTAGTTTTTTCACAGATACGTAGAGATCGTAAGGGCCCAAGTGTGAATCAGTTTCGGGACCCATGTATTACGGATTAAGAATACCATTCCTAAACAAAAAAATCTCTTGGAATTTTATTCACGCCACAGCCAAAGCAGAATCGAAGTCATTCTCGATGTTTAGATTCGGATAACAAGTAAAGCTCTAGTTGTCTTGAGTTGTATACGTGGATTAGGAATGCCTTTCTAAACAAATAAAAAAATCGCTTTTGCAATTTTTGGTCTCACGCAACGGGGTCTTTAAGCATGAACTCAGTAGCTTTTCTCGGGCGAATCGATGTTTAGAGATTTGTAAGGGGCCTAAGCGCAAATTCAGAAGGTCTGCAGAATCCTACGATGCATAGCGTGGATTAAGAAACTCCTTCCAAAACCAAAAAATAGCCTTGCAATTCTTAGCCTCACTGCCATTGGCAGCTCTAAGCACGATTTGGCAGCTTTTTCTCATTGCTCGTGATGTTTTATGATTCACGTATGGCTCCCAAGTGCAAAACTAAAGAGTTGTTCCTGGACTGCAGGCATATGTGGATTGAGAATGACCTTTCTAAACAAATAAAAATATCTTTGCAAATTTTGGGCCTCACGCTTGACGAGCTTTTTAAGCACGTAACCTGAAGCTTTTTCATCGCAAGGAAGTGTTTAGAGATTCTGCGTGTGGGCCAAAGTGTAGATGTAGGTTTTCTCGATCCCCAAGTGCATATGTGGATTACACACTCTTTCTCAACAAATAAAAATCGCTTTGTTTTTCTTAGTCTCACGCGATTCGTGCCTCTATACTCTGTAATCGTGTCAGCTTTTTCTCGTTGTTCGATGTTTCTAGAGCCATGCGGGTGGGCCCAAGTGCAAACCGTAGTTGGTTCCCGGACTCTGCTGTGCATATGTGGATTTAAGAATGCCCTTTCTAAACAAATAAAAATCTCTTTGAAATTTTAGTTTCATCGCGCTGACTGAGCCTTAAGCATGAACTAGTAGCTTTTCTTCATTTGCGATGTTTAGAGATCTGTAGCTGGTCCAAGTGTAACCGTAGTCAGAATATCTTGAACCACGTGCATAGGTGGATTATAGAATAATTCTCTCTTCTAAATAAATATAAATCGCTTTGAACTTCTTCTTAGTCTCACGCTGACTGAGCTGTTAAGCGGCTACTGTCATTTTTCGCTTAGCCTGATGTTTAGGAGATTTTCAGTACGGGCCCAAGTGCAATGCACGCTGCCGTTCTTGACTCCTCAGGCATATGTGATTACAATGCAATCTCTGAACAAACAAAATCGCTTGCAATTCTTTTTTTAGTCTCACGTTGACTGCAGCTCTAAGCTACCGAATCCCGTGCTTCTTCTCACTGCCTCGATGTTTAGAGTATCTCGATGGCCTCAAGTGCAGCTCCGCTTGTCTTGGGAGCTTATGCATATGTGGATTAGAATGCCCTTTCTAAACAAATAAAAAATCGCTGGCAATTCTTCTCGTCTCACGCGAATGCGGATCTAACCACTGAGCCGGTTGCTTTTTTCTTGTACTATTCAATGGTTATAAACCTGTATGGGCCTGGCTTAGCCGTAGTTGTCCTTGGACCTCGCGTGCATATGCGGACTAGCATCACCCTTCCAAAAACAAAAAAAATAGCTTTCGCAGACTCTAATCTCACGCCACGAGCTCTAGTAAGCGATTTGGTAGATTTTTCATGGCCGCTTGATGTTTTGAGATTCAGTATGGGTCTCAAGCGCCGCCTGCCAGAGTTGTTCTCGGACCCCAGTGCATATAATGGGTTAAGAATGCCCTTCCTCCTAAAAACAAATAAAAATCTCTTTGTGCTCCTTCTAGTTCTCATCCGCGAATGAGCTTCTGCTTAAGCACGGGCTTAAAGCTTTTTCAGCCGTGCGATGTTTAGTAGATTCGCATGGGCCCAAGTGTAGGCATAGCTGTCTAGGACTCGCGGGGCATATGCGGATTAAGAATACCCTTTTTATAAACAAATAAAAATGGCTTTTTCTTAGTCTCTGTCGCGATTCGCAGCTCTAAGCACGAACTGGCAGCTTTTTCTCTCGCTGCTCGATGTTTAGTAGAATCTGGACGGCGCCCAAGCAGCAGCCCCAGCTCTGCCTTGCAAATTTTCGTGCATACGTGGGATTAAGAATATCCTTTCTAAACAAATAAAAATCGCCGTCGCAATTTTTTTTTTTTTTTTTCTTAGTCTCACGTGACGCAGCTCTCCTAAGCACGCATTTGGTAGCTTTTTTCTCGCTTTTTCGATGTTTTGTGATTCGTGTCGGCCCAAGTGCAGCCAGTAGTCTGCCCTCTGACCCTGTGCATAAGCGTGGATTAAGAATGCTCCTTTCTTAAACAAATAAAATAAAAATCTCTTTTGAAATTCTTAGTTTCACGCGACGAGCCTTAAGCACGAACCTGGGTAGCTTTTCAGCTGGCCGTGCGAGGTTTAGAGATTCGCTTAGGCCCGCGGTAACCGTAGCCGTTCTGAACCTCGTGCATACGTGGATTAAGAATACCCTTTCTTAAATAAATAAAAATAGGTTTGGAAATTTGGGGTTTCACGCGAAGAGCTTTACGTCGTTAACTTGGTCAAAGTTTTTCAGTTGTTCGATATTTAGATATTCGCTTGGGCCCATGTGTAGCAGTAGGTTGTCTTGCACCCGTGCATACGCGGATTAAGAATACACTTGCCAAAACGTATAAAATCGCCAATTCTTAGTCTCACGCTGATTGAGCTCCAATCACGAACCGTAGCTTTTTCAATGCTCGATGTTTAGAGATTCGATGGCCCAAGCGCAGCTCAACTGTCTGGAGCTTGTGCATATGTGGATTAGAACGCTCTTCTAAACAAAAAATAATCTTAGAACGAATTTACGCGTATTTAGCTCGAGAACGCATTTTTGGTAGCTTTTTCTCACTGCTTGAGGTTTCGAGATCTGTATACCCCAAGTGCAAACAGAGTTGTCTCAACTCCTATACAAAAAGGGGTTAAGAATGCCCTTTCCAAACAAAAATCTCTTGTAATTCTTTTTTGTCCTAATGCTGACGAGCTTTAAGCACGAATCGAAGCTTTTTCATTGTATGTATGTTTAGAGATTCGCATGGCCTAAAGCAAACTACAGTTGCTCAGACCTCGTGTACATGCATTGCTGAATACCTTTCTAAACAAATAAAAAATCGCTTTGTTTTTCTTAGTCTCACGCTGATTAGCCCAACACGAATCGTAGTAGTTTTTTTCCGCCGCTCGATGTTTAGAGATTCGATGGGCTTCCAAATGCGTACCCGCTGCCTGGAGTTGTATTATGTCGATTAGAATGCCCTCTTTTCTAACAAATAAAATTCGCTTTGTAATTCTTCGCCTCACGTACTTATCTAACCACTTAATCGTAGCTTTTTCTGCCATTCATGGTTAGATATTCGTAGGGCCCGCTTATTTATTGTCCTTTAATTTTCGTATACGTAAGGATTAAGAATACCCTTTCAAAAACAAAAAAAATAGCTTACATTCTTACCCACGCGACTTGAGCTTCAGTGCATCGAATGGTAGCTTTTCTCCCCGCTTGATGTTTGCGATTCGACGTCCGCATACTTTAGTTGTCTCGGGACTCCCTGTGTATATGGTTAAGAATGTCCTCAAAACAAATAAAAATCTCTTTTCGGTGCAATTTTGCCCCACGCGATTTAGCTTTAAGCACTTAATCGAAGTTTTTTCTCATTGCATATGTTTGAGATCTGTGAATGCCCCATGTCAGAAGTCGTCTTTGACTCCGTGTATATAGATTAAGAATGCTCTTCTAAACAAATAAAATCGCTGCAATTTTTCATTTAACGGGATCTAACCACGAATCAATAGCGCTTTTTCTCGCTTCTTCATGGGTTGTGAGATTTGCACGGGCTCAAGTGCAATGAGTTGTCTGGTCTTGTGCACATGATTGCCACACCCTTTCTAAAAACAAATAAAACGCTTTGTTTTGTCATCGACGCGATCAGACAACACTCTCAAGTAACAACCAAAGAGCTTTTCTTCACTGCTCTGATGTTTGTAGAACGATGTCATGCAGCTCCACTGTCTTGGAGCTTGTATGTGATTAAGAATGTCCTTTCTAAACAACAAATCGTCAAGAATTTTTTGTTCAGACGCAACGAGCTCTAAGTCTTGAACTGTAGCTTTTTCACTACTCGATGTTTAGAGATTTGCATAAAAGGCAAATGCCGTAGGTTTCTCAAATTCCGTTCTCATATGGATTAAGAATGCCCTTCTAAACAACAAAAATCTCTTGCAATTCTCTTAGTCTCAATGCTGATTTAGCTCCTAGCACCATTTGGTCTTTTCTCATTGTTTCGATGTTTTCAGATTCGTAGGCCCAAGTGCGCCGTAAAGGTTCTTAATTCTCGTGCATATCTGATTAAGAATTTCTCTTTCTAAACAAATAAAAATCTCTTGTACCTAGTCTCACGTGACGAGCTCCATGACCATTTGCATCTTTTTCATTGTTTCGATGTTTTGAGATTCGTCCAAGTGCGCCAGTAGTTGTCTCGACTCGTGGCATACGCGGGATTAAGAATTCTCTTTCTAAACAACAAAATCTTTGCAATTTTAGTCTCTACATGACGAGCCTTAAGTACGAATCGTAGCTTTTTCCCCGCTCTCTTCGATGTTTAAAGATTCGTACGGCCCTGCAAGTGTAGCCGTAGTTTCGACCTCGTGTATATGTATCACATTCCCTTCTAAACAATGAAAATCGCTCAAATTTTAGTCTCACGCGTACGAGCTCTAAGCGCAACCTGTCATGCTTCGTTGTGTTTGTGTTGTTTAGAGATTCTTTGTGGCCTGCGACTTAGTTGTTCGGACCCGGGCATATGGGAATTAAGAATACCATTTCTAAACAATAACAATCTCTTGCAATTCTTAGTCTCACGCGACGCAGCTCTGCTGTAATCGTAGCTTTTCTCATTGCTCGATGTTTAGAGATCTCTGGATGGCCCATAAAACCAGTTGTCTTGAGCCAGGCATAATGTGGATTAGAATGTTCTTTTCAAATGTAAATAAAATCGTCATAATTCTTTTCGTCTCTAATGCGAACGTTTCCTAAGTACGTAAATCGATGTTTTTCTCGTTTATTCGATGTTTAGAGATTTGTATGGGCCCAAGTGCAACAGTTCGGTGACTCAGCATATGTGGATTACACATCATCTTCCAAAACAAAAAATAGCTTTGTAATTTAGTTCCCACGCTGGCAAGCTCAAAGCACGACTTGTGCAGCTTTATCGTCGTTCTCGATGTTTTGAGATTCGTATATTCCCAAGTGTACTCGTAGTTGTCTCTTCCAATCTGTGCATATGTTGATGAAGAATGCCTTTCCTAAACAAATAAAAATATCTTTGTAATTTAGTCTCACGCTGACGAATAACAACATAAAGATTTTTCACTGTATATGTTTAGAGACTGTACTGGGCCTAAGTGTAGCCAAGAAAACTGGGACCCCGTTCTATATGTGGATTAAGAATTCTTCAACAAATAAAATTGCTTTGTTTTCTTAGTCTCACGCGACGAGCTCTAAGTAACTTAACCGGTATTCTTTTTCTGCCGTTCTCGATGTTTGTAGATTCGATTGCTCAAGTGCACTACGCTTTGGAGTCAGGCATAGGATTAAGAATATCCTTTAAACAAGTAAAATCGTCGCACTTTAATTTCACGAAATGAGCTCTAAGCACGAATCTGCAGCTTTTTCTCGTTACTCGATGTTAGAGATTTGTGGCTAAACTGCTCGGGAGCCAGCAGTTTCTCGACCTCAGGTATACGTGGATTAATGCCTTTCTAAACAAATAAGAATCAAGGTCTTAGTCTCTAATGATAGTTAGCTTAAGTACCCATTTAGTTTTTCTCACAGCGATGCTTAGAGATTCGAGGACAAGCCCAAGTGTTAGTTGGTTGTCTTTAGACTGTGTATAATGTGGATTAAGAATAATTTTTTCTTGAACTAAAATAAAAACTCTCTTTGTTTTTCTTGTCTCACGCGACAAGCTCTAAGCACGAATCGGTACCTTTTTTCAAGTGTTCCGACAAGTTTAGAGATTCAGATGGCCTGCAGCCGTAGTTGTCTTTGACCTTTTGAAATATTGGTTAAGAATGCCCTTTTCAAAACAAATAAAATCTCTTTCAAGAGAATTTTTGTACTACCGGTTTGTATTTCTTTTAAGCACGTAATCGTAGGTTTTTCTATGATGTTTAGAGATTCGTGATGGCCCATGCAGCCATAGTTGTCTTTGGACCTTCGTGCATATGTGCGGATTCAGAATAATTTTCTAAACAAATAAAAATCGCTTTGCAAATTTTGTCTCACGCGATCATCCTTGGTTACTTAACTCGCCGCTTTTTCTGTGTTTATAGAGATTGTGACGGGCCCGCGCCGAAGTTGTTTTGGACCCTCGTGCATATGTGGATTAAGAATACCATTTCTAAACAAATAAAACGCTTAATTTTAGTCTCACACGATTTAGCTCCTAAGTCTTCTAATCAGAAAAGCCATTGTCACGTTTAGATTGTACGCCTGGCGTAGCCGCAGAATTGTCTCGACCTCGTGTGCATATGTGATCTCGTAATATCCTTTCTAGACAAATTAGTACCTTCGGTAATTCTTGTCTCACGCTGATTTATTTCGGCGGCCAAATCAGAATATGTTCATGTTTAGAGATTCGTAGCCCGCGCGCCGTAGTTGTTCTGACCTCGTGTATATGTGGATTAATTGCCTTTTCTAAAAAATAAAAATCGCTTTGCAATTTAACTTCACGTGATCGAGCTCTGCAATTGATTTATAGCTTTTTTCCACACCGATTGCTTTGAGATTCTGAGTGGGCCCAAGTGCAGCCAGAGTCAGTTCTTGACCCTTTAATTGAAAGTGAAAAATAAATAGATTGATGGAAGATAGCCAACAAAGACTTATCCGCTTCCCACGTGGCTCCCTGTGCAATGGGAAAGCTCTCACAAGGTTTACGGAGTTCTGGTGAAGGTTTGGCCTTCGAAGGTAGAGAATTTCGAGGATGATTTTTTAAAGTATTTTCAATGCCCCGGTGATCCTTAGTCTAAGTATATGCAATGTGGTCCTACACAACTAAGGCTCCCACTCAAGCCCATACGAATTCTAAATATCGTAACAAGCAAGAAAACCGCCGCTTTCCCATTTAAAGCACATCGCGTGAGACTTTGAATTCCCAAATGGCATTTTTATGAAAAGATTTTATTAATTGAGAGAGATCTCTAGTCCACATTAAACAAGGTCCAAGGCAACAAATGACCGAGGCCTATATGAATCTTAATATCGTAACAAATCCAGACCGCTAGCCTATTTAGCTCATCACGCAGAGACTTTGACTTTCCAAAGGATATTTGAAAGATTTTATTATTTGAGAGAATTTCTAGTCCACATTGCACAAGGTCCAAGGCAACTAAGGCTGCATCAGCCTATAGAATCTCTAAATATCGGTCGTACAAATGAAAACCGCTTCGGCCTCCCACTTGTAGCTCATCACAAGGAGACTTGACTTCCCAAAAGATATTTTGAAAGATTTTATTATTTGAGAGGGATTTTTTAAGTCCACATTGCACAAGGTCTGAGCAACTAAAAATTAATCGGGGGCCTATATGAATCTCTAAATATCGATCAACAGAAGTGAAACCACCAGTTTCCTATTTAGAGCCTTATCGCATAGACTATGGATTTCAAAAATATATTTTGAAATATTTTATTATTTAAGAGGAACTCTTAGTCCACATATGCATAGTCCAAGGAAACTAAGGCTGCACCAGGACCTATATGAATGTCTAAATTTTGAACGGAGTGAAACCGCAATTTCTAGTTAGAGCTCATTCGTGAGACTTTGAATTATAAATGGACTTGATTTAAAATAAAATAAACTTGATTTGAACTTGAGAAAAAGAATTGGACTTGATTTAAACTAAAATAAACTTGATTTAAATTTGATGAAAAAGAATTGGACTTGATTTAAAATGAAATAAACTTGATTTGAATTTTGGCTTCAATTGACTTGATTTAACATGAACTTGACGATTTGAATTGAGGAAAAAGACCGAACATGCTTCAAAAGAATCAAGAAATAGAAATTTCATTTAGAATCCAAATTAGACAAATAATATCATTCAAACTAGAGAGAAATACAAAAGAGAACACAACAAAGTCACTGAAATCGGAGATCATTTTAACCAACTAAAAACGAAAATGAAAATGAAACAAAGATGAACCAAGAACAGCAAGAGATTTTGGCACCAAAATTTGAATTCAAATCTTAGAATTTTTAGAAAATATTTTTGGTTGATATGAAATTAAAACTATTAAATTGAAATATACTTATGGATAGGAATCAAACTTAAAACAATTTTAACAAAATTCCAACCCGAAATGAGCAAGTTATGCACTGAAATCAACCAAGCTAAGTTCATTTGCACACTAGACAAAACATCCTTCGGTTTATCAGGTGATATAAATTTCATTTCTGATCAAATTAAACAAATAATATCATTCATAAACTATAGAGAAAGACAAAGAACGCAACAAAAATCATTGAAATCGGAGATCATTTGAATCAGATTAAAATTGAAAAAAAGCAAAGAGATGAAAGTGAACTCGAAATCCGAGAGAAGTAAGAAACTTAAGCGAGAATAAAATTCGGATCTAACCTCCATTGGAAGGTGATGAAGAACTGGTTCCGTGGAGGCCAAGGGCTGAATTGAAGGCAGATGAGAGTCTCTAGGGTCCTCCTCTCCAAAAATTCTAAAATCCCCCTAAGACTCCAAGTGCTCTTCTTCCTCATTTTGGTGAAGGACCTCTCCTTATAGAAGGAGGGAGGATTAGAGAAGTCCTCCCTTTGTCCAATGTGGGACTTCTTTCCCACATAGGATAATTTTCCTTTTTTCTTTCCTTTTCTCGAATTCTTTCTTATTTTATTATGTGTGGTTTCTCTTTTCTTATTTTTTTCCTCTTTTTTCTTTTTCCTCTTCTTTTCCTCTTCTTTTATTTTTTTTATTATTTTTGTTTTTATTTATTTATTTATTTTGTTTTATTTTTTCCATTACTTTTATTTTCATTTTTTAAATTATTTTAGACTAAATAAGCTTTTGGCTAAAAACAAAATAATTTATTTTGGGTTTGGAATCCTCGAACATATCTCGATGTTCACAATTTTCATTTACTCATTTTGTTAGCTGACAATATAAGAAATAAGTTTCTAGATTATCATAGTAAGAAATGAGTAAAGACGTTGAACAAATTATGTCCGAGGTAAAAGATAAACCGGCATAGAGTGCGATCTTTATTGGCGGCAAGGTTTGAAGATGTGAGGAGGTTAATGATGTTCATGGTGCGGGGAATGTTCCGGCTTGACCAAACTTAGGAATGCTTGCCCCATTAAATTTGAGGATGGTAGTTCAAATGTTGAAATTTTAAATAAGCTGGAAACCTTGAGTAATAAGCCAACATGCTTAAATATCTAGGCCTGATATGGTAGGCCAAAATGAGGAAATTTGAAATAATAACGATTAGACTAAAGCAATGGGAAAAGAATGGTTTGTTAAGATAGGGAAAATTAAACATGCCAAGCGCTCAAACCATAGGCGAAGTGCAGAAATTAAACATGCAAGGTGGCATGTGATATAAACGAAGTTTTGTGAGAAAATTAAATATGCAAGCTTGATATAGACCGAAGTCTGAAAAATTAAAATGCAAGGCCTAACTGTGATAGCCCTAGAGTGAAAAAAATTAAACATGCAAATGGCGGTATAAAGATAGGGAAGACATGCGAGGAGCTGATAAAGATAGGTTAAAGTGAGAAATTAAACATGCAGGCGATTGTATAAGCTGGTCTGGAGAAAAAACCTGGAAGGCACGACAATATAGATCGATTAAAAAATTAAACAAGCAAGGTCGATAAGTATAGGCCTGAGTGGAAAATTAAACATGCAAGGAGCTGACGACAACAAATGCCTGGGAGTGCAGAAAATTAAACATACAAGGAGCTTCGACACTACCACAGCCCTGTGAGTGCAGGAAATTAAACATGCACAAAGCATAGCAGTACAAGATGAGGCTCTAATGCAAAAAAGTAAACATGCAAGGCCTGCGATGATAGGCTCGGAGTTCAAGAATTGAAGATGCGTGCTCCACAGTCATGAGGTCAGGCGGATTGCGAGGTGCCAGAAGATGCAAGTGTACATGAGCGATAGACGGCGGGGAGTGCAAAATTAAACAATGCGAGGTCTAATCGGCGTAGGTCACGAGGTGCAAAAAAAATTAAACATGAGCTGCTCTGGACAATATAAGCGTAGTGCGAGAAAATTAAATGTGCATTGACGGGCAGCATAAGCAATGGAGTGCAGAATTAGCTCAAGGCATGCAGGCCCTGTACGTGATAGGTACTGGAGTGCGAAAGAAAATTGACCTGCTGAGGACTCGATAAGTTATAAGCGGAGGCAAATTGGCAGTACTTTATGCAAGACCTGAATAGTAGAGGATCGGAAATGGTAGTAGGGAAGTTAACTCTGCAAGAGAAACACTAATAAGTATAGAGCCGGAGAGGTACCAAAATTACGCAATATGCGAGGCTCGAAAGTATTGCCTCGTGCTTTGTGTAGAAAATTAAACATGTGCAAGTGTAAGGACAGTATAAGTAAAGTCTGATAAAATTAAATGTCCAAGTCATGATGACATAGAGTAGAGTCTGTAGATTTCAAATATGTGCAATGGCTCGACAAAGATAGCCGAGCATAACTGGAAATTAAACGTGCAAGCTTTGATTACAAAGATAGTACTTAAGGAACTGAAGTGCAGAAAATTAAACATGCAAGGCCTCGATAAAGCTTTGCAGTGCGAAAAATTAAACATGCAAGGCTCGACAAGATAGCCCTGAGTGCGAAAAAATAAACATGCAAGGTCACATGAGATATAGGAAAGGTGCATATTTAAACATCCAAAGCACAATGTTATAGGCGGAAGTGCGAAAAATTAAACATGGAAGGCTGACAAGATAAAACGATTGTGCGAAAAATTAAAACATGCAAGGCTTGACGGTATAGGCCCAAAAAGTGCAAAAAATTAAACATGCAAGACTGGGACAGTATAGATAAAATGAGTGCGAAAATTTTTAACATGCAATGCCCGGGATGTGCCAAAGCGAGATTATTAATCATGCGAACTTATCGATCGCTTACAGGCGGAGGTGCGAAAATAAATATGAAAGGCATTAGCATAAGGCCGGGAGTGCGAGAAAATTGAACATGCATGGCCCGATGAAGTAGGCCTGGAATTAGAGAAATTAAAACATGTAAGGCTCGACAAAGAGCAGCCTGGGAGTGCTGAGAAAATTAAACATGGAAGCCCGACAAAGATAAAGGCGGAGTGTCCGGAAAATTGAAACATGGCAATTGGTAACGGCGGAATGCGGTAAAAGTAAACATGCAAAGGCCCGATAAAGATAGGGTGGGAGTGCAAAAATTAGCATGTGAGGCGACAATACAGGCAGAGGTTGGAAAACAAACATGCAAGGCCCGATAGCATAGGCCGTGAAAAAAAATTAAACATGGAAAGCCCGGCAAGCATAGGCTCCGGAGTAAAAAATTAAACATGAACGCCCGATAATATAGGCTAAAGTCTTGAAATTAAACGATGTGAGCTTTTACAATAAACATGGAGTGTACAAAATTAAACAAGCAAGGCCTAACGATTATACAAGTAGGTGCAGAAAATTAAACTCAAAGGTTTGATACAAGATAGCGGGAGAATTTTGAGAAGAATTAAACATCAGCAAGACCAAATAGTATAGATCGTGAAAATGAGAAAGTTAAACATGCAAGGTCTGGACAAAGTATGGTGGAAGCGAGAGAAAATTAAAGATGCAAGGCATTAGTATTGGTCAGAAGTGCGAGAAAATTCAACATGCATAAAAAAGTGTGAAAGTATAAAATGAGAAAAAATTAAATATTCAAGACATGATGATATAGGCGGGAGTGAAAAATTAAATATGCAAGGCCGATGTGCATGGGCACAGGTGAAAAAAATTAAACGTCTGGTATTGTATCCACAGATTTCAAGTAAAATTAAACTGCAGAGAGGCAGAGCAAAGATAGGCTCAGGTGGAGAAAATTAAATATGCAGAAAGGCTGGCAAGATAGGTCGGGGAGTGTAATTTAACATGCAAGGCCTATGATAGGCGGAAATGAAAAGTAAACATGCAAGGCAATCCGGGATCTTTCAGGTGCAAAAATTAAACATGCAAGGGCCTGATAGCATAGGCCAGTGCAAAAATTAAACATGGAAGGCCTCATTACGGCTAGGCCCGAGTGTAAAAAATTAAACATGAATGGCTCCCACTATATAGGCGAGTGTAGAAAATTAAACGTGCAGCTGTAAAGATAAGCATGGAGTGTAGAAAATTAAACACGCGAGGCCTAAAAGATAAAGCCTGGAGTGCGAGAAATTAAGAAAGGTCTTGAGCTGGTAGATAGGAGAAGGAGCGAGAGAAATTAAACATCGAACTGGCAAAGAAGAGAAAAGTATAGGATCGGAAATGTAGAAAATTAAACGCACAAGGCCTGAGCGACAATAGGGTGGAAGTGTGAAAAATTAAACATGCAAGACGTGATGTGCCAGTGCGAATATTAAACATGCAAGGTATGACAAGATAGGCCAGAGTGCAGAAAATTAAATTTTTCGAAGCCATGACAAAAGATAGGCTGGAAGTCTGCAGAAGAATTAAATATGGGCGGCGGGACAAAGATAGGCCCGGAGCAAAGAAAATTAAATCGTCGCAAGGCTCAACAGATATAACGTTCTGAGCCTATAGAAGTGTAAAGTCGCTATGCAAGGACCGACAAGTCATAGGCTCCGGAGTGCATAAAGTTAAGCTTACATGCAGGCGCCTTGACATAGATGTGCCGGGAGTGTAAATTTAAACACGTGAAGGCCCGACCAATATAGGCCGAAGATTTAAAATCTAGAGCCTGGAAGTGCGACACAGACCGAGCCGCAAGGCGATCGTTGAAGAGTAAAGCTTGAAACATGCGGGAGGCTTGACTTCAGTACTGAGGCCGAAATTGCAAAAGAAGTTAAACGTACAAATTCTGATGAGTTAGTAGGCGTAGTGCTGTGAAAAATTAAACATGCGATGTCCCGAAACGGTGATAGGTCGAGGTGCGGAGATATTAAACATGCAAGGCCTTCATACCTCATGTAGGGCCGGGAGCAGTGAAATTAAACAATGCAAGGCTCGCGCAGTGATAGGCCTCCGGGAGTGCTGAAAATTGCTATTGTAAGATATTCGACAGCCTCGGCTCGGAGTCTGGAAATTAAACGCAAAGCTTATCGGGCAGTAAACTATGCCCTGGAGTGCAGTAAAATTAAACATGCAAAGGCTCCGACGAGTATAGTGGTGAGGTGAAGAAAATTAAACATGCAAGACCTACCGATCATGGTTCGAAATGCGAAGAAAGTTAGCATGCAAGGGCCGAACGGTATTGGTCTGAAAAATTAAGCTTATCTGAGACCGAGAAGCGATATTGGGTCTGGCAAATTAAACATGCAAGGTATGATAATTTTAGGAGTGCGAGAGAGAGAAAATTAAATATTCAAGGCATGAGTATAGGTGAGTCAGAGAGAAAATTAAATATGCAAGGCTTGATTACAGAGAGGCCTCAATCAAGAAAATTAAAAGCGTCTGAAGGCCCGATTGTATAGGTCAAATTGAAAATGAAAAATAAAACATTCAAGGCCTCGATATAGATAGGCCCTCGGAGTGCAGAAATGTATCTGCAATGCCTAACAAGTATAAGCTAGAAGGTGCAAAAATTTAAACATACGAGGCCTAATAGTATAGAATAAGTGCAGAAAATTAAACATGGAAGGCCTGGAGAAGCTAGTCGATTGATGCGAAAAATTAAACATACAAGGCTTGACGATATAGGCGAAAGTTAAAAATTAAACATGCAAGGCAGCCGGACAAGATAGGTGCTGAAAAACAAATGCGAAAAAACATGCAATGCCCGGGAAAGATAGGCGGAGTGAAAAAAAATTAAAAAAGCAATGCAAGGCCTCGATCGCATAGGCGGGAAGTGTAGGAAATTAAATATGCAAGAGTCCGAGAGCGTAGGTGGGAGTGCGAGAATTAATGATGCAAAGAAGGCCCGACAAGATAAAGTCTTGCATAAAATTAAACATGTAAGGCACGACAACATATAGGCTGGAGAAAAAATTAAACATAAGGGGCAGCGACAAACAGCCCGAGAGTGTACAAAATTAAACATGCAAGGCCTTTTGTGATAGGCGGGAGGTCCAGAATAAAAATTAAACATGCAAGGCGGCAAGATAGGTCGAAATCTGAGAAAAGAAATAAATATCACCGATTAAGATACAGCGGTATAGTGGAGTTCAAAATAAACATAAGACCTCCAAATATAGGCCGGAGTCTGAGAAAATAAAACATGCAAGGCTCGATGGCATAGGCCACGAGAGGTGCAAAATTGAACATGAGAGCCTGGAGAAGAGGTAAGGTGCAAAATTAGAACATGAACGGCTGGATAATATAGGCCAAAAGTAAAATAAATCGCGATGCGTATGGCGTAGACGACATAGCGGGAGGTAGAAAGGAAACATGCAAGGCCTAACGGATAGGCACGAGGAGTGCGAAAGCAAAAACACAAGGCCCCGATAAAGAGCGAGAGGTGCGTAAAATTAAACATGCAAGACTACCAAAGATAGATTTCGGAAATGAAGAAAGTTAAACATGTAAGGCCCGAAGTATAGGTAGGAAGTGCGAGAAAATTAAACATGCAAGGCCTAACGGCGAGGCGGAAGTGTAGAAAATTAAACATGGAAGGCGCCGATAAAGATAGGCCGGAACGCGTGGAAATTAAGGGGGCCTGACATCATAGGCCGGAGTGTCGAAGATGGAGATCTGTTAAAAGACAAGAGTGGGAAGGAAATGACCTATTAAGACAGGAAAAAAATGAAGAATGTCCGCCACATGTGCCACGCACGGCAACCTCGCTGGTGATACGATAGGTAGGATGGCTTAAGACGGGCGAAGGAAACCTGTGAACGGTGTAATGCGAAACTTATTTTTGTGAGAAGAACGGGAAGGAATTTGTGGATACATGTAATGCGAATAGCTGAGGGTAGAACGAGAATAAGCTAATCATTAAGACAAAGCATGTAAAAATGAAATGAAAGAGATTCATCAAGACATGTAA
Source organism: Canavalia ensiformis (assembly GCA_026541065.1). Taxonomy (NCBI): domain Eukaryota; kingdom Viridiplantae; phylum Streptophyta; class Magnoliopsida; order Fabales; family Fabaceae; genus Canavalia; species Canavalia ensiformis. The sequence continues at coordinate 164,883 of JAMKYM010000742.1, forward strand.
TGTAGAAGTGGCATGTTTAGAGCGGAAGAAAGATGATGGATAATTAGGATAGGCAAGAGGCAGAGGATGGAAATGGCTTTGTTAGGATAGGTAGGGAAGAGAATGGCCTATTAAGACAAGCAAACAAGTATAAAAGAAATGTCATCTGTTAAGATAGACAAAATAAAATGACATGTGAAGGCAGAAGTATGGAGACATAAAGATGACCGTGAAATGTGAGAATGATTGTGAGGAGGGTGTGGAACATGATATGATGTCCTAGAACGCAGGTTGATTGCGATGTTTGAACAAGTGGGGAGGAATCGGTTGTTTTGAACAACATTACTTTAAAGATTTTTATCTTGAATTAATTTAAAACTTGCTAATTTTATTCGGTTAAGGTTTCAAGAAATTCATAATTATTTTCTTTTGAAGAAACTTGGGCAAACAATTTTGCCCCAATTTAGAAGATTTTTACAACCTGAGGAATGCCTAATTTGAAAGGATTTAAGTAAAGATCTTCAAATCTCTGCTTTTTAATTTTTGATGAGATTACCTAGACTGCCTCAATTTGAATTTTTCGGGGAAAATGTTTCCATTTCAGCTTGAATTTTTTTAAAAATTGAGGATTTCCTAAATTTCACTTTTTCTATGTCATTTGCCCCAATTTGATTTTTCATTGAAATTGAGGTTGGTTCAACTTGAATTTTCAGCGTGTCGCCTCGTTTCAAGATTACAAATAGGATTGCCACAAACTTGAATTTTCTAGAAGACATTTGGCTCGGCTTCTTGATCTTGATTTTCTTTTTGAAATTGAGGATTGCCTTTATTTGAAATGATGGGAAAACATCTTTGCCTCTTCATTTGACCTTGATTTTCCAACGGAGTCTCGCTTCAATTTGTCTCTTTTCTCGGGCAGCTGCTGTCTCCAGCTTTGAATCTTGATATGAAGTCGTAGGATTGCCTCAATTTGGAATTTTTTGGGCCGCTTGTTTTCCCCAGCTTGATTTTTGAAATTGAGGATTGCCTCAATTTTCACTTTTCTCTCGCAAATCGCTTATCTCAAATACTTGGAGGATTGTCTTAAATTTGAATTTTTCGTATGTTGTTTACTCCCGGCTTGGATTTTCTTCTTGAATGAGGATTGCTTCAATTTGATTCTTTTTTCCGCAAAGTGTTCGCCCTTGGGGCTTTTGATTTTCTTTTCTGAATTGAGGTTGCATCAATTTGATTTTTCTCGGGGTGTTGTTTGGCTCGTTCTTGATTTTCTTCTTTAAAATTGAGGATTGCTTCAATTTGAATTTTCCGGGGTAAACGCTAATTTAGTTCAATTTTTTAGGCTCTGAGAATTGCCTCAAATTCTTTGAATTTTTCAAGTAAACGTTGCCTCGCTTGAATTTTTTTGAGATTGAGGGATCGCCTCAAATTTGAATTTTTCGGTAATATTTTAACGCTTTGCCCTAGTTTGAATTTGCTTCTTCTTTTTTTTTTTTTTTTTTCAAAATCGTGGATTGCCTCATCACTTCTTTCGCAAATGTTTACCCGCTTTTGATCCTTGATTTTTTTTTAGAAATCGGGAAATCCTTTAATTTGAATTTTCAGTAAATGTTCGCCTCAGCTTTTGAAATTTTTAGAAGTCTTCGGTTTAATTA
>JAMKYM010000743.1:0-171805 GCA_026541065.1 Canavalia ensiformis
TAGTGGTACTAGAGCTAGAGTTTTCACTTGAGGATTCCAAAGATGAGACTTGTCCATTATCTCCTAAGGATCATGCTCTTCTTGTTAGGGCATTGAGAGGCAATGTGCCCTCGTCCCAAACACTTGAAACACTTAATGGATGATTCCTTTTTTATCTGGAGTGGATGGGGTGTTGGCCTTTTCTTTCTTGGGATCTTTAATTTCCCTAGGATCTTTAGGCTTAAAAGGAACATCCTTTGGCCTTCCTTCCTCTTATTTTCCTTCCAAGAAGGCTTTGAGGTTGAGCATCTACTCTTACCTTTCTATGGAGTTGTTGTTCTACCTTTTGGGCTTGGTGGTAGAGTTCATTCAAACTCACATATAGTTGTGGAGTTCCACAACATCCCTAATCTCATCCTTAAGCCCTTCAAGGAATCTTGCCATTCTAGCCTCCTCACATTCTTCTATGTTGGCTCTAATGATGGCTACCTCCATATCTTTGTAGTACTCATCAACAGCTCCTATTACCTTGGGTTAATCTTTGGAGCCTATTATGAAGCTCTCTAAGGTAATGAGGTGGTACATACCTATTCCTAAGGATGGCTTTCATTTCTTCCCAAGTCTCAATAGGATGAAACCTTGCTCTCTCTTTCACTAGCTTATCCCACCAAATCAAAGCATAGTCTGAAAATTCAAGACTAGCTAGCTTTACCCTATGTTCCTCCTTACTTCATAGCACATGAAAATTTGCTCTACCTTCAACTCCCATGATAGGTAGATTTCAGGGTCATTCAACCCTTGAAATTTTGGAATTCTAAACTTGGTTCCATCTATTCTTTCTTGGTTTCCATTTTCTCTCCTACCTCTATTCCTAATCCTAGAAGAAGCTCCATGACTATGATGGCTAGGAGAATGCTCTATCTCTACTTCTATGGATCCTACTCCTAGATGAATTTCTAACCCTAAGTGGAGACCTAGATGATTCCCTATCACTCTCATGCCTACCTTGATTCCCACCCCTGTGATTATTCCTTTGGTTTCTTCTAGGGGATTCATAGAATTCTTCTTGTGAAAGTTCCTCCCTAGGTGAATCAATTTTATTTTTGTTTTTCTTAGAACTACTAGGCCCTTCATTTTGTTTCTTTTTAAACAAAGTCTCATTCCTCTTTTCTAGGTTATTCAAGCGATCTTCAAATTGTTCACTTTGTTTTCTTAACATTTTTTCAAAGGTTTGGGTAAGGGCTTCTAGTTGTAACCTATTGAAGCTAGGTGGATAATCATTTTCACTCATGATGCTCTCCACTCAAGACACAAGATATGAAACAAATCAATTAAGAAAATCACAAATATTCTAAGTACAAATTCCTACCACATAAAACACTTGAACAATTAAGAAATTAAAATGCAGAAAGTTAATTGGTTTCTTACACAAACCAAGGTCCAAGATAGGGAAAGATAAGTAACAAGTAGTCACATAGGCTAAGTTGTAAACCTAGCAATTATGGAACCCCCTTATTACTCCTTTCAACAAGCACACAAAGGCCTTGGAACTTACACACAATTACTAACAAAATTACAAGGAAAATTCCTAAGTACAAACTAAATCAAAAGGATTACAATATTATAACCCTACTACAACCAAATTCTAAAATTACACCAAAAAGAAAGTCCTAGTAAGAGAAATCCTAATCTATTACAAATGGGTAAATTCTTCAAGTCAAGCTTCAAGTCCAAGTCTTCTCCAAGTTCAGCTCCAAGTCAAACAAAATTTCTTTCTTAGGGCTGCATACAAAATTAAACAAAGAATGCTTTGCAAACCAAGAAATTGTTAGCACAATTAAAACCAATTACTTCCTTCCTCACCAGTGTTTGCCACTCTTAGTCACTCAATTTGGTCTTGCTTTACCCTTGAAGAAAAGACACATATTCAACTTAAAATTAGAGGCCTTGATGTTTCCAATGTGGTAAAAACTCAACTCATCCAGAATTCAAGAATGGACAAAACATAGGAATTTTGGGGACAAACAAGAAACTCTTATCACAAAAATTAGCTAAACTCAAAGGGATTAAAATTGTGACAAACTAGAATTCAAAGAAGACAAGCAACAATTAAGTGGTGAAAAAAAGAAGGCACTCAAAAGGAATTCAAGAAGGATGAATGGATTACAAACTTGTGTGAATTGTTCTTAAAACTGAACTTAACCTTTCTTTGAAAGAAAATCATTCATATGCATCATAGTTCATTCAAGAGGATAAATCCAACTCAAGTTGTTCAACACACTTCAATTGATCCCAAACTCAACTCAAATATTACAATTGAAATACAATAAAATGAAACTTGAAGATCATTCAACTCTGGAATTTTTTTTTACTTTTTTTTTTGAAAAAAATTCTGCCCAGATTTTTTTTTTCACGTTTTTTTTCGTTTTTTTTTTTTTTTTTTGTTCTTTGTTGATTCTTGCTTTTTTGCCTTGTATCTTTTAGGGAAATGTAAATGTGGCCAATTTTTATATCACTCCAAAACCATATACGTGGATTAACACTTAAACACCCAACAAACAATATTAAAGATCAAACACAAACTTCCTCAAGAACACACGTAAGAACAAATGATGAACATGATGAACAATTTAATTTTTGCCAAAATAATTGAGGGGCTTTGAGGCAACAATGATCAAGTTTCAATTTCAACAACAAAACCACACCCAAAGATTTGAGAGCTGAACAATAGATGTGTTCTGGAAAAAGCTGGGAAATACCCATAAAAAAAACAAAGGGGTTCTTCAATTTCTGACATTTTGATGCAATTTTTGAGCAAATTCACCGTGATTAAATTGATGGTTTAAGCAAGGATCCAACAATGTATGACTCAAAGCAACACAAATTATAATGTGAATTCAAGCAAGAAGGGGCTGAAAATATGCAGAAAAACTGAAGAAAAACAGACGAAAATGAGAAGAAGATGATGAAAAAATGAAGGAGAAAAGTTGAGAGAAGTTACTCCAAACAAATGCTTCCTGATACCACATAATACAACCTACTTGGGAGAAGGAGATGGACCTAGTTGGAGGTAGGATTGAAGCTCAAAATCAGTGCAGTTTTGGGAGCTCTCAAATTGTGTTCAATGTAGCAAAAATTTGTATAAAAATGAAAAAGAAGAGGAAACATAAATTTAATGTAAAAAGGAATTGGGGAAAGGTGATTGCAAGAATTAAAGGCTGGAAATAAAGTGCAGAAATGGAAGAAAGGGCAAAACGAAAATGACCAAAAATTAAAGGGGAAAGGGGCTGAAAATTAAGCTTAAACTAAGCGTAATTGTAAATTGTAAAGAAGGTAAATGCAAGTGAATGTAAATTGCAGAAAAATAATTTCCTAAGCCAGGCGCCACTCCACTGGGCCAGTAGGAAGCTAGAAAGATAAGCCAAGTTCCACCACATTGAGGCTCCAATGATAAGGAAAAGGGTCTTAACCTCAAGAACAAGCAAGAGGAGAAGAAAAGAGAAGAGAAAGTTGCTCTCTCAAGGGAATTTCGATTCCAATAAAGATAAATGTATTCAAAGGTCCATTTGCTTACATTAAGCCCTTATTTATAGGAAAAGAGAATGGGGTCGCTTGGTCGTGGGCTTTGGCTGCCCTTAGCCAACCAAGCTCTTAACCCAAGCCTGCTCTTATTCTAAATAACCTATTCTTGTTCCATGTTGGAATAAGCCATTCTCACTTTTACAACTTAAAGAAAAATACAACCAATTAAAATTAGAAAATTTTCTGGGCTTTATTATCCTTAAGCTAAAAATTTCCTCTTGAGCTACTCTGTGCTCACATCATCGCTGTGACCCGTCTGATTGATCCCGACTCTACTGGGACTCTACCCGATTCGACTCATCCAAGCTACACTCTCGCCTCGACTCCATGCGATATCGCTGATTCGCCGCCATGATTAAACTCGCGTCGATTTGAGTCCACTAAACTTTCTCGAATCGACTCATTCGCTTCACCTCGTTCGACTCGACTCATCGCAGTTCAATTCGCACCGTCACTCGACTCCTTCAACTTCATCATCCGTCGATCACGCCACTTTCATCGATTGGACTGTCACTCATCGAGTCGACTAGACACAATCCTTTCGCATTCCTTCATCGTTGCATCGTCGACTTGACTCGACTCCTAAATGGACTCGACTCGATTCAATTCATCCCAGCCACACTCGCTTCGACTCCACTCGACATCGCTGATTCGCTCGCCATGATTAAATCGCATCATCAGTCACTAAAAAAAATTTTCCCGAATCGACTCATCTTCGCTAACTCGCCCGACTCGACTCAAAGTGATTGACGCAACTCTCACTCACCTCGACTTTCAACTCACTCTCCGATCGACTAAGCTCCACTTTCATCGACGTTGACTCGTCACCATTGGAGTCGACTGAGGACACAACTTTTGTCGAATCCAATTCTTCATCGCTGCTCTCGCTCGACTTCACCCGACTCGGCCAGACTCGGCTTCGATTCAACTCGTCGACCACCTTTCAGCCTCAAGATCACCGACTTATTTCGATTCACCTATCGCGATTCAATGCGCTCGACATGAGTTGGCTCGACTTTCTCGTATACGACTCATCTTAAACGCTTCGGCCCACGACTACGACTCAAAAAGCAGTTGATGCCTTCTGCTGACCTACGACTTTCAACTTCCCTCTCTGGAGTCAGCCCTAAGCTCCACTTTCATCGACGTGACACGTCACCATTGGATCGACTAGACACCTTTTCTCGGCCGATTCTTCGCCATGAGACTCTTCGACTTCTCGACCTTTCGGCTGGACTCGACTGGATTCGACTCATCGTCATTCCCACTCGCCTCGACATCGCTTGATTCGCCTCACGCCGATTCAAGCTACGCTCGATTTAGATCCGGCTCAACTTTTCCGAATAGACTCATCTTCGCTCGGCTCGACTCGGCCTCGACTTCGCAGTTCGACGCAACTCTTCGCTCACCTCGACTTTCAACTTCGCTCTCACGGTCGACTACGCTCCACTTTCCTCGGCGGACTCGTCACCATTGGAGTCGACTAGACACAACTTTCTCGACACGATTCTTCATCGCCAGACTTTGCCCGACTCCGGCTGGGCTCGACTCGACTCGACTCCATCCCGCCTCACTCGCCTCGACTCCACCCGACTTCGCATTCGCCTCGCACCACGATTCAGGCTGTGCTCGATTTGAGTCCACTAAATTTCTCGAATCGACTCATCTTCGCTCAACTCGACTCATCGCAGTTCGAAGCAGCTCTGCTCACCTCGACTTTCCAACTAGCTGCTCTCGTGCGTCCAACGCTCCAGCTTTCATCGACTTGACACGTCACCATTGTAGTCGACTAGACACACCTTTCTCGAACCCGATTCTTCATCGCAGGACTATTCTCGACTTCACCGACTGGTGGACTTGATTGGATTCAACTCATCAGCTTTACTCGCCTCGACATCGCTTGATTCGCTCTTGCCGGATTCAATTGCGCTCGGTTGTGTCATTCGACTTTTCCCGAATAGGCTCATCTTCGCTCAACTCGGCCCGACCTCGACTCATCGCGGTTCGACGCAACTCTGCTCACCTCGACTTTCAACATGCTCTCCGATCGACTAAAGCTCCACTTTCATCGACGTGACTCGTGACCATTGGAGTCGACGGACACAACTTTCTCGACACGATTCTTCATCGCGGACTCTCGACCTCACTCGGCTCGGCTGGACTCGACTCGATTTGACTCATCCAGACTACACTCGCCTCGACTCAACTCGACATCGCTTGATTAAGCCTCACGATTCAAGCTGCGCTCGATTTGAGTCCACTCAAACTTCCCGCATCGAGCTCATCTTGCTCAACTCGGCTCGGAGGCTTCAAACTCATCGCGGTTCGATGCAGCTATCTGCTCACCTCGAATTTCAACTTCCACTACTCAGGGTTGCCTACGCTCCACTTTCTCGCGTGACTCGTCACCATTGGAGTCGACTAGACACAACTTTTCTCGACACGATTCTTCATCGCGTGACTCTCCTCGACTTCCCGGCTCGGCTGGACTGACTCGATTCGACTCATCAGCTACACTCGCCTCGACTCCACTCGACATCGCTTGTTCGCCTCGCCATGATTCAACCGCTCGATTTGAGTCCACTCAACTTTTCAGGAATCGACTCATCTTTGCTCAACTCGGCCTGCTCGACTCATTCGCAGTTCGAGCGCAGCTCACTCACCTCGACTTTCAACTTCACTACTCTCGGTCGGACTACGCTCACTTTCATCGACGTGACTCGTCACCATTGGAGTCGACTAGACACAACTTTTCTCGACACGATTCTTCATCGCCGGACTACTGCTCGACTTCACCCGGCTTCGGCTGGACTCGCCCTCGATTCGACTCATCCCGAGCTACGCTCGCCTCGACTCCACTCGACATCGCTTGTTCGCCTCGCCACGATTCAGCTGCGCTCGATTTGAGTCCTCGACTTTTCCCGAATCGACTCATCTTGCTCAACTCGGCCCACGACTCGACTCATCGCGATTCGACGCAACTCTCTCACCTCGACTTTCAACTTCTACTCTCCGGTCGCCCTACGCTCCACTTTCATCGGCGTGACTCGTCACCATTGGAGTCGACTAGACACGACTTTCTCGACACGATTCTTCATCGCCGGACTTGCTCGACTTGACCCGGCTCGGCTGGACTCGATTCGATTCGACTCATCCCAGCTACACTCGCCTCGACTCCTCGACATCGCTTGATTCGCCTCGCCGGATTAAGCGCTCGATTTGAGTCCCTAACTTTTCTGAATCGACTCATCTTCGCTCGGCTCGGCCGACTCGACTCATCGCGATTCGACGCAACTCTACTAACCTCGACTTTCAACTTCACTACTCTCCGGTCGACTACGCTCCACTTTCATCGACGTGACTCGTCACCATTGGAGTCGACTAGACACAACTTTTCTCGACACGATTCTTCATCTCGGACTCTCCTCGACTTCTGGAGACTCGGCTGGACTCGAGCTGATTCGACTCATCGGGTACCTCGCCTCGCTCCACTCGACATCGCTTGATTCGCCTCGCCACGATTCAAGCTACGCTCGATTTGAGTGGGCTCAACTTTTCCCGAATCGACTCAATCTTCGCTCGCTCGGCCTCGACTCGACTCATCGCGGTTCGAGCAACTCTGCTCACCTCGACTTTCAACTTCACTACTCTCCGGTCGACTACGCGCCACTTTCATCGACGTGACTCGTCACCATTGGAGTCGACTAGACACAGCGCTTTCTCCGACACGATTCTTCATCGCCGGACTACTTCTCGACTTCCTCTCTGGACTGGACTGTTCGATTCGACTCATCCAGCTACACTCGCCTCGACTCCACTCGACATCGCTCGATTCGCCTCGCACGATTCAATTGCGCTCGATTTGAGTCCACTAAACTTTTCGAATCGACTCATCTTCGCTCAACTCGGCCCGACTCGACTCATCGCGATTCGACGCAACTCTGCTCACCTCGACTTTCAACTTCGCTGCTCTCCGGTCGACTACGCTCCACTTTCATCGCGTGACTCGTCACCATTGGAGTCGACTAGACACAACTTTCTCGACACGATTCTTCATCTCGGACTCGCTCGACTTGACCCGGCTCGGCTGGACTGGGCTCGATTCGACTCATCCCGGACTACACTCGCCTCGGCTCTCACTCGACATCACTCGATTCGCCTCGCCATGATTCAACTGCGCTCGATTTGAGTCCCAAACCTTTCGAATCGACTCATCTTCGCTCGACTCGGCCCGACTCGACTCATCGCGATTCGGCGCAGCTGCTCACCTCGACCTCAGCTTCACTACTCTCGGTCGACTACGCTCCACTTTCATCGCGTGACTCGTCACCATTGGGTCGACTAGACACAACTTTCTCGACACGATTCTTCATCGCGGACTCTGCTCAGACTTAACCGGCTCGGCTGGACTCGGCTCGATTCGACTCATCCCGACTACACTCGCCTCGACTCCACTCGACATCGCTTGATTCGCCTCGCCACGATTCAAACTGCGCTCGATTTGGTCCACTAAACTTTTCCCGAATCGACTGTCTTCGCTCAACTCGGCCCGACTCGACTCATCGCTGTTCGGACGCAACTGCTCACCTCGACTTTCAACTTCGCTACTCTCGTTCGACTACGCTCCACTTTCATCGACGTGACTCGTCACCATTGGAGTCGACTAGACACTGCACTTTCTCAACACGATTCTTCATCGCCAGACTCTGCTCGAGCTTGACCCGACTCGGGTGGACTCGACTCGGTCGACTCATCCCAGCCTCTACACTCGCCTCGACTCCCTCGACATCGCTTGATTCGCCTCGCCATGATTAAACTCGCTCGATTTGAGTCCACTCAAAGTTTCCGGAATCGACTCATCTTCGCTCAACTCGGCCCGACTCGACTCATCGCCGGTTCGACGCAGCTCTTGCTCACCTCGACTTTCAACTTCGCTACTCACGGTCGACTCACGCTCCACTTTCATCAGTGACTCGTCACCATTGGAGTCGACTAGACACAACTTTTCTCGACACGATTCTTCATCGCCAGACTACGCTCGCCTTCACCCGGCTCGGCTGGACTCGACTCGATTCGACTCATCCCAGCTACACTTGCCTCGACTCCACTCGACATCGCTCGTCGCCTCCCGATTAAAGGCGCTCGATTTGAGTCCACTACGACTTTCTGACAGCTGTCTTCGCTCGCTGCAGGTCGGCTCGCGGTTCGTCGCAACTATGCTCACCTCGACTTTCAACTTCACGCTACTCTCGGTCGACTACGCTCCACTTTCATCGTGACTCGTCACCATTTGGAGTCGACTAGACACAACTTTGCTCGACCGATTCTTTCATCGCGGACTCGGCTCGACTTCACCCGGCTCGTTTGCCTCGACTCGAGTCGACTCATCCCAGCTACACTCTCCTCGACTCACTCGACAGCTCGATTCGCCTCGCACCGATTCAGCTGCGCTCGATTTGAGGTCCACTTTACTTTCCGCTCGACTCTTCTTCGCCTCGGCTCGGACTCGACTCGACTTCACGCAACTCTGCTCACCTCGACCTTCGACTTCACTACTCTCGGTCGGCTCACTTTCATCGACGTGACTTTCACCATTGGAGTCCTAGCTCACTCGACACGATTCTTCATCGGGAGCTCGACTTCACGAGCTCGAGTGGACTCGATTCGGGTCGACTCATCCAATACACTCGCCTCGCTCGACTTCACTTGTTCGCCTCGCCACGATTCAAGCAGGCTCGATTTGAGTCCACTCAACTTTTCGAATCGACTCAACCGGTCAACTCGGCCCAGCTCGACTCATCGGAGTTCGAGCGCAACTTTGCTCACCCGACCTTCAACTTCTTCTCTCCGGTCGACTACGCTCCGGTTTCATCGACGTGACTCGTCACCATTGGAGTCGACTAGACACAACTTTTCTCGACACGATTCTTCATCGCGAGACTCTCTCGACTTCACCGGCTCGGCTGGACTCGACTCGATTCGACTCATCCCGGCTACACTCGCCTCGACTCCGCTCGACATCGCAGATTCGCCTCGCCGGGATTCAGCTGCGCTCGATTTGAGTCCCTAAACTTTCAGGCGACTCATCTTCGCTCAGCTACTCGGCTCATCGCGGTTCGACGCAACTACTCTCACCTCGACTTTCAACGTCACTACTCTCGGTCGACCTCGCTCCCACCCTCATCCGAGTGACACGTCACCATTGGAGTCCGACTAGGTGACTTTTCTTGAACGATTCTTCATCGCCGAGACTGCTTTCCCGATTTCAGGGCTCGGCTGGACTCGACTGGGATCCGTCTCATCCCACTACACTCTCTGGCTCCACTCGGCTTGCTCGATTCGCCTCACCACGATTCAACTGCGCTCGATTTGAGTCCACTCAACTTTTCCCGAATCGACTCATCTTCTTCGGCTCAACTCGACTCATCGCGGTTCGACGCAACTCTGCTCACCTCGACTTTCAACTTCACTTCTCTCCGTCGACTACGCTCCACTTTCATCGCGTGACTCGTCACCATTGGAGTCGACTAGACACAACTTTCTCGACACGATTCTTCATCGCCGGACTACGCTCGACTTCACCAGGCTGTGGACTCGACTCGGTCGACTCATCCGGCTACACTCGCCTCGACTCTCACTCGACATCGCTTGGTTCGCCTCGCCGACGATTCAGCTGCGCTCGATTTGAGTCCGCTCAGCTTTTCGGCATCTCAACCGCTCAGTCGGCCCCGGCTCGACTCGCCGCGGTTCGACGCAACTCTGCTCACCTCGACTTTCAACTTCACTACTCTCAGTCGACTACGCCCCCACATTCATCGACGTGACTCGTCACCATTGGAGTCGACTACACACAACATTTCTCGACACGATTCTTCATCGCGGACTCGATGAACTTCGCCAGGCTCGGCTGGACTCGCTCGATTCGACTCATCAACTACACTGCGTCGACTCCACTCGACCTTCGCTTCGATTAATCTCGCCGAGGATTCAACTGCGCTCGATTTCGAATCCACTCAACTTTTCGAATCGACTCATCTTAGCTCAACTCGACTCATGTGATTCATGCAGCCTACATACCTCGACTTTCAGCTTCCTCCTCTCCCGAGTCGACTATGCTCCCTTTCTCGACGTGACTCGTCACCATTGAGTCGACTAGACTCAACTTTTCTCGACACGTTCTGTCACAACCCGGACTATGCTCGACTTCACCAGGCTCCGTTGGACCCTGACTCGGTCGGCTCATCCCGGCCCTACGCTCGCCTCGACTCACTCGACGCCAGCGGTTGCCTCGCCGGGATTCAAGCTGCGCTCGATTTAGTCGGCTCGGCTTTTCCGGTTCGTTACGACTTCGTCTTAACGCGTCAGCGGCCCGGCTCGTCGCGGTTCGGCACGCGACTACTCTGCTCGCCTCGACCTTGAGCTTCACTACTCCTCGGTCGTTCAGCTCCCACGCTCATGGACGTGACTCGTCACCGTTGGAGTCGACTAGACACAGCTTTCTCAGACACGATTCTTCATCGCGGACTCTGCCCAGAGCTTGACCACGACTCGGCCCGGACCTCGGCTTCGGTCCGATCTCGTCCCGGCTGCGGTGCCTCTACTCCACTCAGACATCGGCTTGATTCGCCTCGCCGAGAGTCAGAATGCTAAATCGATTTGAGTCCACTCAACGTTTCCCCGGAGATCGACTCATGTTGCTCAACTCGGCTCAGGTCGGGCTCAGCGCGATCATGTAACCTGCTGCTCGCCTCACGACCTTCGACTTCACTACTCTCACGAATTAGACTACGCTCACACTTTCATCGGCGTGACTCGTCACCATTGGAGTCGACGAGACTCGCACAGCTCTCATCGACACGATTCTTCATCGCCTGGACTATCTCGACTTCACCAGGCTCGCATTTGAGCACTCAGATTCGATTCGACTCATCCCACGCTACACTCGCCTGGACAACTCACAACGACATCGCTTGATTTGCCTGCATGCCATGTTAAACGTGACGCTCGATTTGAGTCCACTCAGCTTTTCCCGAATCGACTCGAAAGCTTCGCTCGGCTCGGGCGGAGCTCGGCTCTTCGCGGTTCGGCGTGACGCTGCTCCACCTCGACTTTCAACTTCGCTACTCTCCGGTCGGCTATGCTCACGCTTTCATCGACGTGACTTCGTCACCATTGGGTCGACTGAGCGCAACTTTTCTCGGCACGATTCTTCATCGTGGCGAGACTCGTGCTCGGCTTCACCCAGGCCTCGGCATGGTTGGACTCGACCATTCGATCCCGGCTACACTCGCAGCCTACGACTCGCACCAGGCTGTCGCTTGATTCGCCTCGCCGCCGTATTGAGCCAGAGCTCGACTTGAGTCGCTCGAGCTTCCGAATCGGCTGACTGCAGGTCAGCTCGGCCGGGCTGGGCTCGTCGCAGGTTCGCGCAACGCTGCTCCGCCTGGACCTTCGGCTTCAGCACTCTCCCGTCTGGGTCGACTACGCTCCCAGCTCTCATCGACGTGACTCGTCACGGGTTGGAGTACGACCCAGACTCCAAGCTTTTTCTCGACACGATTCTTCATCGCCGAGACTATGCGCGAGCTTGACCCGAGGCTCGGCTGGACTGCGACTCGGTCAGGCCTCATCCGGGTACACTCGCCTCGACTCCACTCGAGCATCGTTGGCAGTTCGCCTCGCCGTGGCTTCATTGCGCTCGATTTGGAGTCCACTCGACTTCCCCCTAGAATCGACTCATGTTGAGCCTCCGGCTCGCCTGATCGACTCGTTTGGTTCGACCGCAACTACTGCTCAACCTCGACTTTCAACTTCGCTACTCTCCGGTCGGCTACGCTCGCTTTCGTCCTTGTGACTGGTAAAGTCACCATTGGAGTCGAGCTAGACCACGACTTTCTCCGAGCACGATTCTTCATCGCTTGAGACTACAGCTGGGCTTCACCAGGCTCGGGCGGACTCGACTCGATTCGACTCATCCACGGCTACACACTCGCGTGCGGCTGCACTGAGCTGCAAGCTCGATTCGCCTCGCCGACGGAGATTCAGCCCGCGCTCGGTCACGAGGTCGGCTCAGCACTTTCCCGACTCGGCTCGGCTTCGCTCAACTCGGCCTCGGCTCGCCTCATCGCCGGTTCGGCGCGACTCTTGCTCACCTCTGACTTTCAACGCCGGTACTCTCAGGTCGGCTTCTGCTGCAGCTTTCATCGACGTGACTCGTCACCATTGGAGTGGGCTAGAGCACGAGCTTTTCTCGACCACACGATTCTTCGCCCGCCGGACTACGCCCAGACTTCGACCAGACTACGGCCCCGGACTCGACTCCGGTCGACTCATCCCGACTACACTCGCCTCGACTCCACTCGACATCGCTTGATTCGCCTCGCCAGTGATTCAGCGGCGCTCGATTTGGGTCCACTCAACTTTCCCGAAGATCGACTCATCTCCGGCTCAGCTGGCTAACTCGACTGCACTCGTCGATTCGACGCGGCTACTGCTCGTCTCGACTTTCAACTTCGCTACTCTCTAGGTCGAAGCTCGCTACTGCACTTTCATCGACGTGACTCGTCACCATTGGGTCGACTGGGCACTGGCTTTTCTCAGGCCACGGTTCTTCTTCGCGGACTCTGCTCGACTCGCCGAGCTCACTCAGGATCAGGCTCGATTCGACTCGTACCGGCTAACACTCAGCCTGAGCTCACACTGACGTCGAGCTCGGATTCGCCTCGCCGCAGTTCAAGCTGCGCTCGACATGGGTCGGCTCGAGCTTTCCCAGGAGATGGGCTCGTGCCCGCTCAGCTCGGCGGAGCTCGGCTCGCCATGCAGTTCGAAGCGCGACTCTGCTCACCTCGACTTTCAGCTTCACTGCTCGCCCGTTCGACTACGCTCCCGCTTTCATCGAGCGTGGCTCGTCACCATTGAGATCGACTCGCACACAACTTTTCTCGACACGATTCTTCATCGCCGGACTCGGCTCAGGCTTGACCCAGGCTCGGCTGGACTCGATCTCGATTCGACTCGTCACTGCCCCCACTCGCGTCGGCTCCACTGCGACGCCAGCTTGGGTCGCCTTGCCGATGATTCAGCTACGGCTCGATTTGAGTCCACTCAACTTTTTCCAGAATCGATTCATGGCTGCGGCCTCGGCCATCGCGGTTCGGCGCGGCTGCTCACCTCGACTTTGACATCCTTTCGGTCGTATGCTCCACTTTCATCGACGTGACTCGTCACCATTGGAGTCGACTAGACTCAACTTTCTCGACACGATTCTTCATCGCGGACTATGCTCGAGCTTCACCGACTCGGCTGGACTGGGTTCGATTCGACTCATCCCGGCTACACTCGCCTCGACATCGCTTGATTCGCCTTGCCGATATTCAATAGAGCTGGATTTGATCCCTTCAACTTTTCCCGAATCGACTCAACACATCGGCTCGGCCCACGTGCGACTCATCGCCGGTTCGGCGCAACTCCCACTCACCTCGGCCTCGCTTCTTCTCTCACGGTCGAGTATGCTCAGCTTTCATCGACGACTGCAAATCCCCTTGGTGGAGTCGACTAGACACGACTTTTCTCGACACGATTCTTCATCGCAGACTATAAACTTCACCCGACTCGGCTGGACTCGGGTCGATTCGACTCATCCGGCTCACTGCGCCTCGACATTGCTTGATTCGCGCACCGATTATTCAATTGAGCTCGATTTGAGTCCCAACTCAGGCACACAGAATCGACTCGACTTCGGTCAAGCTCGCCGAGCTCGACTCATCGCAGTTCGGCAACGAGTACGCATGACCCTCGACTTTCAACTTCACTATACTCCGGTCGACTATGCTCCACTTTCATCGACGTGACTCGTCACCATTGGGTAAACTAGACACAACTTTCTCGACACGATTCTTCATCGCGGACTACGCCGGCTTACCGGCTCGGCTGGACTCGACTCGATTGTTCTCATCCCGAGTACACTCGCCCTCGACTCCTCGACATGAAGCCAGTTCGCCTACCGCCGAGTTATTGCGCTCGGTTGAGTCACTCAACTTTCTGAGCTCGACTCTTCTTGCTCAACTCGACTCATCGCAGTTCGACGCAACTCTGCTCACCTCGACTTTTAACTAATACTCTCAGGTCGACTATGCTCCACTTTCATCGAGCGTGACTCGTCACCATTGGAGTCGACTAGACACAACTTTCTCGACACGATTCTTCGTCGCCGAGACTGCAAGCCTGCCCAGGCCCTCGGCTGGACTGGAGTTCGATTCGACTCATCCCAACCACGCTCGCCTCGAAATCGCTTGATTCGCATACAGTATTCAGTGACTCGATTTGGAGTCCACTCAACTTTTCCCGAATCGGCTAACCGGTCAGCTCGGCCCGACTCGCTCATGTGATTCGGCGCAACTGCCGCCCGCCCTCGACTTTCCAACTTCTTACTCTCGTCGACCTGCTCACTTTCATCGACGTGACAATCCTTAAATTGGGTCGACTAGACACAACTTTCTCGACACGATTCTTCATGTCGCAGACTCACCTTTCTCGACTTCACCGACTTGGTGGACTCGACTCGATTCGACTCATCCAGTACACTCGCCTGCGACTCCACTGCGACGCCGGCTTGATTCGCCTGCGCCGGGATTCGACTGCGCTCGATTTGATCTCCACTACCCCTTTCCCGAATCGACTCATCTTCGACTCAACTCGACTCATCGCAGTTCGGCCAACTCTGTCACCTCGACTTTCAACTTCACTACTCTCTCGGTCGACTACGCTCCACTTTCATCGCGTGACTCGTCACCGTTGGAGTGTTACACATTTCTCGACACGATTCTTAATCGCCGATTTCATTTCGACTTCACAGGCTTCGGCTGGACTCGACTCGATTCGACTCATCCCGACTACACTCGCGTCGACTCCTCGACATCGCGGATTCGACGCCTCGCCGGGATTCATTGCGCTCGATTTGAGTCCACTCGGCTTTTCAAGATAGGCTCATGTTACAGCCATTTCAGGCTTCGTCGCGGTTCGACGCAACTACCTGCACTCCTGCGACTTTCAACTTCACTGCCCTCTCCAGGTCGACCTGCTCCACTTTCATCGGCGTGACTGCGTCACCATTGGAGTCGACTAGACTCAACTTTTCTCGACACGATTCTTCATCGCAGGACTATGCTCGCTTCACGAGCTTGACGGACTAGATTAGTTGACTAAATCCCATTCACTAAACACCGACATCGCTTGATTCGCCTTGCCGCCTTCAACATTTGGTGACTCAGTTTGAGTCCAACTCAACTTTTCCGAATACGACTCAACTTACACATCATTCGGCCCAGAGCTCGACTCTCGCATCGCGAGTTCGGCCAGTTCTGCTCACCTCGCCTCAGCTTCACTGCTCTCGGGTCAGGTATGCTCCACTCATCGCGTGACTCGTCACCATTGAGTCGACTAGACCACCAGCTTTTCTCGACACGATTCTTCATCGTAGACATACTCGACTTCACCCGATTCCATTCGGATTCGATTCGATTCGACTCATCCAGTACACTTTCGCCTCGACGTTCTTGGATTCGCCTTGCAGTCTTCAGTGTGACTCGATTTGAGTCCACTCCGCTTTCAGCGATCAGCTCATTGTCAACTCGGCCGGAAACCACGACTCATCGCGATTCGGCAACTGCCTCCTCGACTTTCCTTCCACTTTGCTACTCGTTCGACTATGCTCCACTTTCATCGACGTGACTATAAATCATAGGTGGAGTCGACTAGACACAACTTTTCTCGACACGATTCTTCTGTGACCTCTGTGACTTCACCATTTCATTGGACCTAGAGCTCGATTCGACTCGTCCAGGGCACACTACCTCGACTCCACTCGCGTCGGCAGCGATTCGCCTCGCCGGGATTCGTGCGCTCGGTTGGGTCCTTGACTTTCCCTACGGTCGACTCATCTTGGCCTCAGCTGAGATCATCGCAGTTCGACGCAACTATACCCTGTTATCAACACTACGCTCACGTGCGACTACGCCACTTTCATCGAGCGTGACCGTCACCGTTGGAGTCATTACACCTGACTTTTCTGTGAGTTCTTGCTTGAGACTCTGCTCTCGACTTGACCCGACTCGGCTGGACTCGACTCGATTCGACTCATCCCAGCTACACTCGCGTCGACTCCGCAGACATCGCTTGATTCGCCTCGCCGAGGATTCCATTGCGCTCGATTCCGTCCCAGCTCGACTTTCCGAATCGACTCATGTTCGCTCAGTCGACTCGCGCCGGGTTCGACGCAACTGCGCTGCCCCTCGACTTTCAGCTTCCGCTCCTCTCAGGTGGGCTACGACTCCACTTTCATCAACGTGACTGCCGTCACCATTCGGGTCGACTACACACGACTTTTCTCGACACGATTCTTCGTAGCGGACTGAGGCTAGAACTTCTGGAAGCTGGTGGACTCGAGCTCGGTCAGGCTGTTGACTACACTCGCGTCGGCTCACTCGACATCGCTTCGGTTCGCCTGGCAGGTTCAAGCTGCGCTCGATTTGAGTCCACTCAGCACCCGACTCGGCACTTCTTCGCTCAGCTCGACTCATCGCGGTTCGGCGCAGCTCGCTCACCTCGAGCTTTGACTTCCTCTCCTGGGTCGACTATGCTCCTCATCAGCGGCCGTCACCATTGGGTCGACTAGACACAACTTTCTCGACACGATTCTTCATCGCCGGACTATGCTGAAGCTTCACCAGAGCTCGGTGGACTCGATTCGGTCGACTAAATCCCAGCTACACTCATCGACATCGCTTCGATTCGCCTTGCCTATCAGCGAGCTCGATTTGAGTCCCTCAACTTTTCTCGAATCGACTCAACCGAGTGTGGGCCGGAGCTCGACTCATGCGGTTAGAGCGCAACTCTTTGCTCACCTCGACTTTCAACTTCACTGCTCTCCCGTTAGAGCTGTAACAGCGCAGCATCGACGTGACTCGTCACCATTGAGTCGACTAGACACAGCTGCTGGCTCACGGTGTCGCCAGGACTATGCTCGACTTCACCAGGCTCGGCTGGACTCGGCTCGATTCGACTCTGTCAGGTACACTCGCCTCGACTCCTCGACATCGCTTCGATTTGCCTCGCCGAGTTCAGCTATGCGCTCGATTTTAGTCCACTCGGCTTTCCCAGATCAGCTCATCTCGCTCAACTCGACTCATCGCGGTTCGACGCAACTCTGCTCACCTCGACTTTCAACTTCACTACTCTCTGGGTCGACTCGCTCCCACTCATCGACGTGACTCGTCACCATTGGGTCAAACCAGGAACGCATTTCTAAACCACGATTCTTCATATCGCGGACTCGAAACGGCTTTGGGCTGGTTGGACTCGACTCGTCGGCTCATCCGGCTACACCAGCGTCGCTCACACTCGACATCGCTTGATTCGCCTCGCCGAGGATTATTGCGCTCGATTTGAGTCCTCAACTGCGAATCGACTCGTGTTCGCTCAGCTCATTTCAGCGCGAGTTCGGCCATGGCTTCTGCTCACCTCGACTTTCGACTTCACTACTCTCAGGTCGACTACTTGCTCCACTTTGATCGCGTGACTACCGTCACCTTTGGAGTTGACTAAGTGGGCCGCTTTTCTCGACACGATTCTTCATCGCCGGGACTACGCTGGAAGCTTCACCCGACTCGGTGGAGTTGACTCGATTCGACTCATCCCAGCTACACTCGCCTCGACATCGCTTCGATTCGCCGCGCCTCGATTCAGCTAGGCTCGATTTGAGTCCATTCTTTTCCCCGAGATCGACTCAGCCCGGCTCAGCTCGACCCGACTCACGCTCATCGCGATTCGAGCGCGCGCTTTCTCGACTTCGACTTCAGCTGTTACTCTCCGGTCGACTACCTCCCACTTTCATCGACGTGACTCGTCCCTTGGAGTCGACTAGTCGCCATAACTTTTCTCGACACGATTCTTCATCGCAAGACTATGGAGGACTTCACCAGACGGACTCGGTCGATTCGACTCATCCCGGCTACACTCGCCTCGACTCCACTCTGCTTGATTCGCCTTGCCGGTATTCAGCGGCTCGATTTGAGTCCACTAAACTTTTCCCGAATCGACTACGACTTCGTGGTCTGACTACGCAGAGCTCGACTCATCGCGATTCGACGACACTCACTCACCTCGACACTCAACTTCACTCTCGGTCGACTATGCTCCACTTTCATCGCGTGACTGCGTTACCATTGGAGTCGACTAGACACAACTTTTCTCGACAGATTCTTCATCGCAAGGACTCGCTCGACTTCACGAGTCGGGTGGACTGGGCTCGATTTGACTGTCATTACACTAGCCTCGACTCGACAGGCTTCGCTCGATTCGCTTCGCCACGATTCAGGCGGGCTCGATTTGAGTCGGCTCGACTTTTCCCGAGATCGACTCATCTTCGCTCAACTCGGCCGACCATTGTAGTTCGGCCTTGTCTGCTCACCTCGACTTTCAACTTCTTTACTCTCGATGGAGAGCTATGCTCCACTCATCGAGCGGTGACTCGTCACCATTGGGTCGACTAAACACAACTTTTCTCGACAACGGATTCTTCATCGCCAAACTATTTCGACTTCACCGCTCGGCTGGTCTCGACTCGATTCGACTCATCCCCTAGACTACGCTCTCACTCGACATTCGCTCGAGTTCGCCTTGCACGATTCAAGGAGCTCGATTTGAGTCGGCTCGACTTTTTCCCGAATCGACTCAACTTCGCTCAACTCGGCCGACTAGACTCATGTGATTCGGCAACGCTGCTCACCTCGACCTTCAACGGCTAAACTCTCGGTCGACTACGCTCCACTTTCATCGAGCGTGACTCGTCACCATTGGAGTCGACTAGACACAACTTTTCTCGACACGATTCTTCATCGCCAAACTATGCTCGAGCTTCACCCGGCTACTGCTTGGACTGAGCTCGTTCGACTTATCAAGCTACACTCGCCTCGACTCCACTCAACTTCGCTACATTGCCTCGCCACAATTCAAGCTGCGCTCGACATTTCCCGAATCGACTCATCTTCGCTCGGTTCGACTCATCTCGGTTCGACGACTCGCTACCCTCGACTTTCAACCTTCCTGCTCACCTGGGGTCGACCGCTGCTCAGTCTGGACTTTCATCGCGTGACTCGTCACCATTGGAGGCGACTAGACACAACTTTTCTCGACGATTCTTCATCATCAGACTCTCGACTTCACCCGACTCGGCTGGACTCGACTCGATTCGACTCATCCGGCTACACTCGCTTCGACTCCACTCGACATCGGTGATTTGCCGCCACGATTCATTGCGCCGATTTGAGTCCACTCGACTTTTCCCGAATCGAGAATGGACTTCGTTCAACTCGACTCAAAATTCAGGGCAATTTCGAGCTCCTCAAATTGTGTTCACCTCGACATTCAAAATCACTCTCCCGAGGAAACATATACGCTCCACTTTCATCGAACGTGATTTCATCACCATTGGAGCTTCAGCCTAGACACAACTTTTCTCGACACAATTCTTCATCGGGGCTGAAAATTAAATCATAAACTTGACCCAACCTAAATTGCTGACTCGACCCGATTCGATTCATCCGCCTAATTCCTCGACTTGCGCCACTCCTCGACATCGCTGATTCGCCTCGATTTGTTCACTCAACTGCTAAATCGATTTGAGTCTTAACTCAAAAGCAAGAGGAGAATCAGACCATCTTCACTCAACTCGCCCGCCTCGAAGTTCAACTCATTCTTTGACCAAAGGTGTCATTTATGCTCCACTTTCATGGCGACTGCGTCACCATTGACAAAAAAGACACAACTTCTTTCGCCAAACTCGACTTCACTTCGGACTCGATTTCACTCATCCCAGCTGACTCGCCTCGACTCATTTGCTGCGGTCTCGACCTCGCTCATGATTTCAGCTCCATCTAATCAGGTGGGCTTATTACTCCAGCCGGCCAGCTCGTTGGACTCTGAGCTTGATCATGACTCATCCCTCACCTCGACACTCGGCTCACTACTCTCTGGTCAACTACGCCCACTTTCATCGACGTGACTCGTCACCATTGAGTCGACTAGACACAACTTTTTCGACACGATTCTTCATTGCTGGGACTCGCCGACTTGTTGACCTGACCCATTGAGTTGACTCGGTCGACTCATCCCGGCTCCATCCAGTACACTCACTCGACATCGCTTGATTCGCCTCCGGTATTCAATTCGCTCGATTTGAGTCCACTAAACTTTTCCCAAATCGACTGAACATCAACTCGGCCCGACTCGACTCATCGCGGTTGACGCAACTCTGCTCACCTCGACCTTCAACTTCACTACTCTCCGGTCGACTACGCCTCGACTTTCATCGACGTGACTCGTCACCATTGGAGTCGACTAGACACAACTTTTCTCGAATCGATTCTTCATCGAAGACTCTGCTCGACTTCAACTGCCAGACTGGGTGGACTCGACTCGATTCGACTCATCCCGGCTACGCCTCGACTCCACTCGACATTTGTGATTCGCCTCGCCATGATTAAAGCGGAGCTGATTTTGAGTCCACTAAACTTTTTCCCGATCTGATCTATCTTCGGTCCAACTCGGCGAGCCCTTGACTCATCATGAGTTGACTAACTTGCTCACCTCGACTTTCATCTTTCACACTCTCCTTCACGCTCCACTTTCATCAAAGTGACTCGTCACCATTAGAGTCGACTAGACACAACTTTCTCGACACGATTCTTCATCGCCGGACTCTCTCGACTGCGCTTGGACATGACTCGATTCGATTCATCCCATCCACTCGTTTCGCCTAGATTTCGATTCGCCTTCACTCAGCGGGTCAAGCGCTTGACTTTGGTCCACTCGACTTTTCCCAAATCGGCTCAACTTTGCCTTTAACTTCGCTCGACTCACTCGATCCGAGTTCATCGCAGACCTACTCGCTCACCTCGACTTTCAGCTTCACTTAGCTCTCCGATCACGCTCCACTTTCATCGACGTGACTTTCCCATTAGAGTCGACTAGGACACAACTTTCTCGTACGATTCTTCATCGCGGACTCAATTTTGACTTCAAGTTGACTGCTGGATTCGACTCATCTTGACTTTCATCCGTGACTCCACGTCACCATTGGCCGACTACATCAGTTTTCTCAACCATTCGATCTTTGATCAGGTCCACCTCTTTTCCCAACTTGACTGAACTTGACTCAACCTCGTTCGCTGGACTATCGCAGCTCGACGATTCTAGTTATCACTCCTGCTCGACCCTTCAACTTCTACTACTCTATTGATCACGCCCACTTTCTCGACGGCGATCAGCTCAAAGTTGGACATAGACACAACTTTTCTCGAATAGTTCATGCGGAACTCGACTTCACCAGACTCGGCTGGACTCGAATTTATCGACTCATCCCACTTTCCTCGCTCACTCGTCACCTTTTCGCCTCGCTAGGTTCACCTTCCTCGATTCAATCCCGCGACATGAGCTGCTCGAATCGACCGATCATATTCGCTTTCGCTTGACTCATCGGTTCGTAATCGGCTTCGACCTTGACTTTCGACTCATCCCCGACTACGCCTCTCTTCGACTCCTTGACCTCCATTGATTCGTCTAGACACAATTCGACACGATTCGCTCATGTCGGGACCATCTCGACTTCAGCGACTCTGGACTCGACTCGGTTCGACTCCGTCGGTCACACTCGCCTCGACTCATCGATGATGATCGCAACTCGCTCATTCGACTTTCAACTTCGCTACGATTTGAGTCCACTCAACTTTTCCACTTTCTTCTCTCCAACTCGTGACTCATTGGAGTCGACTAGACACAACTTTCTCTCGACTTCACTCCTACTCTCCTGGCCGACTCGCTCCACTTTCATCGACGTGACTGCGTCACCATTGAGTCCATTAGACACAACTTTTCTCGATCGGATTCTTCATCGCCAACGCTCGACTCGACTAGAGCCGGACTTCGCTCGATTCGACTCATCCCGGCTTCCACACTGCGTCGACTCACTCGCATCGCCGATTCGCTGCTCGCCACGATTCAACTCGCGCTCGATTTCCAGTCCACCGACTTTTCCCCAAATCGACTCATCTTGCTCAACTCGCTCATCGCGATTCGTACGACGGCAACTCGCTCACCTCGACTTTCAACTTCACTACTCTCACGACGACTATGCTCCACTTTCATCGACGTGACTTGTCACCATTGGAGTCGAGCTGACACAACTTTTCTCGACACGATTCTTCATCGCAGGACCCTCGCCCGACTTGACCCGACTCGGCTGGACTCGACTCGATTCGACTCATCCTAGCTAACACTCGCCTCGACTCACCTCGACACGCTTTGATTCACCTCGCCATGATTAAACAAGGCCGATTTGAGTCCACTAAACTTTTCCGAATCGACTCATCTTCGCTCAATCCCCGACTCGACTCATCGCAATTCGACGCAAGTCTCAAGTCACTCGACAATTTCAACTTGACTACACTCCTGGTCCGACACGCTCCACTTTTCATCGACGTGACCTGCGTCACCATTGGAGTCGACTAGGACACAACTTTTTTAACCGATTCTTCATCGCGGATTCCGGCTTTCAATCAATTCGATCGGACTCGATCCAATTCAACTCATCCCACCTACATCACTCGCCTTCGAATCCATTCGATTTCGCTTGATTCGCCTCGCCACGATTCACCGCGCGATTTGGAGTCCACTAAACTTTTCCCGATCGACTCATCTTCGCTCAACTCGGCTCCGACTCTCATCGCACAGTTCGATGCAACTCGCTCACCTCGACTTTCAACTTCACTACTCTCGGTCGATCACGCTCCACTTTCATCGACGTGACTCGTCACCATTGGAGTCGACTAGACACAACTTTTCTCGACACGATTCTTCATCGCTGACTCGCTCGATTTGACCCGACTCGGGCTCGGACTCGATTTGATTCGAGCTCATCCCAAGCTACACTCGCCTCGATTCCACTCGACTTGATTTCCCATGATTAAATCGGCTCGATTTGAGTCCACTAAACTTTTCCGAATCGACTCGATCTTCGTCAACTCGCCCGACTCGATTCCATGCGTAGTTCGACGCAACTCGTCACCTCGACTTTCAACTTCCTCTCTCTAGTCGACTACGCTCCACTTTCATCGACGTGACTCGTCACCATTGGAGTCGACTAGACACAACTTTTCTCGAACCGATTCTTCATCGCTCAACTCGACTCGATTTCACCCGACTCGGCTCGAGCCCGACTCGATTCGACTCATCCCAGCTACACTTCGACTCACCCTCCTCCCTCGCGATCGCCTCCGCTCGCCACTATTCAACTACGATTTGAGTCCACTCTACTTTTCCCGAATCGACTCAACTTCTCCTTCAACTCGGCCCGACTCGACTCATCGAGTTCGACGCAACTCCTGCTCACCTCGACCTTTCAACTTCACTACCATCCTGGCCGACTACGCTCCACTTTCATCGACGTGACTGTCACCACATTGAGTCGACTAGACACAACTTTTCTCGACACGATTCTTCATCGCCGCACTCGCGCCCGACTTGACCCGACTCGGCTGGACTCGACTCGATTTGACTCATCCCCAGCTACACTCGCCGACTCCACTCGACATCGCTGATTCACCCCTCGCCATGATTGAACCCAAGCGCTTCGATTTGAGTCCACTAAACTTTTCCCGAATCGACTCATCTTCGCTCAATCGGGCCCGACTCGACCATCGCAGCTCGACGCAACTCCGCTCACCTCGACTTTCAACTTCGTTACACTCCGTCGACTACGCTCCACTTTCATCGACGTGACTCGTCACCATTGGAGTCGACTAGACACAACTTTTCTCGACACGATTCTTCATCGCCGCCTCTTCCCGACTTGACCCCGACTCGGCCGGGATTCGATTCGATTCGACTCATCCAGGCCACTCGCCTCGACTCCACTCGACATCGCTGATTCGCCTCGCCATCGATTCAATGCTGCGACTCGATTTGAGTCCACTAAACTTTTCCCGAATCGACTCAACTTCCCAACTCGGCCCCGACACGACTCATCGCAGTTCGACGCAACTCGCTCACTCGACTTTCAACTTCTTACTCTGGTCGACTACGCTCCACTTTCATCGCGTGACTCGTCACCATTGAGTCGACTAGACACAACTTTTTCGACACGATTCTTCATCGCGACTCTACTCAACGACCCGACCCGGCCGGACTCGACTAGGATTCGACTCATCCCACCTACACTCCTCGACTCCACCCGACTTTGCTCGATTCGCCTCGCCACGATTCAACGCGCTCGATTTGAGTCCACTCAACTTTTCCCGAATCGACTCATCTTCGCTCAACCCGGCTCCGACTCGACTCATCGCGGTTGGACGCAACTCTATGCTCAATGGACTTTCAACTTCACTACTCTCTAGGTCGACCCTCCACTTTCATCGACGTGACTCGTCACCATTGGAGTCGACTAGACACAACTTTTCTCGACACGATTCTTCATCGCCGACTCGCTCGACTCCATTTCGACTCACGCTGGACTCGACTCGATTCGACTCATCCCAGCTACACTCGCCTCGATTCCACTCGACATCGCTTGATTCCGCCTCGCTTTATGATTAAATCACAGCTCGATTTGAGTCCACTAAACTTTTCCCGAATCGACTAATCTTCGCTCAACTTGGCCGGACTCGACTCATCAGTTGACGCAACTCTGCTCACCTCGACTTTCAACTTCCGCTACTCTGGCCGACTACGCTCCACTTTCATCGACGTGACTCGTCACCATTGGAGTCGATTAGACACAACTTTTCTCGACCGATTCTTCATCTCGAAACTCGCCGACTTCGGCCACCCGACTCGGGCTGGACTCGGTTCGATTCGACTCATCCCGCTACACTCGCTCGATTCACCCGACTTCGCTTCGATTCGCCTCGCCACGATTGAACTGCGCTTCGATTTGAGTCAGTCCTCGACTTTCCCCGATCGACTCAACTTCGCTCAACTCGGCCCGACTCGACTCATCGCAGTTCGATGCAACTCGCTCACCTCGACTTTCAACTTCACTACTCCTGGCCGACACGCTCCCACTTTCATCGACGTGACTGTCACCATTGGAGTCGACTAGACACAACTTTTCTCGACACGATTCTTCATCCGCACTCCGCCCGACTCTTCTCGGTGGACTCGACGTTGATTCGATCCCTAATCCCGGACTCCACTCGACATCGATTCAAATCCCATTTTTCGATTTGAGTCCGCTCAAACTTTTCCAATCGACTCATTCGCTCAACTCGGCCCGACACGACTCATCGCGATTCGACGCAACACTACTCACCTCGACTTTCAACTTCACTACTCTCTGGCCGACTACGCTCCACTTTCATCGACGTGACTCATCACCATTGGAGTCGACTAGACACAACTTTTCTCGACACGATTCTTCATCGCTGCACTCGCTCGACTTGACCCGACTCGGCTGGACTCGACTCGATTCGACTCATCCCAACTACACTCGACTCCCTCGACACGTTTGATTCGCCTCGGCATGATTGAACTGCGCGCTCGATTTGAGTCCACTAAACTTTTCCCTAATTGACTCATTCGTCAACTCGGCCCGACTCGACTCATCGCAGTTCGACGCAACTCTGCTCATCTCGACTTTCAACTTCGCTACTCTCCGATCGACTACGCTCCACTTTCATCGACGTGACTCGAAATCACCATTGGAGTCGACTAGACACAACTTTTCTCGACCGATTCTTCATCGCGACTCTTCCCGACTTGACCCGACTCGGCTGGATTCGACACGATTCGACTCATCCCAGCTACACTCGCCTCGACTCCACCCGACATCGCTCGATTCGCCTCCACCACGATTCAATCGGCTCCACATTTGAGTCCACTAAACTTTTCCCGAATCGACTCAACTTCGCTCAACTCGCCCGACTCGACTCATCGCAGATTCGACGCAACTCGCTCACCTCGACCTTCAACTTCACTACCTCTCCGGTCGACTACGCTCCACTTTCATCGACGTGACTTATCACCATTGGAGTCGACTCAGGACACAACTTTCTCGACATGATTCTTCATCGCGACTCGCCCGAGTTGACCCGACTGGCCGGACTCGACTCGATTCGACTCCATCCGTTGGCTTACACTCGCCTCGACTCCACTCGACATCGCTTGATTCGCTCGACCATGATTAAACTGCGCTCGATTTGAGTCCACTAAACTTTTCCCGAATCGACTCATCTTCGCTCAACTCGCCCGACTCGACTCATCGCAGTTCGACGCAACTCGCTCACCTCGACTTTCAACTTCGCTACTCGGCCGGTCGACTACGCTCCACTTTCATCGACGTGACTCGTCACCATTGGAGTCGACTAGACACAACTTTTCTCGACACCGATTCTTCATCGCCGCTCGACTTCACCGACTTGACCCGATTGGACGACTCGATTCGACTCATCCCAGCTACACTCTCCTCGACTCCACCCGACTTCGCTGATTCGCTCACCACGATTCAAGCTGCGCTCGATTTGAGTCCACTAAACTTTTCCCAAATCGACTCAACTTCGCTCAACTCGCCCGCTCGACTCATCGCAGTTGATGCGCAACTCGCTCACCTCGACCTTCAACTTCACTACTCCGGTCGATCACGCTCCACTTTCATCGACTTGACTCGTCACCATTGGAGTCGACTAGACACAACTTTTCTCGACACGATTCTTCATCACCAGACTATGCCCGACTTGACCCGACTCGGCTGGATTCGACTCGATTCGACTCATCCCAGCTACACTCGCCTCGACTCCACCCGACTTCGCTTCGATTCGCCTTCACCACGATTCATTTGCGCTCGATTTGAGTCGCACGACTTTTCCCGAATCGACTCAACTTCGCTCAACTCGCCCGCTCGACTCATCGCAGTTCGACGCAACTCTGCTCACCTCGACCTTCAACTTCACTACTCTCCGGTCGACTACGCTCCACTTTCATCGACGTGACTCGTCACCATTGGAGTCGACTAGACACAACTTTCTCGACACGATTCTTCATCGCAGGACCTCTCTCGACTTGACCCGACTCGGTGGACTCGACTCGATTCGACTCATCCCGCTACACTCGCTCGACTCCACTCGACATCGCTTGATTCGCCTCGCCATGATTAAACTGCGCTCGATTTGAGTCCACTAAACTTTTCCCGAATCGACTCAATCTTCGCTCAACTCGCCCGCTCGACTCATCGCAGTTCGACGCAACTCGATTCACCTCGACTTTCAACTTCACTACTCTTTGGTCGACTCACGCTCACTTTCATCGACGTGACTCGTCACCATTGAGTCGACTAGACACAACTTTCTCGAACCGATTCTTCATCGCCAACTCGCGACTTCACCCGCCTCTGGATTCGACTCGATTCGACTCATCCCAGCTACACTCGCCTCGACTCCACCCGACTTCGCTCGATTCGCCTCACCACGATTCAACTGCGCTCGATTTGAGTCCACTCTACTTTTCCCGAATCGACTCAACTTCGCTCAACCCGGCCCGACTCGACTCATCGCAGTTCGACGCATCGCTCACCTCGACCTTCAACTTCACTACTCTCCGGTCGACTACGCTCCACTTTCATCGACGTGACTCGTCACCATTGGAGTCGACTAGACACAACTTTTCTCGACACGATTCTTCATCGCCGATCGCCTCGACTTGACCCGACTCTACTACGGGACTCGATCGATTCGACTCATCCCAGCTACACTCGCCTCGACTCCACTCGACATCGCTTGATTCGCCTCGCCATGATTAAACTGCGCTCGATTTGAGTCCACTAAACTTTTCCCGAATCGACTCATCTTCGCTCAACTCGCCCGACTCGACTCATCGCAGTTCGACGCAACTCTGCTCACCTCGACTTTCAACTTCGCTACACTCTGGTCGACTACGCTCCACTTTCATCGAAGTGACTCGTCACCATTGGAGTCGACTAGACACAACTTTTCTCGAACCGATTCTTCATCGCCAGACTCTGCTCGACTTCACCCGACTCGGCTGGACTCGACTCGATTCACTCATCCTACAAGCCTCGACTCCACTCGACATCGCTTGATTCGCCTCGCCATGATTAAACTGCGCTCGATTTGAGTCCACTAAACTTTTCCCGAATCGACTCAACTTCGCTCAACTCGGCCCGACTCGACTCATCGCAGTTCGACGCAACTCGCCACTCGACTTTCAACTTCACTACTCTCCGGTCGACTACGCTCCACTTTCATCGACGTGACTCGTCACCATTGAGTCGACTAGACACAACTTTTCTCGAACGATTCTTCATCGCCACTCGCCCGACTTGACCCGACTCGGCCGGACTCGACTCGATTCGACTCATCCCAGCTACACTCGCCTCGACTCCACCGACATCGCTGATTCGCCTCGCCATGATTCAACCGCGCTCGATTTGAGTCCACTAAACTTTTCCCGAATCGACTATCTTCGCTCAACTCGCCCGACTCGACTCATCGCAGTTGTTCGACGCAACTCGCTCACCTCGACTTTCAACTTCGCTACTCTCCTGGTCGACTACGCTCCACTTTCATCGACGTGACTCGTCACCATTGAGTCGACTAGACACAACTTTTCTCGACACGATTCTTCATCGCCGCATCGCCAACCGACTTGACCCGACTCGGCTGGACTCGACTCGATTCGACTCATCCCAGCTACACTCGCCTCGACTCCACTCGACATCGCTTGATTCGCTCGCCATGATTAAACCGCGCTCGATTTGAGTCCACTAAACTTTTCCCAATCGACTCAATCTTCGCTCAACTCGGCCCGACTCGACTCATCGCAGGTTCGACGCAACTCGCTCACCTCGACTTTCAACTTCACTACTCTCCGGTCGACTACGCTCCACTTTCATCGACGTGACTCGTCACCATTGGAGTCGACTAGACACAACTTTTCTCGACACGATTCTTCATCGCGTACTCGCTTCCGACTTGACCCGACTCGGCTGGACTCGACTCGATTCGACTCATCCCGCCTACACTCGCTCGACTCCACTCGACATCGCTTGATTCGCTCGCCATGATTCAACTCGCGCCGATTTGAGTCCACTAAACTTTTCCCGAATCGACTCATCTTCGCTCAACTCGGCCCGACTCGACTCATCGCGGTTCGACGCAACTCGTCACCTCGACTTTCAACTTCACTACTCTCTGGCCGACTACGCTCCACTTTCATCGACGTGACTCGCGTCACCATTGGAGTCGACTAGACACAACTTTTCTCGAACCGATTCTTCATCGCAAACTCTGCCGACTTCACCCGACTCGGCTGACTCCGACTCGATTCGACTCATCCCGCCTACACTCGCTCGACTCCACCCGACTTCGCTTCGATTCGCCCACCACGATTCAATGTGCGCTCGATTTGAGTCGACTCGACTTTTCCCGAATCGACTCAACTTCGCTCAACTCGGCCCGACTCGACTCATCGTAGTTCGACGCAACTCTGCTCAGCTCGACTTTCAACTTCACTACTCTCCGCCGACCACGCTCCACTTTCATCGACGTGACTCATCACCATTGAGTCGACTAGACACAACTTTTCTCGATACGATTCTTCATCGCGACTCGCCCGACTTGACCCGACTCGGTTGGACTCGACTCGATTCGACTCATCCCAGCTACACTCGCCGACTCCACTCGACATCGCTTGATTCGCCTCGCCATGATTAAACTGCGCTCGATTTGAGTCCACTAAACTTTTCCCCGAATCGACTCATCTTCGCTCAACTCGCCCGACTCGACTCATCGCAGCTTCGACGCAACTCCGCCACCTCGACTTTCAACTTCACTACTCCTGGTCGACTACGCTCCACTTTCATCGACGTGACTCGTCACCATTGAGTCGACTAGACACAACTTTTCTCGAACCGATTCTTCATCGCGACACCGTCGACTTGACCCGACTTACTGGACTCGACTCGATTCGACTCATCCCGCCTACACTCGCCCTCGACTCCACCCGATCGCTGATTCGCTCACCACGATTCAATCTGCTTCGATTTGAGTCCACTAAACTTTTCCCGAATTGACTCAACTTCGCTCAACTCGCCCGACTCGACTCATCAGTTCGACGCAACTCGTCACCTCGACCTTCAACTTCACTACTCTCCTGGCCGACTACGCTCCACTTTCATCGACGTGACTCGTCACCATTGGAGTCGACTAGACACAACTTTTCTCGACACGATTCTTCATCGCGATACTCGCCGACTTGACCCGACTGGCCGGACTCGACTCGATTCGACTCATCCCGCCATACACTCGCCTCGACTCCACTCGACATCGCTTGATTCGCTCGCCATGATTAAACCGGCCGATTTGAGTCCACTAAACTTTTCCCGAATCGACTCATCTTCGCTCAACTCGGCCCGACTCGACTCATCGCAGCTCGACGCAACTCGCTCACCTCGACTTTCAACTTCGCTACCCCTCCGCCGACTACGCTCCACTTTCATCGACGTGACTCGTCACCATTGGAGTCGACTAGACACAACTTTTCTCGAACCGATTCTTCATCGCCAGACTCTGCTCGACTTCACCCGACTCGGCTGGACTCGACTCGATTCGACTCATCCGCCTACACTCGCTCGACTCCACCCGACTTCGTCGATTCGCCTCGCCACGATTCAACTGCGCTCGATTTGAGTCCACTCAACTTTTCCCGAATCGACTCAACTTCGCTCAACTCGGCCCGACTCGACTCATCGCAGTTCGACGCAACTCTGCTCACCTCGACCTTCAACTTCACTACTCTCCGGTCGACTACGCTCCACTTTCATCGACGTGACTCGTCACCATTGGAGTCGACTAGACACAACTTTTCTCGACACGATTCTTCATCGCCAGACTCTGCCCGACTTGACCCGACTCGGCTGGACTCGACTCGATTCGACTCATCCCAGCTACACTCGCCTCGACTCCACTCGACATCGCTTGATTCGCCTCGCCATGATTAAACTGCGCTCGATTTGAGTCCACTAAACTTTTCCCGAATCGACTCATCTTCGCTCAACTCGCCCGACTCGACTCATCGCAGTTCGACGCAACTCTGCTCACCTCGACTTTCAACTTCGCTACACTCCGGTCGACTACGCTCCACTTTCATCGACGTGACTCGTCACCATTGGAGTCGACTAGACACAACTTTTCTCGAACGATTCTTCATCGCCAAACTCTGCCCGACTTGACCCGACTCGCCGGACTCGACTCGATTCGACTCATCCCAGCCTACACTCGCCTCGACTCCACTCGACATCGCTCGATTCGCCTCGCCATGATTCAATCGCGCTCGATTTGAGTCCACTAAACTTTTCCCGAATCGACTCAACTTCGCTCAACTCGGCCCGACTCGACTCATCGCATTCGACGCAACTCGCTCACCTCGACTTCAATTTCACACTCCGGTCGACTACGCTCCACTTTCATCGACGTGACTCGTCACCATTGGAGTCGACTAGACACAACTTTTCTCGAACGATTCTTCATCGCGAGACTCGCTCGACTTCACCCGACTCTACGGACTCGACTCGATTCGACTCATCCCGCCTACACTCGTCGACTCCACTCGACATCGCCGATTCGCTCGCCATGATTAAATCGTCGCCGATTTGAGTCCACTAAACTTTTCCCGATCGACTCATCTTCGCTCAACTCGCCCGATCGACTCATCTAGTTCGACGCAACTCGCTCACCTCGACTTTCAACTTCACTACTCTCCGGTCGACTACGCTCCACTTTCATCGACGTGACTCGTCACCATTGAGTCGACTAGACACAACTTTTTCGACACGATTCTTCATCGCCGACTCGCCCGACTTGACCCGACTCGGCCGGACTCGACTCGATTCGACTCATCCCGCCTACACACTCGATCCACTCGACATCTATTGATTCGCTTCGCCATGATTAAATCGCGCTCGATTTGAGTCCACTAAACTTTTCCGAATCGACTCATCTTCGCTCAACTCGGCCCGACTCGACTCATCGCAAGTTCGACGCAACTCGTCACCTCGACTTTCAACTTCACTACTCTCCGGTCGACTACGCTCCACTTTCATCGACGTGACTCGTCACCATTGAGTCGACTAGACACAACTTTTCTCGACACGATTCTTCATCGCTAAACTCGCTCGACTTGACCCGACTCGGCTGGACTCGACTCGATTCGACTCATCCCGCCTACACTCGCTCGACTCCACCCGACATCGCTTGATTCGCCTCGCCATGATTAAATCGCGCTCGATTTGAGTCCACTAAACTTTTCCGAATCGACTCATCTTCGCTCAACTCGGCCCGACTCGACTCATCGCAGTTCGACGCAACTCGCTCACCTCGACTTTCAACTTCGCTACACTCCGCCGACTACGCTCCACTTTCATCGACGTGACTCGTCACCATTGGAGTCGACTAGACACAACTTTTCTCGACACGATTCTTCATCGCTGCAAATTCGCTTCGACTTCACCTCGACTCCGACCTGGATTCGACTCGATTCGACTCATCCCAGCTACACTCGACTCCACCGACATCGCTGATTCGCTCGCCATGATTAAATCGCGCTCGATTTGAGTCCACTAAACTTTTCCCAAATCGACTCAACTTCATCAACTCGCCCGACTCGACTCATCGCAGCTTCGACGCAACTCGTCACCTCGACTTTCAACTTCACTACTCTCCGGTCGACTACGCTCCACTTTCATCGACGTGACTCGTCACCATTGGAGTCGACTAGACACAACTTTTCTCGACACGATTCTTCATCGCCAGACTCTTCCCGACTTGACCCGACTCGGCTGGATTCGACTCGATTCGACTCATCCCAGCCTACACTCGCTCGACTCCACTCGACATCGCTTCGATTCGCCACTCGCCATGATTCAATCGCGTCGACATGAGTCCACTAAACTTTTCCCGAATCGACTCAACTTCGCTCAACTCGCCCGACTCGACTCATCGCAGCTCGACGCAACTCGCTTCACCTCGACCTTCAACTTCACTACTCTCCTGGCCGACTACGCTCCACTTTCATCGACGTGACTCGTCACCATTGGAGTCGACTAGACACAACTTTTTCGAACGATTCTTCATCGCCACTCGCCCGGAGTTCTTGACCCGACTCGGTCGGATTCGACTCGATTCGACTCATCCCAGCCTACACTCGCTCGACTCCACCCGACATCGCGATTCGCTCGCCACGATTCAAACTGCGCTCGATTTGAGTCCACTAAACTTTTCCCGAATCGACTCAACTTCGCTCAACTCGGCCCGACTCGACTCATCGCAGCTCGACGCAACTCGCTCACCTCGACCTTCAACTTCACTACTCTCCCGGCCGATCACGCTCCACTTTCATCGACGTGACTCGTCACCATTGAGTCGACTAGACACAACTTTTCTCGACACGATTCTTCATCGCTGACTCGCTCGACTTGACCCGACTCGTGGACTCGACTCGATTCGACTCATCCCAGCCTACACTCGCTCGACTCCACTCGACATCGCTTGATTCGTCGCCATGATTAAATCGCTCGATTTGAGTCCACTAAACTTTTCCCGAATCGACTCATCTTCGCTCAACTCGCCCGACTCGACTCATCGCAGTTCGACGCAACTCTGCTCACCTCGACTTTCAACTTCGCTACACTCTGGTCGACTACGCTCCACTTTCATCGAAGTGACTCGTCACCATTGGAGTCGACTAGACACAACTTTTCTCGAACCGATTCTTCATCGCCAGACTCGTCGATTTCACCCGATCATTGGATTCGACTCGATTCGACTCATCCTAGCTACACTCGCTCGACTCCACCCGACTTCGCTCGATTCGCCTCACCACGATTCAACTGCGCTCGATTTGAGTCCACTCTACTTTTCCCAAATCGACTCAACTTCGCTCAACTCGGCCCGACTCGACTCATCGCAGTTCGACGCAACTCTGCTCACCTCGACCTTCAACTTCACTACTCTCCGGTCGACTACGCTCCACTTTCATCGACGTGACTCGTCACCATTGGAGTCGACTAGACACAACTTTTCTCGACACGATTCTTCATCGCCAGACTCTGCCCGACTTGACCCGACTCGGCTGGACTCGACTCGATTCGACTCATCCCAGCTACACTCGCCTCGACTCCACTCGACATCGCTTGATTCGCTTCGCCATGATTAAATGCGCTTCGATTTGAGTCCACTAAACTTTTCCCGAATCGACTCATCTTCGCTCAACTCGCCCGACTTCGACTCATCGCAGCTTCGACGCAACTCGCTCACCTCGACTTTCAACTTCGCTACACTCCTGGTCGACTACGCTCCACTTTCATCGACGTGACTCGTCACCATTGGAGTCGACTAGACACAACTTTTCTCGACACGATTCTTCATCGCCAGACTCTGCCCGACTTGACCCGACTCGGCTGGACTCGACTCGATTCGACTCATCCCAGCTACACTCGCCTCGACTCCACCCGACTTCGCTCGATTCGCCTCGCCACGATTCAACTGCGCTCGACATGAGTCCACTCGACTTTTCCCGAATCGACTCAACTTCGCTCAACTCGGCCCGACTCGACTCATCGCAGCTTCGACGCAACTCGCTCACCTCGACCTTCAACTTCACTACACTCCTGGCCGACTACGCTCCACTTTCATCGACGTGACTCGTCACCATTGGAGTCGACTAGGACACAACTTTTCTCGACACGATTCTTCATCGCAAATCTTTCCGACTTGACCCGACTCGGCTGGACTCGACTCGATTCGACTCATCCCAGCCTACACTCGCATCGACTCCACTCGACATCGCTGATTCGCTCGCCATGATTAAACCGCTCGATTTGAGTCCACTAAACTTTTCCCGAATCGACTCATCTTCGCTCAACTCAACCCGACTCGACTCATCGCAGTTCGACGCAACTCGCTCACCTCGACTTTCAACTTCGCTACACTCCGGTCGACTACGCTCCACTTTCATCGACGTGACTCGTCACCATTGGAGTCGACTAGACACAACTTTTTCTCGACACGATTCTTCATCGCAACTCTTCGCTTCGACTTGACCCGATCGCCGGGACTCGACTCGATTCGATCATCCTGCCTACACTCGCTCGACTCCACTCGACATCGCTTGATTCGCCTCGCCATGATTAAACGCGCTCGATTTGAGTCCACTAAACTTTTCCGAATCGACTCATCTTCGCTCAACTCGCCCGACTCGACTCATCGCAGCTTCGACGCAACTCGCTCACCTCGACTTTCAACTTCACTACACTCCTGGCCGACTACGCTCCACTTTCATCGACGTGACTCGTCACCATTGGAGTCGACTAGACACAACTTTTCTCGACACGATTCTTCATCGCGCACTCGCCCGACTTGACCCGACTCACTGACTCGACTCGATTCGACTCATCCCGCCTACACTCGCTCGACTCCACTCGACATCGCTTGATTCGCTCGCCATGATTAAATGCGCTCGATTTGAGTCCACTAAACTTTTCCGAATCGACTCATCTTCGCTCAACTCGCCCGACTCGACTCATCGCAGCTCGACGCAACTCGCTCACCTCGACTTTCAACTTGCTACACTCTCCGTCGACACGCTCCACTTTCATCGACGTGACTCGTCACCATTGGAGTCGACTAGACACAACTTTTCTCGAACCGATTCTTCATCGCCAGACTCTGCTCGACTTCACCCGACTCGGCTGGATTCGACTCGATTCGACTCATCCCAGCTACACTCGCCTCGACTCCACCCGACTTCGCTCGATTCGCCTCACCACGATTCAACTGCGCTCGATTTGAGTCCACTCTACTTTTCCCAAATCGACTCAACTTCGCTCAACTCGGCCCGACTCGACTCATCGCAGTTCGACGCAACTCTGCTCACCTCGACCTTCAACTTCACTACTCTCCGGTCGACTACGCTCCACTTTCATCGACGTGACTCGTCACCATTGGAGTCGACTAGACACAACTTTTCTCGACACGATTCTTCATCGCCGCACTCTCGACTTGACCGACTCGTTGGACTCGATCGATTCGACTCATCCCCTACACTCGCCTCGACTCCACTCGACATCGCTTGATTCGCTCGCCATGATTAAATCGCGCTCGATTTGAGTCCACTAAACTTTTCCCGAATCGACTCAATCTTCGCTCAACTCGGCCCGACTCGACTCATCATAGTTCGACGCAACTCGCTCACCTCGACTTTCAACTTCACACTCTGGTCGACACGCTCCACTTTCATCGACGTGACTCGTCACCATTGGAGTCGACTAGACACAACTTTTCTCGACACGATTCTTCATCGCGAGACTCGTCGACTTCACCCGACTCTGGACTCGATTCGACCGATTCGACTCATCCCAGCTAATTCGCTCGACTCCACTCGACTTCGCTGATTCGCGCTCGCCATGATTCAACCGCGCTCGATTTGAGTCCACTCTACTTTTCCCGAATCGACTCAATCTTTCAACTCGGCCCGACTCGACTCATCGCAGCTCGACGCAACTCGCTCACTCGACCTTCAACTTCACTACTCTCCGGTCGACTA
Organism: Canavalia ensiformis; assembly: GCA_026541065.1. Taxonomy (NCBI): domain Eukaryota; kingdom Viridiplantae; phylum Streptophyta; class Magnoliopsida; order Fabales; family Fabaceae; genus Canavalia; species Canavalia ensiformis. Next base: position 37,222 of record JAMKYM010000743.1, read on the forward strand.
CGCTCCACTTTCATCGACGTGACTCGTCACCATTGGAGTCGACTAGACACAACTTTTTCGACACGATTCTTCATCGCGATCGCCCGACTTGACCCGACTATTGGACTCGACTCGATTCGACTCATCCCAGCCTACACTCGCCTCGACTCCACTCGACATCGCTTCGATTCGCCATGATTAAACAAGCGCCGATTTGAGTCCACTAAACTTTTCCCGAATCGACTCAATCTTCGCTTCAACTCGGCCCGACTCGACTCATCATAGTTCGACGCAACTCGCTCACCTCGACTTTCAACTTCACTACTCGTCGACTACGCTCCACTTTCATCGACGTGACTCGTCACCATTGAGTCGACTAGACACAACTTTTCTCGAACGATTCTTCATCGCCAGACTCGCTCGACTTGACCCGACTCATTCGGACTCGATCGATTCGACTCATCCAGCCTACACTCGCTCGACTCCACTCGACATCGCTTGATTCGCTCGCCATGATTAAACCGCGCCGATTTGAGTCCACTAAACTTTTCCCGAATCGACTCATCTTCGCTCAACTCGGCCCGACTCGACTCATCGCAGTTCGACGCAACTCGCTCACCTCGACTTTCAACTTCGCTACTCCCGGTCGACTACGCTCCACTTTCATCGACGTGACTCGTCACCATTGAGTCGACTAGACACAACTTTTCTCGAACGATTCTTCATCGCAAATAATCGCTTCGACTTCACCCGACTCATTGGACTCGACTCGATTCGACTCATCCTGGCCTACACTCGCCCGACTCCACTCGACATCGCTGATTCGCTCGCCACGATGATTAAATCGCGCCGATTTGAGTCCACTAAACTTTTCCCGAATCGACTCATCTTCGCTCAACTCGCCCGACTCGACTCATCGCAGCTTCGACGCAACTCGTCACCTCGACCTTCAACTTCGCTACTACTCCTGGGCCGACACGCTCCACTTTCATCGACGTGACTCGTCACCATTGGAGTCGATCAGACACAACTTTTCTCGACACGATTCTTCATCGCGACTCGCTCGACTTGACCGGGGCCTGGATTCGACTCGATTCGACTCATCCCGCCTACACTCGCTCGACTCCACTCGACATCGCTTGATTCGCTCTTGCCATGATTAAACCGCGCCGATTTGAGTCCACTAAACTTTTCCCGAATCGACTCAATCTTCGCTCAACTCGCCCGACTCGACTCATCGTAGTTCGACGCAACTCGCTCACCTCGACCTTCAACTTCGCTACACTCGGTCGACACGCTCCACTTTCATCGACGTGACTCGTCACCATTGGAGTCGACTAGACACAACTTTTCTCGAACCGATTCTTCATCGCAAGACTCGCTCGACTTCACCCGACCTACTGGACTCGACTCGATTCGACTCATCCCGCTACACTCGCTCGACTCCACCCGACATCGCTTGATTCGCTCGCCACGATTCAATCAAGCGCCGATTTGAGTCCACTAAACTTTTCCCAAATCGACTCAATCTTCGCTCAACTCGCCCGACTCGACTCATCGCAGTTTCGACGCAACTCGCTTCACCTCGACTTTCAACTTCACTACTCTCTGGTCGACTACGCTCCACTTTCATCGACGTGACTCGTCACCATTGGAGTCGACTAGACACAACTTTTTCTCGACACGATTCTTCATCGCCGACTCTCGCCCGACTTGACCCGACCGGCCGGGACTCGACTCGATTCGACTCATCCCAGCCTACACTCGCTCGACTCCACTCGACATCGCTTGATTCGCCTCGCCATGATTAAACCGCGCTCGATTTGAGTCCACTAAACTTTTCCCGATCGACTCATCTTCGCTCAACTCGGCCCGACTCGACTCATCGCAGCTTCGACGCAACTCGTCACCTCGATCTTCAACTTCGCTACACTCTGGTCGACTACGCTCCACTTTCATCGACGTGACTCGTCACCATTGGAGTCGACTAGACACAACTTTTCTCGAACGATTCTTCATCGCCAGACTCTGCTCGACTTCACCCGACTCGACTGGACTCGACTCGATTCGACTCATCCCAAACTACACTCGCTCGACTCCACCCGACTTCGCTCGATTCGCTCGCCACGATTCAATCGCCGATTTGAGTCCACTCGACTTTTCCCGAATCGACTCAACTTCGCTCAACTCGCCCGACTCGACTCATCGCAGTTCGACGCAACTCGCTCACCTCGACCTTCAACTTCACTACTCTCCTGGTCGACTACGCTCCACTTTCATCGACGTGACTCGTCACCATTGGAGTCGACTAGACACAACTTTTCTCGACACGATTCTTCATCGCCGACTTACCCGACTTGACCCGACTAGGCTGGACTCGACTCGATTCGACTCATCCCAGCCTACACTCGCCTCGACTCCACTCGACATCGCTGATTCGCCTCGCCATGATTAAACCGCGCCGATTTGAGTCCACTAAACTTTTCCCGAATCGACTCACTTCGCTCAACTCGCCCGACTCGACTCATCGCAGCTTCGACGCAACTCGTCACCTCGACTTTCAACTTCGCTACACTCCGGCCGACTACGCTCCACTTTCATCGACGTGACTCGTCACCATTGAGTCGACTAGACACAACTTTTTCGAATCGATTCTTCATCGCGATTCGCTCGACTTCACCCGATCAAGTTGACTCGACTCGATTCGACTCATCCCAGCCACACTCGCCTCGACTCCACCCGACTTCGCTCGATTCTTCGCCACGATTCAATCAAGCGCTGACGATTTGAGTCCACTAAACTTTTCCCGAATCGACTCATCTTCGCTCAACTCGGCCCGACTCGACTCATCGCAGTTCGACGCAACTCGCTTCACCTCGACTTCAACTTCACTACTCTCCGGTCGACTACGCTCCACTTTCATCGACGTGACTCATCACCATTGGAGTCGACTAGACACAACTTTTCTCGACTCGATTCGACTCATCCCAACCTACACTCGCCTCGACTCCACTCGACATCGCTTGATTCGCCTCGCCATGATTAAACTGCGCTCGATTTGAGTCCACTAAACTTTTCCCGAATCGACTCATCTTCGCTCAACTCGGCCCGACTCGACTCATCGCAGTTCGACGCAACTCTGCTCACCTCGACTTTCAACTTCACTACTCTCCGGTCGACTACGCTCCACTTTCATCGACGTGACTCGTCACCATTGAGTCGACTAGACACAACTTTCTCGAACGATTCTTCATCGCGAAACTCGTCGACTTGACCCGACTCGGCTGGACTCGACTCGATTCGACTCATCCCAGCAACTACACTCGCCTCGACTCCACTCGACATCGCTTGATTCGCTCGCCATGATTCAATCAAGTTTCGATTTGAGTCCACTAAACTTTTCCCAAATCGACTAATCTTCGCTCAACTCGGCCCGACTCGACTCATCGCAGTTCGACGCAACTCTGCTCACCTCGACCTTCAACTTCACTACTCTCCGGTCGACTACGCTCCACTTTCATCGACGTGACTCGTCACCATTGGAGTCGACTAGACACAACTTTTCTCGAACGGATTCTTCATCGCCAAACTCGCCGACTTGATTCGACCGGGATTGGACTCGACTCGATTCGACTCATCCCGCCTACACTCGCCTCGACTCCACTCGACATCGCTTGATTCGCTTCGCCATGATTAAATCGCTCGATTTGAGTCCACTAAACTTTTCCCGAATCGACTCAATCTTCGCTCAACTCGCCCGACTCGACTCATCGCAGTTCGACGCAACTCGCTCACCTCGACTTTCAACTTCGCTACTCTCCTGGCCGACTACGCTCCACTTTCATCGACGTGACTCGTCACCATTGGAGTCGACTAGACACAACTTTTCTCAACACGATTCTTCATCGCGATCTCGCTCGACTTGACCCGACTCGATTGGATTCGATCGATTCGACTCATCCCAGCCTACACTCGCCTCGACTCCACTCGACATCGCTTGATTCGCTCGCCATGATTAAACTGCGTCGATTTGAGTCCACTCTACTTTTCCCAAATCGATCATCTTCGCTCAACTCGCCCGATCGACTCATCGCAGTTCGACGCAACTCGCTCACCTCGACTTCAACTTCACTACTCTCCGCCGACACGCTCCACTTTCATCGACGTGACTCGTCACCATTGGAGTCGACTAGACACAACTTTTCTCGAACGATTCTTCATCGCCAGACTCGCTCGACTTGACCCGACTCGGCGATTGACTCGACTCGATTCGACTCATCCCGCCTACACTCGCTCGACTCCACCCGACATCGCTTGATTCGCCTCGCCATGATTCAATCGCGTCGATTTGAGTCCACTAAACTTTTCCCGAATCGACTCATCTTCGCTCAACTCGGCCCGACTCGACTCATCGCAGTTCGACGCAACTCTGCTCACCTCGACCTTCAACTTCACTACTCTCCGGTCGACTACGCTCCACTTTCATCGACGTGACTCGTCACCATTGGAGTCGACTAGACACAACTTTTCTCGAACCGATTCTTCATCGCCAGACTCTGCTCGACTTGACCCGACTCGGCTGGACTCGACTCGATTCGACTCATCCCAGCTACACTCGCCTCGACTCCACCCGACTTCGCTTGATTCGCCTCGCCACGATTCAACTGCGCTCGACATGAGTCGGCTCGACTTTTCCCGAATCGACTCAACTTCGCTCAACTCGCCCGACTCGACTCATCGCAGTTCGACGCAACTCTGCTCACCTCGACCTTCAACTTCACTACTCTCCGGCCGACTACGCTCCACTTTCATCGACGTGACTCGTCACCATTGGAGTCGACTAGACACAACTTTTCTCGACACGATTCTTCATCGCCAGACTCGCCGACTTGACCCGACTTGGCTGGACTCGACTCGATTCGACTCATCCCAGCTACACTCGCCTCGACTCCACTCGACATCGCTTGATTCGCCTCGCCATGATTAAACTGCGCTCGATTTGAGTCCACTAAACTTTTCCCGAATCGACTCATCTTCGCTCAACTCGGCCCGACTCGACTCATCGTAGCCGACGCAACTCGCTCACCTCGACTTTCAACTTCGCTACTCTCGGTCGACTACGCTCCACTTTCATCGACGTGACTCGTCACCATTGGAGTCGACTAGACACAACTTTTCTCGACACGATTCTTCATCGCCAACTCGCCCGACTTGACCCGACTGGCCGGACTCGACTCGATTCGACTCATCCCAGCCTACACTCGCTCGACTCCACCCGACTTCGCTTGATTCGCTCGCCACGATTCAATCGCGCTCGATTTGAGTCCACTAAACTTTTCCCGAATCGACTCAACTTCGCTCAACTCGGCCCGACTCGACTCATCGCAGTTCGACGCAACTCTGCTCACCTCGACCTTCAACTTCACTACTCTCCGGCCGACTACGCTCCACTTTCATCGACGTGACTCGTCACCATTGGAGTCGACTAGACACAACTTTTCTCGACACGATTCTTCATCGCCGACTCTTCGCTCGACTTGACCCGACTCGTCTGGACTCGACTCGATTCGACTCATCCCGCCTACACTCGCTCGACTCCACTCGACATCGCTTGATTCGCTCGCCATGATTCAATCGCGTCGATTTGAGTCCACTAAACTTTTCCCGAATCGACTCATCTTCGCTCAACTCGGCCCGACTCGACTCATCGCAGTTCGACGCAACTCGTCACCTCGACTTCAACTTCACTACTCTCCGGCCGACTACGCTCCACTTTCATCGACGTGACTCGTCACCATTGGAGTCGACTAGACACAACTTTTCTCGAACCGATTCTTCATCGCCGACTCGCTCGACTTCACCCGACTCTACTGGATCGACTCGATTCGACTCATCCCGCCTACACTCGCATCGACTCCACTCGACATCGCTTGATTCGCCTCGCCATGATTAAATCGCTCGATTTGAGTCCACTAAACTTTTCCCGAATCGACTCAATCTTCGCTCAACTCGCCCGACTCGACTCATCGCAGCTCGACGCAACTTTCACCTCGACTTTCAACTTCACTACTCTCTGGTCGACTACGCTCCACTTTCATCGACGTGACTCGTCACCATTGGAGTCGACTAGACACAACTTTTCTCGACACGATTCTTCATCGCGACTCGCCCGACTTGACCCGACTCTCGGCCTGGATTCGACTCGATTCGACTCATCCCGCCTACACTCGCCTCGACTCCACTCGACATCGCTTGATTCGCTCGCCATGATTAAATCGCGCTTCGATTTGAGTCCACTAAACTTTTCCCGAATCGACTCATCTTCGCTCAACTCGCCCGACTCGACTCATCGCAGTTCGACGCAACTCGCTTTCACCTCGACTTTCAACTTCGCTACTCTCCGGGTCGACTACGCTCCACTTTCATCGACGTGACTCGTCACCATTGGAGTCGACTAGACACAACTTTTCTCGAACACGATTCTTCATCGCGATTACTCGACTTGACCCGACTCCGCTGGACTCGACTCGATTCGACTCATCCCAGCCTACACTCGCCTCGACTCCACCCGACATCGCTCGATTTCGCCATGATTCAACCGCGCTCGATTTGAGTCCACTAAACTTTTCCCAAATCGACTCATCTTCGCTCAACTCGCCCGACTCGACTCATCGCAGTTCGACGCAACTCGCTCACCTCGACCTTTCAACTTCACTACTCTCCTGGTCGACTACGCTCCACTTTCATCGACGTGACTCGTCACCATTGAGTCGACTAGACACAACTTTTTCGAACACGATTCTTCATCGCGACTCGCCCCGATTTGACCCGACTCCGGCTGGACTCGACTCGATTCGACTCATCCCACCTACACTCGCCTCGACTCCACTCGACATCGCTTGATTCGCTCGCCACGATTCAATCCGCGCTCGATTTGAGTCCACTAAACTTTTCCCGAATCGACTCAACTTCGCTCAACTCGGCCCGACTCGACTCATCGCAGTTCGACGCAACTCTGCTCACCTCGACCTTCAACTTCACTACACTCCGTCGACTACGCTCCACTTTCATCGACGTGACTCGTCACCATTGGAGTCGACTAGACACAACTTTCTCGACACGATTCTTCATCGCCAGACTCTGCCCGACTTGACCCGACTCGGCTGGACTCGACTCGATTCGACTCATCCCAGCTACACTCGCCTCGACTCCACTCGACATCGCTTGATTCGCCTCGCCATGATTAAACTGCGCTCGATTTGAGTCCACTAAACTTTTCCCGAATCGACTCATCTTCGCTCAACTCGGCCCGACTCGACTCATCGCAGTTCGACGCAACTCTGCTCACCTCGACTTTCAACTTCACTACTCTCTGGTCGACTACGCTCCACTTTCATCGACGTGACTCGTCACCATTGGAGTCGACTAGACACAACTTTTCTCGAACCGATTCTTCATCGCCGACTCGCCGACTTTCACCCGACTCGGCTGGATTCGACTCGATTCGACTCATCCCAGCTACACTCGCTCGACTCCACCCGACTTCGCTCGATTCGCCTCACCACGATTCAACTGCGCTCGATTTGAGTCCACTCTACTTTTCCCAAATCGACTCAACTTCGCTCAACTCGGCCCGACTCGACTCATCGCAGTTCGACGCAACTCTGCTCACCTCGACCTTCAACTTCACTACTCTCCGGTCGACTACGCTCCACTTTCATCGACGTGACTCATCACCATTGGAGTCGACTAGACACAACTTTTCTCGACACGATTCTTCATCGCCAGACTCTGCCCGACTTGACCCGACTCGGCTGGACTCGACTCGATTCGACTCATCCCAGCTACACTCGCCTCGACTCCACTCGACATCGCTTGATTCGCCTCGCCATGATTAAACTGCGCTCGATTTGAGTCCACTAAACTTTTCCCGAATCGACTCATCTTCGCTCAACTCGGCCCGACTCGACTCATCGCAGTTCGACGCAACTCTGCTCACCTCGACTTTCAACTTCGCTACACTCTGGTCGACTACGCTCCACTTTCATCGAAGTGACTCGTCACCATTGGAGTCGACTAGACACAACTTTTCTCGAACGATTCTTCATCGCCAGATCGCCGACTTGACCCGACTCTACCTGGATTCGACTCGATTCGACTCATCCTAGCTACACTCGCTCGACTCCACCTCGACATCGCTCGATTCGCTCGCCATGATTCAATCAAGGCGATTTGAGTCCACTAAACTTTTCCCGAATCGACTCAACTTCGCTCAACTCGCCCGACTCGACTCATCGCAGCTTCGACGCAACTCGCCACCTCGACTTCAACTTCACTACTCTCCAGGCCGACTACGCTCCACTTTCATCGACGTGACTCGTCACCATTGGAGTCGACTAGACACAACTTTTCTCGACACGATTCTTCATCGCCGACTCTCGTCGACTTGACCCGATTCGGAGTTCGACTCGACTCGATTCGACTCATCCCGCCTACACTCGCTCGACTCCACTCGACATCGCTTGATTCGCTTCGCCATGATTAAATCGCGTCGATTTGAGTCCACTAAACTTTTCCCGAATCGACTCATCTTCGCTCAACTCGGCCCGACTCGACTCATCGCAAGCTCGACGCAACTCGTCACCTCGACTTTCAACTTCACTACACTCCGGTCGACTACGCTCCACTTTCATCGACGTGACTCGTCACCATTGAGTCGACTAGACACAACTTTTTCTCGAACGATTCTTCATCGCCATCGCTCGACTTCACCCGACTCGGCTGGATTCGACTCGATTCGACTCATCCCAGCTACACTCGCCTCGACTCCACCCGACTTCGCTCGATTCGCCTCACCACGATTCAACTGCGCTCGATTTGAGTCCACTCTACTTTTCCCGAATCGACTCAACTTCGCTCAACTCGGCCCGACTCGACTCATCGCAGTTCGACGCAACTCTGCTCACCTCGACCTTCAACTTCACTACTCTCCGGTCGACTACGCTCCACTTTCATCGACGTGACTCGTCACCATTGGAGTCGACTAGACACAACTTTTTCTCGACACGATTCTTTTCATCGCCGATCGCCTCCCGACTTGACCCGACTCGGCTGGACTCGACTCGATTCGACTCATCCCAGCTACACTCGCCTCGACTCCACTCGACATCGCTTGATTCGCCTCGCCATGATTAAACTGCGCTCGATTTGAGTCCACTAAACTTTTCCCGAATCGACTCATCTTCGCTCAACTCGGCCCGACTCGACTCATCGCAGTTCGACGCAACTCTGCTCACCTCGACTTTCAACTTCGCTACTCTCCGGTCGACTACGCTCCACTTTCATCGACGTGACTCGTCACCATTGAGTCGACTAGACACAACTTTTTCGAACCGATTCTTCATCGCAAACTCTCCTCGACTTCACCCGACTCTACGGATTCGACTCGATTCGACTCATCCCCACTACACTCCTTCGACTCCACCCGACTTCGTTTCGATTCGCCTTCGCCACGATTCAACCGCGCTCGACATGAGTCCACTCGACTTTTCCCGAATCGACTCAACTTCGCTCAACTCGGCCCGACTCGACTCATCGCAGTTCGACGCAACTCTGGTCACCTCGACCTTCAACTTCACTACTCTCCGTCGACCACGCTCCACTTTCATCGACGTGACTCGTCACCATTGGAGTCGACTAGACACAACTTTTTCTTCAACCGATTCTTCATCGCCAGACTCTGCTCGACTTGACCCGACTCGGCTGGACTCGACTCGATTCGACTCATCCCAGCTACACTCGCCTCGACTCCACCTCGACTTCGCTCGATTCGCCTCGCCACGATTAAACCGCGCTCGATTTGAGTCCACTAAACTTTTCCCGAATCGACTCATCTTCGCTCAACTCGCCCGACTCGACTCATGGCAGTTCGACGCAACTCGCTCACCTCGACTTCTTCAACTTCACTACTCCTGGCCGACTACGCTCCACTTTCATCGACGTGACTCGTCACCATTGGAGTCGACTAGACACAACTTTTCTCGACACGATTCTTCATCGCTGATTTTGCCCGACTTGACCCGACTGGCCGGACTCGACTCGATTCGACTCATCCCGCCTACACTCGCCTCGACTCCACTCGACATCGCTTGATTCGCCTCGCCATGATTAAACCGCGCCGATTTGAGTCCACTAAACTTTTCCCGAATCGACTCATCTTCGCTCAACTCGGCCCGACTCGACTCATCGCAGCTTCGACGCAACTCGCTCACCTCGACTTTCAACTTCACTACTCCTGGTCGACTACGCTCCACTTTCATCGACGTGACTCGTCACCATTGGAGTCGACTAGACACAACTTTTCTCGAACGATTCTTCATCGCGACTCTGTTCGACTTCACCCGACTCGGCCTGGATTCGACTCGATTCGACTCATCCCAGCTACACTCGCCTCGACTCCACTCGACTTCGCTCGATTCGCTCGCCACGATTCAACTACGCTCGATTTGAGTCCACTCCGACTTTTCCCAAATCGACTCATCTTCGCTCAACTCGCCCGACTCGACTCATCGCAGTCGACGCAACTCGTCACCTCGACCTTCAACTTCACTACTCTCCGTCGACTACGCTCCACTTTCATCGACGTGACTCGTCACCATTGGAGTCGACTAGACACAACTTTTCTTCAACACGATTCTTCATCGCGACTCGTCGACTCGACCCGACTCGCCGGGACTCGACTCGATTCGACTCATCCCAGCTACACTCGCCTCGACTCCACTCGACATCGTTGATTCGCCTCGCCATGATTAAACCGCGCTCGATTTGAGTCCACTAAACTTTTCCCGAATCGACTCATCTTCGCTCAACTCGACCCGACTCGACTCATCGCAGCTCGACGCAACTCGCTCACTCGACCTTCAACTTCACTACTCTCCCGCCGACTACGCTCCACTTTCATCGACGTGACTCGTCACCATTGGAGTCGACTAGACACAACTTTTCTCGACACGATTCTTCATCGCAGACTCTGCTCGACTTGACCCGACTGTTGGACTCGACTCGATTCGACTCATCCCTAGCTACACTCGCTCGACTCCACTCGACATCGCTCTTGATTCGCTCGCCATGATTAAATCTGCGCTCGATTTGAGTCCACTAAACTTTTCCCGAATCGACTCATCTTCGCTCAACTCGCCCGACTCGACCATCGCAGTTCGACGCAACTCGTCACCTCGACCTTCAACTTCACTACTCTCCTGGTCGATTACGCTCCACTTTCATCGACGTGACTCGTCACCATTGGAGTCGACTAGACACAACTTTTCTCGAACGATTCTTCATCGCCAAACTCGCTCGATTTCACCCGACGGCTGGACTCGACTCGATTCGACTCATCACGCCTACACTCCTCGACTCCACTCGATTTCGCTTGATTCGCTCGCCATGATTAAATCAAGCGCTCGATTTGAGTCCACTAAACTTTTCCCGAATCGACTCATCTTCGCTCAACTCGCCCGACTCGACTCATCGCAGTTCGACGCAACTCGTCACCTCGACCTTCAACTTCACTACTCTCCGGTCGACCACGCTCCACTTTCATCGACGTGACTCGTCACCATTGGAGTCGACTAGACACAACTTTTCTCGAACCGATTCTTCATCGCCGACTCGCTCGACTTTGACTCGACTGGACTCGACTCGATTCGACTCATCCCAGCTACACTCGCTCGACTCCACTCGACATCGCTTGATTCGCCTCGCCATGATTAAATCGCGCTCGATTTGAGTCCACTAAACTTTTCCCGAATCGACTCATCTTCGCTCAACTCGCCCGACTCGACTCATCGCAGCTCGACGCAACTCGCTCACCTCGACCTTCAACTTCACTACTCCCGGTCGACTACGCTCCACTTTCATCGACGTGACTCGTCACCATTGGAGTCGACTAGACACAACTTTTCTCGACACGATTCTTCATCGCAACTCGCTCGACTTGACCCGACTCGGGTCGGGACTCGACTCGATTCGACTCATCCCCCTACACTCGCTCGACTCCACTCGACATCGCTTTGATTCGCCTTTCGCCATGATTAAATCGATTCGATTTGAGTCCACTAAACTTTTCCGAATCGACTCATCTTCGCTCAACTCGCCCGACTCGACTCATCGCAGTCGACGCAACTCGCTCACCTCGACTTTCAACTTCACTACTCTCCTGGTCGACTACGCTCCACTTTCATCGACGTGACTCGTCACCATTGGAGTCGACTAGACACAACTTTTCTCGACACGATTCTTCATCGCCAAACTCGCCGACTTCACCCGATGGCCGGACTCGACTCGATTCGACTCATCCCAATACACTCGCTCGACTCCACTCGACATCGCTTGATTCGCTCGCCATGATTCAATCGCGCTCGACATGAGTCCACTAAACTTTTCCCGAATCGACTCATCTTCGCTCAACTCGCCCGACTCGACTCATCGCAGCTTCGACGCAACTCGCTCACCTCGACCTTCAACTTCACTACTCTCCTCGGCCGACCACGCTCCACTTTCATCGACGTGACTCATCACCATTGAGTCGACTAGACACAACTTTTCTCGACACGATTCTTCATCGCCGATCATCTGCCCGACTTTGACCGACTATCGGACTCGACTCGATTCGACTCATCCCGCCTACACTCGCCTCGACTCCACTCGACATCGCTGATTCGCATCGCCATGATTAAATCGCTCGATTTGAGTCCACTAAACTTTTCCCGAATCGACTCATCTTCGCTCAACTCGCCCGATCGACTCATCGCAGTTTCGACGCAACTCGTCACCTCGACTTTCAACTTCGCTACACTCCGGTCGACTACGCTCCACTTTCATCGAAGTGACTCGTCACCATTAGAGTCGACTAGACACAACTTTTCTCGAACCGATTCTTCATCGCCAGACTCTGCTCGACTTCACCCGACTCGGCTGGATTCGACTCGATTCGACTCATCCCAGCTACACTCGCTCGACTCCACCCGACTTCGCTTGATTCGGCTCGCCACGATTCAAGTGCGCTCGATTTGAGTCCACTCTACTTTTCCCAAATCGACTCAACATCGCTCAACTCGGCCCGCCTCGACTCATCGCAGTTCGACCCAACTCTGCTCACCTCGACCTTCAACTTCACTACTCCCGGTCGACTACGCTCCACTTTCATCGAAGTGACTCGTCACCATTGGAGTCGACTAGACACAACTTTTCTCGAACCGATTCTTCATCGCCAGACTCTGCTCGACTTCACCCGACTCGGCTGGATTCGACTCGATTCGACTCATCCCAGCTACACTCTCCTCGACTCCACCCGACTTCGCTCGATTCGCTCACCACGATTCAACTGCGCTCGATTTGAGTCCACTCTACTTTTCCAAAATCGAATCAACTTCGCTCAACTCGGCCCGCCTCGACTCATCGCAGTTCGACGCAACTCTGCTCACCTCGACCTTCAACTTCACTACTCTCCGGTCGACTACGCTCCACTTTCATCGACGTGACTCATCACCATTGGAGTCGACTAGACACAACTTTTCTCGACACGATTCTTCATCGCCGACTCGCCCGACTTCACCCGACTCGGCTGGACTCGACCGATTCGACTCATCCCAGCTACACTCGCCTCGACTCCACTCGACATCGCTTGATTCGCTCGCCACGATTAAACCGCGCTCGATTTGAGTCCACTAAACTTTTCCCGAATCGACTCATCTTCGCTCAACTCGCCCGACTCGACTCATCGCATTCGACGCAACTCGCTCACCTCGACTTTCAACTTCACTACTCTCCTGGTCGACTACGCTCCACTTTCATCGACGTGACTCGTCACCATTGGAGTCGACTCAGACACAACTTTTCGACACGATTCTTCATCGCCGACTCTTCGCCTCGACTTGACCCGACTCGGCTGGACTCGACTCGATTCGACTCATCGAAGAACACTCGCCTCGACTCCACTCGACATCGCTTGATTCACTCGCCATGATTAAACTGCGCCGATTTGAGTCCACTAAACTTTTCCGAATCGACTCATCTTCGCTCAACTCGCCCGACTCGACTCATCGTAGCTCGACGCAACTCGCTCACCTCGACTTTCAACTTCGCTACTCTCCGGTCGACTCACGCTCCACTTTCATCGACGTGATTCGTCACCATTGGAGTTGACTAGACACAACTTTTCTCGAACCGATTCTTCATCGCGAGACTCTGTTCGACTTCACCCGTCTTAGCTGGATTAGACTCGATTCGACTCATCCCAGCTACACTCGCCTCGACTCCACCCGACTTCGTTCGATTCGCCTCACCACGATTCAACTACGCTCGATTTGAGTCCACTCTACTTTTCCCAAATCAACTCAGCTTCGCTCAACTCGCCCGACTCGACTCATCGCAGCTCGACGCAACTCGCTCACCTCGACCTTCAACTTCACTACTCTCCTCGGCCGACACGCTCCACTTTCATCGACGTGACTCGTCACCATTGGAGTCGACTAGACACAACTTTTTCTCGAACACGATTCTTCATCGCAAACTCTCGCTTGACTTGACCCGACTCGACTTTGGACTCGACTCGATTCGACTCATCCCAGCTACACTCGCCTCGACTCCACTCGACATCTCTTGATTCGCCTCGCCATGATTAAACTGCGCTCGATTTGAGTCCACTAAACTTTTCCCGAATCAACTCATCTTCGCTCAACTCGGCCTGACTCGACTCATCGCAGCTCGACGCAACTCTTCTCACCTCGACTTTCAACTTTGCTACTCCTGGGTCGACTACGCTCCACTTTCATCGACGTGACTCGTCACCATTGGAGTCGACTAGACACAACTTTTCTCGACACGATTCTTCATCGCCGACTCGTCGACTTGACCCGACTCGGCTGGACTCGACTCGATTCGACTCATCCCAGCCTACACTCGCCTCGACTCCACTCGACATCGCTTGATTCGCCTCGCCATGATTAAATCGCGCCGATTTGAGTCCACTAAACTTTTCCGAATCGACTCATCTTCGCTCAACTCGCCCGACTCGACTCATCGCAGTTCGACGCAACTCGTCACCTCGACTTCAACTTCGCTACTCTCCTGGTCGATCACGCTCCACTTTCATCGACGTGACTCGTCACCATTGGAGTCGACTAGACACAACTTTTCTCGAACCGATTCTTCATCGCCAGACTCTGCTCGACTTCACCCGACTCGGCTGGACTCGACTCGATTCGACTCATCCCAGCTACACTCGCCTCGACTCCACTCGACTTCGCTCGATTCGCCTCGCCCGATTCAAACTGCGCTCGATTTGAGTCCACTAAACTTTTCCCAAATCGACTCAACTTCGCTCAACTCGGCCCGACTCGACTCATCGCAGCTTCGACGCAACTCGTCACCTCGACCTTCAACTTCACTACTCTCCGGTCGACTACGCTCCACTTTCATCGACGTGACTCGTCACCATTGGAGTCGACTAGACACAACTTTTCTCGAACCGATTCTTCATCGCCAAGACTCGCTCGACTTGACCCGACGGCGGACTCGACTCGATTCGACTCATCCCAGCCTACACTCGCTCGACTCCACCCGACTTCGCTTGATTCGCTCACCATGATTCAATCAACGCTCGATTTGAGTCCATTAAACTTTTCCAAAATCGAATCATCTTCGTTCAACTCGGCCCGACTCGACTCATCGCAGTTCGACGCAACTCGCTCACCTCGACCTTGAACTTCACTACTCTCCTGGTCGACTACGCTCCACTTTCATCGACGTGACTCGTCACCATTGGAGTCGACTAGACACAACTTTTCTCGACACGATTCTTCATCGCCGATTCTCGCCTCGACTTGACCCGACTCCGGCCGGACTCGACTCGATTCGACTCATCCCGCCTACACTCGCCTCGACTCCACTCGACATCGCTTGATTCGCTCGCAATGATTAAACCGCGCTCGATTTGAGTCCACTAAACTTTTCCCGAATCGACTCATCTTCGCTCAACTCGGCCCGACTCGACTCATCGCAGTTCGACGCAACTCGCTCACCTCGACTTTCAACTTCACTACTCTCCGGCCGACTACGCTCCACTTTCATCGACGTGACTCGTCACCATTGGAGTCGACTAGACACAACTTTTCTCCACACGATTCTTCATCGCGCACTCGCCTCGACTTGACCCGACTCGGGCCGGACTCGACTCGATTCGACTCATCCCGCCTACACTCGCCTCGACTCCACTCGACATCGCTTGATTCGCTCGCCATGATTAAAATGCGCTCGATTTGAGTCCACTAAACTTTTCCCGAATCGACTCATCTTCGCTCAACTCGGCCCGACTCGACTCATCGCAGTTCGACGCAACTCGTTTCACCTTGACTTTCAACTTCGCTACTCTCCGGTCGACTACGCTCCACTTTCATCGACGTGACTCGTCACCATTGGAGTCGACTAGACAAAACTTTTCTCCACACGATTCTTCATCGCGCATCTGTCCGACTTGACCCGACTCCTTGACTCGACTCGATTCGACTCATCCCAGCTACACTCGCTCGACTCCACTCGACATCGCTTGATTCGCTCGCCATGATTAAACCGCGTTCGATTTGAGTCCACTAAATTTTTCCCGAATCGACTCATCTTCGCTCAACTCGCCCGACTCGACTCATCGAAGTTCGACGCAACTCTAATCACCTCGACTTTCAACTTCTCTTACTCACTCGTCGACTACGCTCCACTTTAATCGACGTGACTCGTCACCATTGGAGTCCACTAGACACAACTTTTCTCGACACGGATTCTTCATCGCCAAACTCGCTCGACTTGACCCGACTCGGTTGGACTCGACTTGATTCGACTCATCCCAGCCTACACTCGCCGACTCCACTCGACATCGCTTGATTCGCTCGCCATGATTAAATCGCGCCGATTTGAGTCCACTAAACTTTTCCCGAATCGACTCATCTTCGCTAAACTCGGCCCGACTCGACTCATCGCTTCGACGCAACTCGCTCACCTCGACTTTCAACTTCGCTACTCTCCGGCCGACTACGCTCCACTTTCATCGACGTGACTCGTCACCATTGGAGTCGACAGACACAACTTTTCTCGAACGATTCTTCATCGCGATTCGCTTCGATTTGACCCGACAGTCGGACTCGACTCGATTCGATCATCCAGCTACACTCGGTTTGAACCTTTGACATCGCTTGATTCGCTTCGCCATGATTAAATCGAAATGATTTGAGTCCACTAAACTTTTCCCGAATCGACTCATCTTCGCTTCAAGACTTCGACTCGACCATCGCAGCTCGATTTAATCATCACTTGACCTTCAACTTCACTACTCTCCGTCGACACGCCCACTTTCATCGACGTGACTCGTCACCATTGGAGTCGACTAGACACAACTTTTCTCGACACGATTCTTCATCGCCAAAATTCGCCCGACTTGACCCGACTCCTTGCTGGACTCGACTCGATTCGACTCATGGTTTACACTCGCTCGACTCCACTCGACATCCCTTGATTCGCCTCGCCATTATTAAACAAGGGGCGTTCGATTTGAGTCCACTAAACTTTTCCCGAATCGACTCATCTTCGCTCAACTCGACCCGACTCGACTCATCGCAGTTCGACGCAACTCGTCACCTCGACTTCAACTTCGCTACACTCCTGGCCGACTACGCTCCACTTTCATCGACGTGACTCGTCACCATTGGAGTCAACTAGACACAACTTTTATCGAACGATTCTTCATCGCAAGACTCGCCAATTCACCCGACTCACTTGGATTCAACTCGATTCGACTCATCCCAGCCTACACTCTCCTTGACTCCACCTCGACATCGCTCGATTCGCCTCACGATGATTCAACTACGCTCGATTTGAGTCCACTAAACTTTCCCTCAAATCGACTCAACTTCGTTCAACAAAAATAAACTCGACTCATCGCCTCGACGCAACTTTGCTCACCTCGACCTTCAACTTCACTACTCTCCGCCGACTACGCTCCACTTTCATCGACGTGACTCATCACCATTGGAGTCGACTAGACACAACTTTTGTCGACACGATTCTTCATCGCCAAACTCGCTCGACTTCACCCGACTAGGCCGGACTCGACTCGATTCGACTCATCCCAGCCACACTCGCCTCGACTCCACTCGACATCGCTTGATTCGTCGCCATGATTAAATCGCGCTTTCGATTTGAGTCCACCAAACTTTTCCCAAAATCGACTCATCTTCGCTCAACTCGCCCGACTCGACTCATCGCAGTTCGACGCAACTCGCTCACCTCGACTTCAACTTCGCTACTCTCCTAAGGGCCGACTACGCTCCACTTTCATCGACGTGACTCGTCACCATTGGAGTCGACTAGACACAACTTTTCTCGACACGATTCTTCATCGCCGACTCGCCCGACTTGACCCGATCCGGCCGGACTCGACTCGATTCGACTCATCCCAGCTACACTCGCCGCGACTCCACTCGACATCGAATTGTTGATTCGCTTCGCCATGATTAAATCATTAGCGCCGATTTGAGTCCACTAAACTTTTTCCGAATCGACTCATCTTCGCTCAACTCGCCCGACTTCACTCATCGCAGCTCGACGTAACTCGCTAACCTCGACTTTCAACTTCGTTACTCTCCTGGTTGACTACGCTCCACTTTCATCGACGTGACTCGTCACCATTGAGTCGACTAGACACAAATTTTCTCGAACCGATTCTTCAAAGACTTCGCTCGACTTCACCCGATTCGACTCGACTGGATTCGACTCATCCCAGCCTACACTCTCTCGACTCCACTCGACTTCGCTGATTCGCCTCACTTACACGATTCAATCAAGCGCTGATTGAGTCCACTCTACTTTTCCCAAATCGACTCAACTTCGTCAACTCGCCCGACTCGACTCATCGTAGTTCGACGCAACTCGCTCACCTCGACCTTCAACTTCACTACTCTTCTCCGGTCGACCACGCTCCACTTTCATTGACGTGACTCATCACCATTGGAGTCGACTAGACACAACTTTTTCGACACGATTCTTCATCGCTGATTTGTTCTTTTGACCCGACTCGATCGAGTTGACTCGATTGACTCATCCCCCTACACTCATCGACTCCACCTCGACATCGCTTGATTCGCTTTCTACCACGATTAATCTGCGCCGATTTGAGTCCACTAAACTTTTCCCAAATCAACTCAATTCGCTCAACTCGCTTTTTTCGACTCATCGTAGTATCTTCGACGCAACTTGTCGCTCACCTCGACCTTCAACTTCACTACTCTCCCGGTCGACCACGGTCCACTTTCATCGACGTGACTCATCACCATTGGAGTCGAGTAGACACAACTTTTCTCGACACGATTCTTCATCGCCAATTTCGCCTCGACTTGACCCGATTTTGACTCGACTCGATTCGACTCATCCTGCCTACACTGCTCGACTCCACACGACATCGCTGATTCGCCTCGCCATGATTAAATCGCCGATTTGAGTCCACTAAACTTTTCCCGAATCGACTCATCTTCGCTCAACTCGCCCGACTCGATCATCGCAGCTCGACGCAACTCGCCACTCGACTTTCAACTTCACTACTCCTGGCCGACACGCTCCACTTTCATCGACGTGACTCGTCACCATTGGAGTCGATCAGACACAACTTTTTCAACGATTCTTCATCGCCAGACTTGCCGACTTCACCCGACTCGGCTGGACTCGACTTCGATTCGATCATCCCAACTACACTCACTCGCCTCGACTTCCACCCGACTTCGCTCGATTCGCCCTCGCCACGATTCAATCATGCGCCGACATGAGTCGGCTCGAACTTTTCCGAATCGACTCAACTTCGCTTCAACTCGCCCGACTTGACTCATCGAGTTCGACGCAATCGCATCACCTCGACCTTCAACTTCACTACTCTGGTGATCACGCTCCACTTTCATCGACGTGACTCATCACCATTGAGTCGACAAGACAACTTTTCTCGACACGATTCTTCATCGCCCGACCGTAGATCCGACTTGACCCGACTCGGTTGGACTGATTCGACTCGATTGACTCATCCTTCCTACACTCGCTGACTCCACTTGACATCGCTTGATTCGCTTCACCATGATTTGATCAGCGCTGACGATTTGAGTCCACTAAACTTTTCCCAAATCGACTAATCTCGCTTCAACTCGGCCCGACTCGACTCATCGTAGTTCGACGCAATTCGCTTCACCTCGACCTTCAACTTCACTACTCTCCGGTCGATCACGCTCCACTTTCATCGACGTGACTCGTCACCATTGGAGTCGACTAGACACAACTTTTCTCGACACGATTCTTCATCGCTAGATTCTCGCCCTTCGACTTGACCCGACTCGCTTTGACTCGACTTGATTCGACTCATCCCAGCCTACACTGTTATTTCGAATCCACTCGACATCGCTGATTCGCTTCGCCATGATTAAACCGCGCTCGATTTGAGTCCACCAAACTTTTCCGAATCGACTCATCTTCGCTCAACTCGCCCCGACCGACTCATCGCAGCTTCGACGCAACTCGTCACCTCGACTTTCAACTTCTACACTCCGGGTCGACTACGCTCCACTTTCATCGAAGTGACTCGTCCACCATTGAGTCGATTAAGACACAACTTTTTCTCGAACCGATTCTTCATCGCTCCAATCGTGGTCGACTTCACCCGACTCGACTGGATCGACTCGATTCGATCATCCCAGCTACACTCTCCTCGATCACTCCGATTTTCGCTGATTCGCTTCATCACGATTCAATCTGGTCGATTTGAGTCCACTTACTTTTCCCAAATCGACCAACTTTCGCCTTCAACTCGCCCGACTTCGATCATTAGTTTGACTTTCAACTCGCATTTCACCTCGACCTTCAACTTCACTACTTCTCCGTCGACTACGCCCACTTTCATCGACGTGACTCATCACCATTGGAGTCGACTAGACACAACTTTTTTCGACACGATTCTTCATCGCTGCATTTCGCTCGCTCGATTTGACCCGACTCTCGCCGGACTCGACTCGATTCGACTCATCCCAGGCCTACACTCGCTCGACTCCACTCGATTTCGCTTGATTCGCTTCACCACGATTCAACGCGCTCGATTTGAGTCCACTCTACTTTTCCCAAATCGACTCAACTTCACTCAACTCGCCCGACTCGACTCATCGCAGGTTCGACGCAACTCGCTCACCTCGACCTTGAACTTCACTACACTCTCCGGTCGACTCACGCTCCACTTTCATCGACGTGACTTTCACCATTGGAGTCGACTAGACACAACTTTTTTCGACACGATTCTTCATCGCGACTCTGCTCGACTTGATTGACTCGCTGGATTCGACTCGATTCGATCATCCCGCCTACACTTGCTCGACTCCACTCGATTTCTCTCGATTCGCTTCACCACGATTCAACCGCGCTCGATTTGAGTCCACTAAACTTTTCCCAAATCGACTCAATCTTCGCTCAACTCGCCCCCGACTCGACTCATCGAGTTGACGCAACCGTCACCTCGACCTTGAACTTCACTACTCTCCGGTCGATCACGCTCCACTTTCATCGACGTGACTCGTCACCATTGGAGTCGATTAGACACAACTTTTCTCGACACGATTCTTCATTCAAATCCGACTTGACCCGACTCCGCCTGGACTCGACTCGATTCGACTCATCCCAGCTACACTCGCCTCGACTCCACCTCGACTTCGCTCGATTCGCCTCACCACGATTAAACTATCGATTTGAGTCCACTAACTTTTTCCAAATCGACTCATCGTTCAACTCGCCCGACTCGACTCATCGCAGTTCGACGCAACTCGCTCACCTCGACCTTCAACTTCACTACTCTCCGGTCGACTACGGTCCACTTTCATCGACGTGACTCATCACCATTGGAGTCTACTAGACACAAATTTTCGACACGATTCTTCATCACCTGATCTGCCCGACTTGACCCGACTACGACTGGATTCGACTCGATTCGACTCATCCTAGCCTACACTCGCCTCGACTCCACTCGACATCGCTTGATTCGCTTCTCGCCATGATTAAATTGCGCTTCGATTTGAGTCCACTAAACTTTTCCCGAATCGACTCAACTTCGCTCAACTCGCCCGACTCGATCATCGCAGTTCGACGCAACTCTTTCACTCGACTTTCAACTTCGCTACACTCCGGTCGACTACGCTCCACTTTCATCGACGTGACTCGTCACCATTGGAGTCGACTAGACACAACTTTTCTCGAACGATTCTTCATCGCCAGACTCTGCTCGACTTCACCCGACTCGGCTGGACTCGATCGATTCGACTCATCCCAAACCTACACTCGCTCGACTCCACCCGACATCGCTTCGATTCGCCTCGCCACGATTCAATCGCGACATGAGTCGGTTAAACTTTTTCCCGAATCGACTCAACTTCGCTCAACTCGCCCGACTCGACTCATCGCAGCCGACGCAACTCGCTTCACCTCGACCTTCAACTTCACTACTCTCCCGGCCGACTCACGCTCCACTTTCATCGACGTGACTCATCACCATTGGAGTCGACTAGACACAACTTTTCTCGACACGATTCTTCATCGCAAGATCGCCTCGACTTGACCCGACTCGGCCGGACTCGACTCGATTCGACTCATCCCGCCTACACTCGCCTCGACTCCACTCGACATCGCTGATTCGCCTCGCCATGATTAAACTGCGCTCGATTTGAGTCCACTAAACTTTTCCCGAATCGACTCATCTTCGCTCAACTCGCCCGACTCGACTCATCGCAGTTCGACGCAACTCTACTCACCTCGACTTTCAACTTCGCTACACTCTGGTCGACTACGCTCCACTTTCATCGAAGTGACTCGTCACCATTGGAGTCGACTAGACACAACTTTTCTCGAACCGATTCTTCATCGCCAGACTCGCTCGACTTCACCCGACCGACTCGACTCGGATTCGACTCATCCCAGCTACACTCTCTCGACTCCACTCGACTTCGCTCGATTCGCCTCATCACGATTCAATCGCGCTCGATTTGAGTCCACTAAACTTTTCCCAAATCGACCAACTTCGCTCAACTCGCCCGACTCGATCATCGCAGTTCGACGCAACTTTCGCTCACCTCGACTTTCAACTTCACTACACTCCTGGCCGACTACGCTCCACTTTCATCGACGTGACTCATCACCATTGAGTCGACTAGACACAACTTTTCTCGACACGATTCTTCATCGCCGACTCGCCGACTTGACCCGACGCCGGCCGGACTCGACTCGATTCGACTCATCCCAAACTACACTCGCTCGACTCCACTTGACATCGCTTGATTCGCTCGCCATGATGAAATCAAGCGCTCGATTTGAGTCCACTAAACTTTTCCGAATCGACTCAACTTCGCTCAACTCGCCCGACTCGATTCATCGCAGCTTGACGCAACTCGCTCACTCGACCTTCAACTTCACTACTCCTGGTCGACTACGCTCCACTTTCATCGACGTGACTCGTCACCATTGGAGTCAACTAGACACAACTTTTCTCGAACGATTATTCATCGCCGACTTCGCCGACTTCACCCGACCGGCCGGACTCGACTCGATTCGACTCATCCCAACTACACTCGATCCACCCGACTTCGCCGATTCGCCTCACACGATTCAACGGCGTCGACATGAGTCAGCTCGACTTTTCCGAATCGACTCAACTTCGCTCATTTGGCCCGACTCGATCATCGAGCCGACGTAACTCGCTCACCTCGACCTTCAACTTCACTACTCTCCTGGCCGACCACGCTCCACTTTCATCGACGTGACTCGCCACCATTGGAGTCGACTAGACACAACTTTTCTTGACACGATTCTTTCATCGCCAGACTCTTCAACTCCACCAATTTCACTGATCGGCAATCATCTAGCTCGACGAAAGGTCCTCTACTTTTCACCTCGACTTTCAACTTCGCTACTACTCACTCGTCGACTACACTCCACTTTCATCGACCTTCCGACTGACTCGTCACCATTGGAGTCGACTAGACACAACTTTTCTCGAACCGATTCTTCATCGCCGACTCGCTCGACTTCACCCGACTCGGGGCCGACTAGACTCGATTCGACTCATCCTAGCCTACACTCGCCTCGACTCCACCCGACTTCGCTCGATTCGCCTCGCCATGATTCAATCGGCCTCGACATTTGAGTCGGCTCAACTTTTCCCTAATCGACTCAACTTCGCTCAACTCGCCGACTCGACTCATGGCAGTTCGACGCAACTCTGCTCACCTCGACCTTCAACTTCACTACTCTCCTGGGTCGACCACGCTCCACTTTCATCGACGTGACTCGTCACCATTGGAGTCGACTAGACACAACTTTTCTCGACACGATTCTTCATCGCGGACTTCGCTCGACTTGACCGACTCTCTGGACTCGACTCGATTCGACTCATCCCAGCTACACTCGCCACGACTCCACTCGACATCGCTTGATTCGCTTCGCCATGATTAAACGCGCCGATTTGAGTCCACTAAACTTTTCCCGATCGACTCATCTTCGCTCAATCGCCCGACTCCGACTCATCATAGTTCGACGCAACTCGCTCACCTCGACTTTCAACTTCGCTACTCCTCCGGTCGACCACGCTCCATTTTCATCGACGTGACTCGTCACCATTGGAGTCGACTAGACAAACTTTTCTCGACACGATTCTTCATCGCCGACTCGCCGACTTCACCCGACTCGGCTGGACTCGACTTGATTCGACTCATCCCCCTACACTCGCCTCGACTCCACCCGACTTCGCTCGATTCGCTTCACCACGATTCAACCGCGCCGACATGAGTCACTCGACTTTTCCCGAATCGACTCAACTTCGCTCAACTCGCCCGACTCGACTCATCGCTAGTTCGACGCAACTCTCGCTCACCTCGACCTTCAACTTCACTACTCTCCGGTCGACTACGCTCCACTTTCATCGACGTGACTCATCACCATTGGAGTCGACTAGAAACAACTTTTCTCGACACGATTCTTCATCGCCGATCGCCCGACTTGGACCCGATCTTGATCGGACTCGACTCGATTCGACTCATAGCAGCTACACACGCCTCGACTCCACTCGACATCGCTTGATTCGCTCGCCATGATTAAACTCGCGCTTGATTTGAGTCCACTAAACTTTTCCCGAATCGACTCATCTTCGCTCAACTCGCCCGACTCGACTCATCGCAGTTCGACGCAACTCGCTCACCTCGACTTTCAACTTCGCTACTCCGGTCGATCACGCTCCACTTTCATCGTAGTGACTCATCACCATTGGAGTCAACTAGACACAACTTTTCTCGAACGATTCTTCATCAAAGACTCTTCTCGACTTCACCCGATTTCCATTGATTCGATCGATTCGACTCATCCTAACTACACTTAACTTGACTCCACTCGACTTCGCTGATTCACTCACCACACGATTCAATCATATTGATTTGAGTCCACTCTACTTTTCCCAAATCGACTCAATCTTCATTAACTCGCCCGCTCGACTCATCGCAGCTTGACGCAACCGCTCACCTCGACCATCAACTTCACTACTCCGGTGGACTACGCTCCACTTTCATCGACGGACGAGGAGATCACCATTGAGTCGACTAGACACAACTTTTCCCCACACGATTCTTCATCGACGATAATTGCCCGACTTGATCGACTGACTAAAAATGACTCGACTCGATTCGACTCATCCCAGCTACACTCGCTTGACTCCACTCGACATCGCTTGATTTGCCGCCATGATTAAATGCGCTCGATTTGAGTCCACTAAACTTTTCCCGAATCGACTCATCTTCGCTCAACTCGCCCCACTCGAATCATCGCAGTTTCGACGCAATTCTTCACCTCGACTTTCAACTTCGAAGGAACTTCCTTGGTCGAACGCTCCATTTTCATCGACGTGACTCGTCACCATTTGAGTCGACTAGACAAAACTTTTCTCGACACGATTCTTCATCGCTGATCGCCGACTTCACTTCGACTTCCCGTCGGATTCGACTCGATTCGACTCATCCCAGCCACACTCGCTCGACTCCACCCGACTTCGCTCGATTCGCTCGCCACGATTCAACGCGTCGACATGAGTCGGCTCGACTTTTCCGAATCGACCAACTTTCGCTCAACTCGGCCCGACTCGAAGAAAATGAATCAAATTCGACGCAACCTAATTCACCTCGACCTTCAACTTCACTATTCCCTTCGACTACGCTCCACTTTCATCGACGTGACTCATCACCATTGGAGTCGACAGAAACAACTTTTCTCGACACGATTCTTCATCGCGATTCTTCCGACTTGACCCGACTCCTACTGGACTCGACTCGATTCGACTCATCCAAATTACACACGCCGATCCACTAGACATCGCTTGATTCGTCGCCATGATTAAACCGTGCTTGTTTTGAGAAGTCCACTAAACTTTTCCTTGAATCGACTCATCTTTGCTCTACTCGCCCAACTCGACTCATCGCAGTTCGACGCAACTCGTCACTCGACTTTCAACTTCGCAATACACTCGGCCAACTACGCTCCACTTTCATCAAGTGACTCATCACCATTGGAGTCAACTAGGCACAACTTTTTCGAACCGATTCTTCATCATAAGGATTGACTCTTTCATTACATCACCCGACTGGATAGAGTTTTGATTCCACTCGATTCGAGCGTTCTTTCATCCTTAAGTTAACCACACTCCTCGACTCCACCCGACTTTCTGATTCACCTCACCACGATTCCATTGCGCGATTTTAGTCCACTCTACTTTTCCAAAATCGATTGCTTTAACTTTAACTCAAGTCGTTTAACATATTCATCCGACGCAATGGGCTCCATCTTCGATTATCAACTTCACTACTCTCCGGTCTAAACGCTCCACTTTCATCAACGGACTCATCACCATTGGAGGATTAGACCCAACTTTTTCAAAAGGATTCTTCATCGCAAGGTAATGGTATGGATTTGACCCGACTATAAGCTTGACTCGACTGTGATCCCGACTCATCCTGGCCAACTCGCCTCGACTCCACTCAACATTTTGATTCGCCTAACAATGATTAAACTACTTCGATTTGAGCCCACTAAAATTTTGGAATCGACTCATTTCGTTCAACTCGCCCCATCGACTCATCCTCTTCAAAAACTAAGCTTCACCTCGACTTTCAACTTCACTATTCCATGGTCGACTAACGCTCCACTTTCATCGACGTGACTCGTAATGTGATTGAGTCAACTAGACACAACTTTTCTCTTAGAAAACCTATTCTCACAAAGATCGAGTCCATCCCTTTGGGACTACCCGATCCTAACACAAAATCCATGCTAATGTCGACCAGGACCGCCTGGGAAGTGTTAAGGCCATCTACCACCTGACTTGGAGTCGATGCTAGATTCATTGCGCCCACTTGAACTCAACATTTCAATCGAAGAAATGTTCGCTCAATGCCCAATACAACCCACTTGGGAGGAGGAGGATGGACCTAGTTGGAGGTAGGATTGAAGCTCAAAATTCAGGCGCTTTGGGCCTCAAATTTTTTCAATGTAGCACAAAATTGTGCATAAAAATGAAAAGAAGAGGAAACATAAATTTGCCAAATGTAAAGAGGGAATTGGGGAAGGTGATTGCAAGAATTAAAGGCTGGAAATAAAGTGCAGAAATGGAAGAAAGGGCAAAACGAAAATGACCCAAAATTAAAGGGGAAAGGGGCTGAAAATTAAAGCATAAACTAAGAACCAGAATTGTAAATTGCAAGAAGGTAAATGGCAGAATGTAAATTGCAGAAAATTAATTCCTAAGCTAGGCGCCACTCCACTAGCTAGAGGAAGCTAGGAAGATAAGCCAGTTCCACCACATTGGAGGCTCCAATGATAAGGAAAAGGGTCTTAACCTCAAGAACAAGCAAGAGGAGAAGAAAGAGAAGAGAAAGCGCTTCTCAAGGGAATTTCGGATTCCAATATCATAAAATGACCAAAGGTGCCATTTGCTTACATTAAGCCCTTATTTATAGGAAAAAGGAAGGGGGCTGCTTGTTGTGGGTTTGGGCTGCCCTTAGCCAACCAAGCTCTTAACCTAAGCCTGTTCCTATTCTAAATAACCTATTCTTATTCCATGTTGGAATAAGCTATTCCCACTTTTACAATTTAAAGAAAAATACAACCAAATTAAAATTAGGAAAAATTTCAATTTTATTATCCTTAAGCTAAAAATTTCTCTTGAAAGCCAATTTCCATGCTCACATCATCCTCTCCCCTTAAAAGCATTCGCCCTCGAATGGCAATCACCAATTTCGCAAAACAAAGGACACAAATAGAGTAGAAGAGTATATGTGGTTATGGAAGAAAGAAAATTATGGAGAATGCCAGGATCAAATACGAACCTCTTTAATTTTTCAAATAGTTGTAAACATTGGAAAGCAAATTTGACTAGGAACAAAAGGTTGTTTCGATCTACAAGCTCATAGTTATTAACAAACATGTCCCAAGTAAACTTACGTGCTTTCATCCATTTTCTTTTCCCTAAAGAGATCTTAGTGCTATGAATATTTGTAATTACTAACAAATTAAGCATCCTAGATGCATTATCATAAAACAAGAATTGAAGCATGCTAGGGACCTTTATATGTGAGAATTCACTATCACTGTGAAGCATATGAGACAGTGGTGATAATCTAGGCATATGAATGGATCTAGACACATGATCTCCAACAAATTTTGCAACAATGGTGTCCCAAATGTTGGTAGAAGGCTGGAGTTCCATCTCTTGATTACTCTTTGTAAAGGAGATAATTTCAACCCTTATGATAGGTGAAAGGAATTGAGGAACACTAGGCACTAAGTTTTCTTGATGTTCAATACCCCTTACAGGTGGCAACCCTAGAGGTAACTCTTTTGGGAATACATCTTGGAACTCTTCTAGAAGTTCTTGAAGTTCACTAGACTCAAGGTTTGGTTGAGTATTCAAGCAATACTCTTTGCACATGAGCATGTACATGGGTTGTCTAGCTAGAAGAGTTTGCCTAATTTCTCCTTGATTGATGAAGAGGTTTTTATCATTTTTCTCATGTCTCAACCTCTTATCTTTTTTTATATTCTTTCCTTTAATTCCCTTTTTTTCTTCCTCTCTTTTCTTTTTCATTTGTACTTGATCTTTACAAACCTCACTAGGGGCCAAGGGAACTAAGGTGACCTTTTGGGATTTGAAAACAAAGGAATACCTATTGCTATGCCCATCATGGTGAACTTTCCTATCAAATTGCCATGGCCTTCCCAAGAGCACATGACTTGCTTCCATGGGCACAACATCACAAGTTACTTGGTCAAGATACCTACCTATGGAAAAGGCAACTAAGACTTGCTTATCCACTAAGAGGTCCCCATTGTCACTCAACCATTGCAACTTGTAAGGCCTAGGATGTGGGGTAGTGGTTAATCCTAACTTTTGTACTAGCCTAGCACTAGCCACGTTGGTGCAACTTCCCCCATCTATAATCAAAGAACATGTCTTCCCCCAATCACACACCTTGTGTGAAAAATATTTTCTCTTTGGCTCTCATCTTCCCCCATGACCATGCTTCCTAGTAATCTCCTAACAACAAGAAGATCACCTTCGGGGGCATACTCTAATCCTTCTTCACTAGAAGAGCTAGTGGCACTAGAGCTAGAGTTTTCACTTGAGGATTCCAAAGATGAGACTTGTCCATTATCTCTAAGGATCATGCTCTTCTTGTTAGGGCATTGAGAGGCAATGTGCCCTCGTCCCAAACACTTGAAACACTTAATGGATGATTCCTTTTTTATTTGGAGTGGATGGGGTGTTGGCCTTTTCTTTCTTGGGATCTTTAATTTCCCTAGGATCTTTAGGCTTAAAAGGAACATCCTTGTGGCCTTCCTTCCTCTTATTTTCCTTCCAAGAAGGCTTTGAGGTTGAGTATCTACTCTTACCTTTCCTATGGAGTTGTTGTTCTACCTTTTGGGCTTGGTGGTAGAGTTCATTCAAACTCATATAGTTGTGGAGTTCCACAACATCCCTAATCTCATCCTTAAGCCCTTCAAGGAATCTTGCCATTCTAGCCTCCTCACATTCTTCTATGTTGGCTCTAATGATGGCTACCTCCATATCTTTGTAGTACTCATCAACAGTCCTATTACCTTGGGTTAATCTTTGGAGCCTATTATGAAGCTC
Source organism: Canavalia ensiformis (assembly GCA_026541065.1). Taxonomy (NCBI): domain Eukaryota; kingdom Viridiplantae; phylum Streptophyta; class Magnoliopsida; order Fabales; family Fabaceae; genus Canavalia; species Canavalia ensiformis. Next base: position 67,481 of record JAMKYM010000743.1, read on the forward strand.
CCTAAGGTAATGAGGTGGTACATACCTATTCCTAAGGATGGCTTTCATTTCTTCCCAAGTCTCAATAGGATGAAACCTTGCTCTCTCTTTCACTAGCTTATCCCACCAAATCAAAGCATAGTCTGAAAATTCAAGACTAGCTAGCTTTACCCTATGTTCCTCCCTTACTTCATAGCACATGAAAATTTGCTCTACCTTCAACTCCCATGATAGGTAGATTTCAGGGTCATTCAACCCTTGAAATTTTGGAATTCTAAACTTGGTTCCATCTATTCTTTCTTGGTTTCCATTTTCTCTCCTACCTCTATTCCTAATCCTAGAAGAAGCTCTATGACTATGATGGCTAGGAGAATGTCTATCTCTACTTCTATGGATCCTACTCCTAGATGAATTTCTAACCCTAAGTGGAGACCTAGATGATTCCCTATCACTCTCATGCCTACCTTGATTCCCACCCCTGTGATTATTCCTTTGGTTTCTTCTAGGGGATTCATAGAATTCTTCTTGTGAAAGTTCCTCCCTAGGTGAATCAATTTTATTTTTGTTTTTCTTAGAACTACTAGGCCCTTCATTTTGTTTCTTTTTAAACAAAGTCTCATTCCTCTTTTTCTAGTTCATACAAGCGATCTTCAAATTGTTCACTTTGTTTTCTTAACATTTTTTCAAAGGTTTGGGTAAAGGCTTCTAGTTGTAACCTATTGAAGCTAGGTGGATAATCATTTTCACTCATGATGCTCTCCACTCAAGACACAAGATATGAAACAAATCAATTAAGAAAATCGCAAATATTCTAAGTACAAATTCCTTCCACATAAAACACTTGAACAATTAAGAAATTAAAATGCAGAGAGTTAATTGGTTTCTTACACAAACCAAGGTCCAAGATAGGGAAAGATAAGTAACAAGTAGTCACATAGGCTAAGTTGTAAACCTAGCAATTATGGAACCCCTTATTACTCCTTTCAACAAGCACACTTAGACTCCCCTTATGGCTCCTTAAAACCACACAAAGGCCTTGGAACTTACACACAATTACTAACAAAATTACAAGAAAAATTCCTAAGTACAAACTAAATCAAAAGGATTACAATATTATAACCCTACTACAACCAAATTCTAAAATTACACCAAAAAGAAAGTCCTAGTAAGAGAAATCCTAATCTATTACAAATGGGTAAATTCTTGAAGTCAAGCTTCAAGTCCAAGTCTTCTTCAAGTTCAGCTCCAAGTCAAACAAAATTTATTTCTTAGGGCTGCATACAAAATTAAACAAAGAATGCTTTGCAAACCAAGAAATTGTTAGCACAATTAAAACCAATTACTTCCTTCCTCACCAGTGTTTGCCACTCTTAGTCACTCAATTTGGTCTTGCTTTACCCTTGAAGAAAAAACACATATTCAACTTAAAATTAGAGGCCTTGATGTTTCCAATGTGGTAAAAACTCAACTCATCCAGAATTCAAGAATGGACAAAACATAGGAATTTTGGGGACAAACAAGAAACTCTTATCACAAAAATTAGCTAAACTCAAAGGGATTAAAATTGTGACAAACTAGAATTCAAAGAAGACAAGCAACAATTAAGTGGTGAAAAAAAAAGGCACTCAAAAGGAATTCAAGAAGGATGAATGGATTGCAAACTTGTGTGAATTGTTCTTAAAACTGAACTTAACCTTTCTTTGAAAGAAAATCATTCATATGCATCATAGTTCATTCAAGAGGATAAATTCAACTCAAGTTGTTCAACACACTTCAATTGATCCCAAACTGAACTCAAATATTACAATTGAAATATAATAAAATGAAACTTGAAGATCATTCAACTCTGGAATTTTTTTTTTTACTTTTTTTTTTTGAAAAAAATTCTGCCCAGATTTTTTTTTTCACGTTTTTTTTTTTTTTTTTTTTTTTTTTTTTTTTTTGTTCTTTGTTGATTCTTGCTTTTTTGCCTTGTATCTTTTAGGAAAGTGTAATGTACACTTATATCACTCCAAAACCAGCACAGGATTAACACTTAAACACCCAACAACAATATTTTCAAAGATCAAACACAAACTTCCTCAAGAACACATGAAGAACAGTGATGAACATGATGAACATGATGAACAATTTGCAGAATTTTGCCAAAATAACTGAGGGGTTTTTGAGGCAACAATGATCAAGTTTCAATTTCAACAACAAAACCCACAAATTCCAAAGGATTTGAGAGAACAATAGATGTGTTCTTGCTGGAAATACCCATAAAAAAAACCAGAAAAGGGGTTCTTCAATTTCTTGACATTTTGATGCAATTTTGAGCAAATTCACCGATTAAATTGATGTTTAAGCAAGGATCCAACAATGTATGACTCAAAGCAACACAAATTACATGTGAATTCAAGCAAGAAGGGGCTGAAAATATGCAGAAAAACTGGAAGAAAAACAGAGACGAAAATGGGAGAAGAAGATGATGAAAATGAAGGAGAAAAGTGAGAGAAGTTACCTCCAAACAACAAGCTCTTGATACCACATAATACAACCCACTTGGGAGGAGGAGGATGGACCTAGTTGGAGGTAGGATTGAAGCTCAAAATTCAGAGCAGTTTTGGGAGCTCCTCAAATTGTGTTCAATGTAGCACAAAATTGTGCATAAAAATGAAAAGAAGAGGAAACATAAATTTGCCAAATGTAAAGAGGGAATTGGGGAAGGTGATTGCAAGAATTAAAGGCTGGAAATAAAGTGCAGAAATGGAAGAAAGGGCAAAACGAAAATGACCCAAAATTAAAGGGGAAAGGGGCTGAAAATTAAAGCATAAACTAAGAACCAGAATTGTAAATTGCAAGAAGGTAAATGGCAGAATGTAAATTGCAGAAAAATAATTCCTAAGCTAGGCGCCACTCCACTAGCTAGAGGAAGCTAGGAAGATAAGCCAAGTTCCACCACATTGGAGGCTCCAATGATAAGGAAAAGGGTCTTAACCTCAAGAACAAGCAAGAGGAGAAGAAAGAGAAGAGAAAGCTGCTCTCTCAAGGGAATTTCGGATTCCAATATCATAAAATGACCAAAGGTATCATTTGCTTACATTAAGCCCTTATTTATAGGAAAAAGGGAAGGGGCTGCTTGGTTGTGGGTTTGGGCTGCCCTTAGCCAACCAAGCTCTTAACCTAAGCCTATTCCTATTCTAAATAACCTATTCTTATTCCATGTTGGAATAAGCTATTCCCACTTTTACAATTTAAAGAAAATACAACCAAATTAAAATTAGGAAAATTTCAATTTTATTATCCTTAAGCTGAAAAATTTCTCTTGAAAGCCAATTTCCATGCTCACATCAACCCGACTCGACTCATCCTAGCCCTTGACCTAGTGCAACTCGCTCACCTCGACTTTCAACTTCGCTACTCTCCGGTCGACTACGCTCCACTTTCATCGACGTGACTCATCACCATTGGAGTCGACTAGAAACAACTTTTCTCGACACGATTCTTCATCGCGGTCTCCCGACTTGACCCGACTCCGGGCCGGACTCGACTCGATTCGACTCATAGCAGCCACACGCCGACTCCACCGGACATCGCTTGATTCGCTCGCCATGATTAAACGCGCCTTGATTTGAGTCCACTAAACTTTTCCCGAATCGACTCATCTTCGCTCCACTCGGCCCGATTCGACTCATCCCAGCTTCGACGCAACTCGCTCACTCGACTTTCAACTTCGCTTCCCGACACGCTCCACTTTCATCGAAGTGACTCATCACCATTGGAGTCAACTAGCACAACTTTTTCGAACCGATTCTTCATCGCAACTCTGCTTGACTCGACTTCACCCGACTCGCCCTCGGATTCGACTCGATTCGACTCATCCCGCCTACACTCGCCTCGACTCTACCCGACTTCGCTTCGATTCACCTCACCACGATTCAATCGCGTCGATTTGAGTCCACTCTACTTTTCCCAAATCGACCAACTTCGCTCAACTCGGCCCGCCGACTCATCGCACCCGACGCAACGCTCACCTCGACCATCAACTTCACTATCTCCGGTCCGCTACGCTCAACTTTCATCGACGTGACTCGTCACCATTGGAGTCGACTAGACACAACTTTTCTCGACACGATTCTTCAACGCCGCACTCGCCCGACTTGACCCGACTCGGGCCGGACTCGACTTGATTCGACTAATCCCAGCCTACACTCGCTCGACTCCACTCGACATCGCTTGATTCGCCTCGCCATGATTAAATGCGCTCGATGTGAGTCCACTAAACTTTTCCCGAATCGACAACTTCGTCAACTCGCCCGACTCGACTCATCGCAGCTCGACGCAACTCGTCACCTCGACTTTCAACTTCGCTACTTCCTCCGGTCGACTACGCTCCACTTTCATCGACGTGACTCATCACCATTGGAGTCGACTAGAAACAACTTTTCTCGACACGATTCTTCATCGCGATTTCGCCGACTTGACCCGACTCGCTGGACTCGACTCGATTCGACCATCCAGCCACTACATTCGCTTCGACTCCACTCGACATCGCTTGATTCGCTCGCCATGATTAAATCGCGTCGATTTGAGTCCACAAAACTTTTCCCGAATCGATCATCTTCGCTCAACTCGCCCCACTCGACTCATCGCAGCCTCGACGTAACTCTCGCTTCACCTCAACTTTCAACTTCGTTACTCCTCCGGTCGACTACGCTCCACTTTCATCGACGTGACTCGTCACCATTGGAGTCAACTAGACACAACTTTTCTCGACACGATTCTTCATCGCGATCGCCGACTCACCCGATTTCGCTGGACTAGACTCGATTCGACTCATCCCAGCCTACACTCGCCTCGACTCCACCCGACTTCCTCGATTCGCCTCACCACGATTCAATCGCGCCGACATGAGTTGGCTCAACTTTTCCCATATCGACTAACTTCCTCAACTCGCCCGACTCGACTCATGGCGCTTCGACGCAACTCTACTCACCTCGACCTTCAACTTCACTACTCCTCCGGCCGACTACGTCCACTTTCATCGACGTGACTCGTCACCATTGGAGTCGATCAGACACAACTTTTCCCCACACGATTCTTCATCGCGCACTTTGCCCAACTTGACCCGACTCCTACCGGATTCGACTTGATTCGACTCATCCCAGCCACACTCGCCGACTCCACTCGACATCGCTGATTCGCCTCACCATGATTAAACCGCGCTCGATTTGAGTCCACTAAACTTTTCCGAATCGACTCATCTTCGTCAACACGGCCGACTCGACTCATCGCAGCTTCGACGCAACTCGCGCACTCGACTTTCAACTTCGTTACTCCTGGCCGACTACGCTCCATTTTCATCGACGTGACTCGTCACCATTGGAGTCGACTAGACACAACTTTTCTCGACACGATTCTTCATCGCCAGACTCTGCTCGACTTCACCCGACTCGGCTGGACTCGACTCGATTCGACTCATCCCAGCTACACTCGCCTCGACTCCACCCGACTTCGCTCGATTCGCCTCGCCACGATTCAACTGCGCTCGACATGAGTCGGCTCGACTTTTCCCGAATCGACTCAACTTCGCTCAACTCGGCCCGACTCGACTCATCGCAGTTCGACGCAACTCTGCTCACCTCGACTTTCAACTTCGCTACTCTGTGGTCGACTATGCTCCACTTTCATCGACGTGACTCGTCACCATCTGAGTCGACTAGACACAACTTTTTCAAACCGATTCTTCATCGCTAAACACTCGCCGACTTCACCCGACTCGGCCGGATTCGACTCGATTCGACTCATCCCAGCTACACTCGCTCGTCTCCACCGACTTCGCTCGATTCGCTCACCACGATTCAATCGCGCTCGATTTGAGTCCACTCTACTTTTCCCTAATCGACTCATCTTCGCTCAACTCGCCCGACTCGACTCATCGCAGCCTCGACGCAACTCGCTTCACTCGACCTTCAACTTCACTACTCTCCGGTCGACTACGCTGCATTTTCATCGACGTGACTTTCACCATTGAGTCGACTAGACACAACTTTTCTCGACACGATTCTTCATCGCGACTCGCTCGACTTGACCCGACTACTGGACTCGACTTGATTCGACTAATCCCAGCCTACACTCGCCGACTCCACTCGACATCGCTTGATTCGCCTCGCCATGATTAAACTGGCTCGATTTGAGTCCACTAAACTTTTTTTCCCGATCGACTCATCTTCGCCGACACGGCATGACTCGACTCATCGCAATTCGACGCAACTCGCTCACCTCGACTTTCAACTTCGCTACTCCTCCGTCGACTCACGCTCCACTTTCATCGACGTGACTCGTCACCATTGGAGTCGACTAGACATAACTTTTTCTCGACACGATTCTTCATCGCTCTGATCGACTTCACCCGACTCGGCGGACTCGACTCGATTCGACTCATCCCCTACACTCGCCTCGACTCCACTCGATTTCGTCGATTCGCCTCGCCACGATTCAACGCGCTGACATGAGTCGGCTCGACTTTTCCCAATCTACTCAACTTCGCTCAACTTGGCCCGACTCGACTCATGGCAGTTCGACGCAACTCGCTCACCTCGACTTCAACTTCACTACTTCCTCCTGGCCGACTACGCTCCACTTTCATCGACGTGACTCATCACCATTGAGTCGACTAGACACAACTTTTCTCGACACGATTCTTCATCGCCAGACTCTTCTCGACTGATCACCCGACTTCGGCTGGACTCGACTCGATTCAACTCATCCAAACTTACACTCGCTTTCGAGTCGATTAACATGATTGATTCGATCGCCACGATTCAATCGCGTGGATTTGAGTCCACTCGACTTTTTCCAAACGACTCAACTTCGCTTAACTCGCCCGACTCGACTCATCTAGTTCGACGCAACTCTTTCACTCGACTTTCAACTTCGCCACTCTCTGGTCGACCACGCTCCACTTTCATCGACGTGGATTTTGACCATTGAGTCGACTAGACACAACTCTTTTCGACACGATTCTTCATCGCGAAGACTCTCCCGACTTGACCCGACTCTACGCGGACTCGACTCGATTCGACTCATCCCATTTACACTCGCCTCGACTCCACTCCGATTTCGCTGATTCGCTCGCCATGATTCAACAGTGCCGACATGAGTCCTAAACTTTTTCCCGAATCGACTCAACTTCGTCTCAACTCGCTCGACTCGACTCATCGCAGTTCGACGCAACTCGTCACCTCGACTTTCAACTTCACTACCTCCGGCCGACTACGCTCCACTTTCATCGACGTTGACTCATCACCATTGGAGTCGACTAGACACAACTTTTTTTTTTTAACCGATTGTTCATCGCTGACAATTATGCTCGACTTCACCCGACTCACGCCGGATTCGACTCGATTCGACTCATCCCACCTACACTCGCTCGACTCCACTCGACTTCGCTTGATTCGCTCACCACGATTCAATCGCGCTTCGATTTGAGTCCACTCTACTTTTCCCAAATCGACTCAACTTTCGCTCCTGCCCGACTTGACTCATCGCAGTCGACGCAACTCGCTCACCTCGACCTTCAACTTCACTACTCCTCCTGGCCGACCACGCTCCACTTTCATCGACGTGATTTCACCATTGAGTCGACTAGACACAACTTTTTCGACACGATTCTTCATCGCCGGATTCGCCCGATTGACCCGACTTACCGGATTCGACTCGATTCGACTCATCCCCTACACTCGCCTTCGACTCCACCCGACATCGCCGATTCGCCGCTCGCCACGATTCAACAACAGCCGACATGAGTCCGACTTTTTCCCGAATCTACTCAATTCGCTCAACTCGGCCCGACTCGACCATGGCAGTCGACAAACTCGCTCACCTCGACTCTCAACTTCACTACTCTCCTGGCCGATCACGCTTCCACTTTCATCGACGTGACTCGTCACCATTGGAGTCCGTTAGGCACAACTTTTCCCGACACGATTCTTCATCGACGTACTCGCCCGACTTGACCCGACTCGGGCTGGACTCGACTCGATTCGACTCATCCCGCCCACACTCGCCGACTCCACTCGACATCGCTTGATTCGCTCGCCATGATTAAACCGCGCCGATTTAAGTCCACTACACTTTTCCGAATCGACTCATCTTCGCTCAACACGGCCCGACTCGACTCATCGCAGCTTCGACGCAACTCGCTCACTCGACTTTCAACTTCGCTACTCTCCTGGCCGACTACGCTCCATTTTCATCGACGTGACTCGTCACCATTGGAGACGACTAGACACAACTTTTACCGACACGATTCTTCATCGCGCACTCTCCTCGACTTCACCCGACTCTGGCCGGACTCGACTCGATTCGACTCATCCCAGCTACACTCGCCTCGACTCCACTCGACATAGCTTGATTCGCTCGCCAGATTCAACCGCGCCGATTTGTCTCCACTCGACTTTTTCCCGACCGACTCAACTTCGCTCAACTCGCCGGACTCGACTCATCGCAGTTCGACGCAACTCGCTCACCTCGACCTTCAACTTCACTACTCTCCGGTCGACTATGCTCCACTTTCATCGACATGACTCGTCACCATTGGAGTCGACTAGACACAACTTTTCTCGACACGATTCTTCATCGCCGCACGGCCGCCCGACTTGACCCAACTCGGCTGGACTTGACTCGATTCGACTCATCCTAGCTACACTCGCGCCGACTCTACTCAACATCGCTTGATTCGCCTTGCCTTGATTAAACTCGCGCTCGATTTGAGTAAACTAAACTTTTCCCGAATCGACTCATCTTCGCTCAACTCGCCCGACTCGACTCATCGTAGCTTGACGCAACTTGCTCACCTCGACTTTCAACTTCGCTACACTCTGGTCGATCACGCTCCACTTTCATCGAAGTGACTCGTCACCATTGGAGTCGACTAGACACGCTTCTTTTTCAACCGATTCTTCAACGCCGCACTCGGTCGACTTCACCCGACTCGCTGGGACTCGACTCGATTCGACTCATCCCAGCCCACACTCGCCTCGACTCCACCCGACTTCGCTCGATTCGCCTGTCACCATTCAATCATACGACATGAGTCGGCTCGACTTTTCCCCGAATCGATCAACTTCGCTTAACTCGCCCGACTTGACGATCGCAGCTTCGACGCAACCGCTCATTTCGACTTTCAACTACGCTTTTTACATCGTCCTGGCCGACTACGCTCCACTTTCATCGACGTGACTCGCCACCATTGGAGTCGACTAGACACAACTTTTCTCGAACCGATTCTTCATCGCTGACTCGCTCGATTTCACCCGACTACGGATTCGACTCGATTCGATCATCCTACTTACATCGCTCGTTTCACCCGATTTCGCTGATTCGCTTCTCACCACGATTCAATCGCGCCGATTTGAGTCCACTATACTTTTCCCAAATCGATCATCAGCTTCGCTCAACTCGGCCCGACTTGACTCATCGCAGCTTCGACGCAACTCGCTCACCTCGACCTTCAACTTCACTATCTGGTCGACTACGCTCCACTTTCATCGACGTGACTTTCACCATTGGAGTCGACTAGACACAACTTTTTCTCGACACGATTCTTCATCGCCGGACTCGCCCGACTTGACCCGACTCGGCTGGACTCGAATCGATTCGATCATCATCCCTACACTCGCCTCGACTCCACTCGACATCGCTTGATTCGCCGCAATGATTAAACTCGCGCTTCGATTTGAGTCCACTAAACTTTTCCGAATCGACTCATCTTCACTCAACTCGGCCCGACTCGACTCATCGCAGCTTCGACAAAACTCGTCACCTCGACTCAACTTCGCTACTCTCTCGGTCGACTACGCCCTCCACTTTCATCGACGTGACTCGTCACCATTGAGTCGACTAGACACAACTTTTCTCGAACCGATTCTTCATCGCAAACTCGCCGACTTCACCCGACTCGGCCGGACTCGACTCGATTCGACCATCCCGATACACTCGCTCGACTCCACCCGATTTTGCTCGATTCGCCTCGCCACGATTCAATCAAGGCCGACATGAGTCGGCTCGACTTTTTCCCGACTCGACTCAACTTCGCTTTCAACTCGCCCGACTAGACTCATTGCAGCTTCGGCGCAACTGCTCACTCGACCTTCAACTTCACTACACTCTGGTCGACTACGCTCCACTTTCATCGTAGTGACTCGTCACCATTGGAGTCGACTAGACACAACTTTTACCGACACGATTCTTCATCGCGCACTCCTCTCGACTTCACCCGACTTCGGCGGACTCGACTCGATTCGACTCATCCCAGCTACACTCGCCTCGACTCCACTCGACATAGCTTGATTCGCCTCGCCAGATTCAACCGTGCTCGATTTGAGTCCACTCTACTTTTCCCAAATCGACTCAACTTTGCTCAACTCGCCCGCCTCGACTCATCGCAGCTCGACGCAACTCGCTCACCTCGACCTTCAACTTCACTACTCTCCGGTCGACTCACGCTCCACTTTCATCGATGTGACTCATCACCATTGGAGTCGACTAGACACAACTTTTCTCGACACGATTCTTCATCGCGCACTCGCCGACTCTGACCCGACTTCGGACTCGATCGGATTCGATCATCCCGCCACGCCGCCGACTCCACTCGACATCGCTTGATTCGCTCGCCATGATTAAACCGCGCTCGATTGGAGTCCACTAAACTTTTCCGAATCGACTCATCTTCGCTCAACGCTGCCCGATCGACCATCGTTAGTTCGACGCAACTCGTCACCTCGACTTTCAACTTCGCGTTACTCTCCGGTCGACTACGCTCCATTTTCATCGACGTGACTCGCCACCATTGGAGTCGACTAGACAAAACTTTTCTCGACACCATTCTTCATCGCCAGACTCGTTCGACTTCACCCGACTCGGCTGGACTCGACTCGATTCAACCTATCCCAGCTACACCGCCGATCCACCCGACTTCACTCGATTCGCCTCGCCACGATTCAAACGCTTCGACATGAGTCACTCGACTTTTCCCGAATCGACTCAACTTTGCTCAACTCGCCCGACTTCGACTCATCGCAGCTTCGAGGAAACTCGTCACCTCGACTTTCAACTTCACTACTACCTCCGCCGACTACGCTAACTTTCATCGACGCCACTCATCACAATTGAGTCGACTAGACAACCTTTCTCGAACGATTCTTCATCGCACAGATCTACTGATTTGACCCGATCTGGCTGATTCGACTCGATTCGACTCATCCCAGCTACACTCGCCTCCACCTGATCATTGATTCGCGCTCACCACGATTCAATCACCTGATTTGAGTCCACTCTACTTTTCCCAAATCGACTAAGCTTCACTCAACTCGCCCGATCGACTCATCGCAGCTTCGACGCAACTCTGCTCACCTCGACCTTCAACTTCACTACTCTCCTGGTCGACACGCTCCACTTTCATCGACGTGACTCGTCACCATTGGAGTCGAGTAGACACAACTTTTCTCGAACAGATTCTTCATCGCCAGATCGTCGACTTCACCCGATCGGGTCGACTCGACTCGATTCGACAAATCCCACCTACACTCGCCGACCCACCCGAGATCGCTTTGATTCGCCTCGCCATGATTCAATCAAGGCCGATTTGAGTCGGCTCGACTTTTCCCTAATCGACTCAACTTCGCCAACTCGCCCAACTCGACCATCGCAGCTTCGACGCAACTCTGCTTCACCTCGACCTTTAACTTCACTACTCTCCGGTCTACTACGCCCACTTTCATCGACGTGACTCGTCACCATTGAGCTCCTTTCGAAGACACAACTTTTCCCGACACGATTCTTCATCGACGATCATCGCCCGACTTGACCCGCTCATGAGTTGACGGGGACTCGATTCCGACTCGACTCATCTCGCCGACTCCACTCGACATCGCTTGATTTGCCTCGCCATGATTAAATCGCTCGATTTGAGTCCACTAAACTTTTCCCGAATCGACTCATCTTCGTCAACACGCCCGATTCGATCATCGCAGCTCGACGCAACTCGCTCACCTCGACCTTCAACTTCACTACTCTACTGTCGATCACGCTCCTCTTTCATCGACGTGACTCATCACCATTGAGTCGACTAGACACAACTTTTCTCGAATCGATTCTTCATCGCCAGACTCGTCGACCACCCGACTCATTGATCGGACTCGATTCGATTCGACTCATCCCAGCTACACTCGACTCCACTCGAGATCGCTTGATTCGCTCGCCATGATTCAATCTGCGTCGATTTGAGTCCACTCTACTTTTCCCAAATCGACTCAACTTCTCAACTCCCCGAACGCTTCGACTCATCGTTAGCTCGACGCATCCTCGTTTCTCCTCGACCTTCAAGTTCACTACTCTCCGCCGATCACGCTCCACTTTAATCGACGTGACTCGTCACCATTGGAGTCGACTAGACACAACTTTTCCCGACACGATTTTTCATCGACATAGTCTGCCCGACTTGACCCGACTCGGCTACACTCGCCTCGAGTCCACTCGACTTCGCTCGATTCGCTCACCACGATTCAACCGCGCTTCGACATGAGTCACCTGATTTTTTCCGAATCGACTCAATTTCGCTCAACTCGCCCGACTCAACTCATCGCAGTTCGACGCAACTCGCTCACCTCGACTTTCAACTTCGCTACTCTCCGGTCAACTATGCTCCACTTTCGTCGACGTGACTCGTCATTATTGGAGTCGACTAGACACAACTTTTCTTGAAGCGATTCTTCATCGCCAGACTGTGCTCGACTTCACCCGACTGGCATTGGATTCGACTCAGCCCAGCTACACACGCTCGACTCCACCCGACTTCGCTCGATTCGCTCACCACGATTCAATCCGCGCCGATTTAAGTCCACTCTACTTTTCCCAAATCGACTCAACTTCGCTCAACTCGCCCGATCGACTCATCGCATTCGACGCAACTCGCTCACCTCGACCTTCAACTTCACTACTCTCCGGTCGACTACGCTCCACTTTCATCGACATGACTCGTCACCATTGGAGTCGACTAGACACAACTTTTTCTCGACACGATTTTTCATCGCGCACTCGCTCGACTTGACCCAACTCTATCGGACTCGACTCGATTCGACTCATCCCTGCCTACACTCGCCTCGACTCCACTCGACATCGCTTGATTCGCCTCGCCATGATTAAATGCGCTCGATTTGAGTCCACTAAACTTTTCCCGAATCGACTCATTTTCACTCAACTCGGCCCGACTCGACTCATCGCAGCTTCGACGCAACTCGTCACCTCGATCTTCAACTTCGCTACCCTCCGCCGACTACGCTCCACTTTCATCGACGTGACTCGTCACCATTGGAGTCGACTAGACACAACTTTTCTCGAACGATTCTTCATCGCGTACTGGTCGATTCACCCGACTCGGCTGACTCGACTCGATCTCGACCCATCCAGCCTTTTACACTCGCCTCGACTCCACCCGACTTCGCTTGATTCGCCCGCCATGATTCAAACGCGCCGACATGAGTCGGCTCGACTTTTCCCGAATCGACTCAACTTCGCTCTTCAACTCGCCCGACTCGACTCATCGTAAAGCTCGACGCAACTCGCCTTTCACCTCGACCTTCAACTTCACTACTCTGGTCGATCACGCTCCACTTTTCATCGACGTGACTCGTCACCATTGAGTCGACTAGACACAACTTTTTCCCCGACACGATTCTTCATCGAAAGATCGCCCGACTTGGACCCAATGGTTGGACTCGACTCGATTCGACTCATCCGCCTACACTCGCTTTCGACTCCACGCGATCGCTTGATTCGCTCGCCATGATTAAATCGCGCCGATTTTAATCCACTAAACTTTTCCCGAATCGACTCATCTTCGTCAACACGGCCCGATTCGATTCATCGCAGTTCGACGCAACTCGTCGCTTTACCTCGACTTTCGACTTCGCTACTCCCGCCGACTACGCTCCATTTTCATCGACGTGACTCGTCACCATTTTAGTCGACTAGACACAACTTTTTCGAACCGATTCTTCATCGTGAAGATCGCTGATTGACTACACCCGACTCGCTGGACTCGACTCGATTCGACCATCCCAACTACACTCGCTTGACTCCACTAAACTTTGCTCGATTCGCTCATGATTCAAATCATATTGATTTGAGTCCACTCTTACTTTTCCCAAATCGACTCAACTTCGCTCAACTCGCCCGATCGACCATCGTAGCTTCGACGCAACTCGCTTCACCTCGACCTTCAACTTCACTACTCTCCTCGCCGATCACGCTCCACTTTCATCGACGTGACTCGTCACCATTGGAGTCGACTAGACACAACTTTTCCCGACACGATTCTTCATCTTCATCATCTTGACTCGACTGACCCGATTCAACCCTACACTCGCCTCGAGTCCACCCGACTTCGTTTCGATTCCTCGCCACGATTCAATCGCGTCGATTTGAGTCACTTGACTTTTCCCCGAATCGACTCAATTTCGCTTCAACTCGCCCGACTCGACTCATCGCAGATCGACGCAACTCGTTAACCTCGACTTTCAACTTCGCTTACTCCTGGTCAACTATGCTCCACTTTCAACGACGTGACTCCGTCACCATTGAGTCGCCAGACACAACTTTTTTTGAACCGATTCTTCATTGCCGATCAGTGTCGGACTTCACTCGGGCCGACTCGACTGGATTCGACTCCGATTCGCCTCACCACGATTCAATCGCGCTACTGATTTGAGTCCACTAAACTTTTCACAAATCGATCAACCTCATTCAACTCGGTCCGACTCGACTTATCGAGTTCGACGCAAATCTGCTCACTCGACTTTCAACTTCGCCACTCTCCGTCGACTACGCCGCACTTTCATCGACGTGACTCGTCACCATTGAGTCGACTAGACACAACTTTCTCGACACGATTCTTCATCGCCATCGCCCGACTTGACCCGACTCTCGCTTGGACTCAACTCGATTCGACTTATCCCAGCTACACTCGCCTCGATCCACTCGACATCGTTTGATTCGCTTCGCCATGTTTAAATCGAACTGACTCGATTTGAGTCCACTAAACTTTTCGAATCGACTCATCTTCGCTTAAACACGGCCCGACTCGACTCATCCAGCTTCACGCAATCGTCACCTCGACTTTCAACTTCGCATTACACTCCGGTCGACACGCTCCATTTTCATCGACGTGACTCGTCACCATTGAGTCGACTAGACACAACTTTTCTCGAACCGATTCTTCATCGCGACTCGCTTGACTTCACCCGACTCGATTGGATTCGACTCGATTCGACTCATCCCAGTTACACTCGCCGACTCCTCACTTCGTCGATTCGTTTCACCACGATTCAATCACCGATTTGAGTCCTCTTCTTTTCCCAAATCGACTCAACTTCGCTCAACTCGCCTGGACTCGACCATCGCAGCTTTCGACGCAACTCGCTTTCATCTCGACCTTAACCTTCAATACTCTGGCCAACTACGCTCCACTTTCATCGACGTGACTCGTCACCATTGAGTCGACTAGACACAACTTTTTCGAACGATTCTTCATCGAGACTCGTCGACTTCACCTCGACTCGGTCGACGGCCGGACTCGACTGATTCGACTCATCCCAGCCACATCGCTCGACTCCACTCGACATCGCTTGATTCGCTCGCCATGATTAAACTGCGCTCGATTTGAGTCCACAAAACTTTTCCCGAATCGACTCATTCGCCCAACACGGTCTCGACACTTTCATCCAAGTTCGACGCAACTCGTCACCACGACTTTCAACTTCGCTAGTCTCCTCCGTCGACTACGCTCCATTTTCATTGACGTGACTCGTCACCATTGAGTCGACTAGACAAAACTTTTTCGACACGATTCTTCATCGCGACTCGTTCAACTTCACAGACTCGGGTTGACTCGACTCGATTCGACTCATCCCAGCCTACACTCTCGCTCGACTCCACCCGACTTCGCTCGATTCGCTTTCGCCATTTATCCATTCAACTGCTTCGACATGAGTCGGCTCGAGTTTTCCCGAATCGACTCAACTTCGCTCAACTCGGCCCGACTCGACTCATCGCAGCTTCGACACAACTCGCTCACCTCGACTTTCAACTTCACTACTCCTGGCCGACTACGCTCCACTTTCATCGACGTGACTCGTCACCATTGGTGTCGACTAGACACAACTTTTCTCGACACGATTCTTCATCGCCGATCGTCTCGACTTGACCCAACTCGGCTGGACTCGACTCGATTCGACTCATCCCAGCCTACACTCGTCGACTCCACCCGACTTCGCTCGATTCGCTCACCACGATTCAACTGCGCTCGACATGAGTCGGCTCGACTTTTCCCGAATCGACTCAACTTCGCTTAAGTCGGCCGACCGACTCATCGCAGTTCGACGCAACGTCGCTCACTCGACTTTCAACTTCACTACACTCCGGCCGACCCACTCCACTTTCATCGACGTGACTCGTCACCATTGGAGTCGACTCGACACAACTTTCTCGACACGATTCTTCATCGCCGACTCTGCCCGACTTGACCCGACTCACCGGACTCGACTCGATTCGACTCATCCCAGCTTCCACACTCGCCCGACTCCACTCGACATCGCTTGATTCGCCTAGCCATGATTAAACCGCGCTGATTTGAGTCGACTAAACTTTTCCCCGAATCGACTCAACTTCGCTCAACTCGCCCGACTCGACCGTCGCAGTCGACGCAACTCGCTTCACCTCGACTTTCAACTTCGTACCTCTCCGGCGATCACGCTCCACTTTCATCGATTGACTCATAACCTTTGGACTCGACTAGACACAACTTTTTCGAACCGATTCTTCATCGCTGCATTCTTGCTTCGGGATTTCAATTCGACTCGTTGGATTCGACTCGATTCGACTCATCCCAGCCACACTCGCTCGACTCCACCAGACTTTGCTCGATTCGCCTCACCACGATTCAACCGCGCCGATTTGAGTCCACCGCATTTTCCCAAATCGACTCAACTTCGCTTCAACACGGCCCGATTTCGACTCATCGCAGCTTCGATGCAACTCTCGCTCACCTCGACCTTCAACTTCACTACATCTCCTGGTCGAATATGCTCCACTTTCATCGACGCGACTCGTCACCATTGATTCTAGACACAACTTTTCCCGACACGATTCTTCATCGACGATCGCCAACTTGACCCGATTTGGCCGACTCGATCGATCTCGAATCATCATCCCTGGTACTACACTCGCTCGACTCCACTCGACATCGCTTTATTCGCTCGCCATGATTAAATCGCTCGATGAGTCCAAGAAACTTTTCCCGAATCGACTCATCTTCGCCAACTCGGCCCGACTCGACTTATCGCAGCTTCTCGACGCAACTCGCTCACCTCGACTTTCAACTTCGCTATTCCTCCGGCCGACTACGCTCCACTTTCATCGACGTGACTCGTCACCATTGGAGTCGACAGCCACAACTTTCTCGAAGACGATTCTTCATCGCCAACTCGCCCGACTTGACCGACTCATGGACTCGACTCGATTCGACTCATCCCAGTTACACTCGCTCGACTCCACTCGACATCGCTGATTCGCCTCGCCATGATTAAACCGCGCTTCGATTTGAGTCCACTAAACTTTTCCCGAATCGACTCATCTTCACTCAACTCGCCCCCACTCGACTTATCGCACCGACGCAACTCGCTCACCTCGACTTTCAACTTCGCTACTCTCCGGTCGACTACGCTCCATCACATCGACGTGACTCGTCACCATTGAGTCGACTAGGACACAACTTTTTCGAACCGATTCTTCATCGCCGATTTTACTCGACTTGACCCGACTCGTCGGACTCGACTCGATTCCGACCATCCCAGCTACACTCGCCTCCGACTCCACCCGACATCGCCGATTCGCTTCGCCACGATTCAATGCGCCGACATGAGTCGGCTCGATTTCTCCCGAATCGACCAACTTCGCTCAACTCGGCCCGACTCGACTCATCGCAGCTTCTCGACGCAACTCGCTCACCTCGACCTTCAACTTCACTACTCTCCGGTCGACTACGCTCCACTTTCATCGACGTGACTCGTCACCATTGGAGTCGGCTAGACACAACTTTTTCCCGACACGATTCTTCATCGACGCACTCGCCCGACTTGACCCGACTCCTCGGGGCCGGACTCGACTCGATTCGACTCATCCCCTACACTCGCCTCGACTCCACTCGACATCGCTTGATTCGCTCGCCATGATTCAATCCGCGCCGATTTGAGTCCACTAAACTTTTCCCCGAATCGACTCATCTTCGCTCAACACGCCCGACCGACTCATCGCAGCTTCGACGCAACTCGTCACCTCGACTTTCAACTTCGCTACTCCTGGTCGACTACGCTCCATTTTCATCGACGACTCGTCACCATTGGTGTCGACTAGACAAAACTTTTTCGACACGATTCTTCATCGCGCATCGCCGACTTCACCCGACTGATCGGACTCGACTCGATTTGACTCATCCCGCCTACACTCACCTCGACTCCATTCGACTTCCTCGTTTCTCGCCTCGCCACGATTCAACAATATTGACATGAGTTGGCTCGATTTTTCCGAATCGACTCAAATTCGCTCAACTCGCTCCGATCGATTCATCGCAGCTCGACGCAACTCGCTCACCTCGACTTTCAACTTCACTACTCAACGTTCGATCACGCCCACTTTCATCGACGTGACCCGTCACCATTGGAGTCGACTAAACACAACTTTCTCGACACGAGTCTTCATCGCTAACTCGCCCCACTTGACCGACCCACCGGACTCGACTCGATTCCGACTCATCCCGCCTACACTCGCCCGACTCCACTCGACATCGCTTGATTCGCTCTCATGATTAAACTGCGCCGATTTGAGTCCACTAAACTTTTCCGAATCGACTCATCTTCGCTCAACTTGGCCCGACTTGACTCATCGCAGCTTCGACGTAAAACCGTCACCTCGACTTTCAACTTCGCTTATCCTCCGCCGACTACGCTCCACTTTCATCGACGTGACTCGTCACCATTGGAGTCGACTAGACACAACTTTTTCTCGAACCGATTGTTCATCGCGCACTCGCTTCGATTTCACCCGACGGCCGGATTCACTCATCCCAACACACTGCCTCGACTCCACCCGACTTCGCTCGATTCTGCCTCACTACGATCATTCAACCACGCTGATTTGAGTCCACCCTACCTTTCCCAAATCGACCAACTTCGTCAACTCGGCCCGACTCGACTCCATCCCAGTCGACGCAACTCGCTCACCTCGACCTTCAACTTCACTACCTCCTGGGTCGACTACGCTCCACTTTCATCGACGTGACTCGTCACCATTGGAGTCGATCAGACACAACTTTTCTCGACACGATTCTTGATCGCGACTCTGCCCGACTTGACCCGACTCCGGCTGGACTCGACTTTGATTCGACTCATCCCGCCTACACTCGCTCGATTCCACTCGACATCGCTGATTCGCCTCGCCATGATTAAACTCGCGCCGATTTGAGTCCACTAAACTTTTCCCGAATCGACTCATCTTTGCTCAACTCGTCCGACTCGACTCGTCGCAGCCGACGCAACCGTCACCTCGACTTTCAACTTCGCTACTCTCCGCCGACTACGCCCATTTTCATCGACGTGACTCGTCACCATTGGAGTCGACTAGACACAATCCCTTTTCTCGACACGATTCTTCATCGCTCGCATTTCACTTGACCCGACTCGGCCTGACTCCGACCCGATTCGACTCATCCCAACTACACTCGCTCAACTCCACTCAACATCGCTTGATTCACCCGCCATGATTAAATCGCGTCGATTTGAGTCCACTAAACTTTTCCCGAATCGACCATCTTCGCTCACCTCGCCCGACTCGACCATCGCGGTTCAACACAACTCGCTCACTCGACCTTCAACTTCACTACTCCTCCGTTCGACTACGCTCCACTTTCATCAACGTGACTCGTCACCAATGGAGTCGACTAGACACAACTTTTCTCGACATGATTCTTCATCGCGACTTTGCCCGACTTGACCCGACTCTCGGACTCGACTCGATTCGACTCATCCCGGCCCTACACTCGCCTCGACTCCACCCGACTTCGATTGATTCGCCTCACCACGATTAAACTGCGCTTCGATTTGAGTCCACTAAAGTTTTCCCGAATCGACTCATCTTTCGTCAACTCGCCCGACTCGAATCATCGCAGCTCGACGAAACTCGTCACCTCGACTTTCAACTTCGCTACTCTCCGGTCGACTACGCTCCACTTTCATCGACGTGGACTCATCACCATTGCGCCGACTAGACACAACTTTTCTCGAACCTATTCTTCATCGCCGTACTCGCTCGGACTTCACCGACTCGGCTGGACTCGACTGATTCGACTCAACCCAGCTACACTCGCCTCGACTCCCCCCGACTTCGCTCGATTCGCCTCGCCACGATTCAACTGCGCTCGACATGAGTCGGCTCGACTTTTCCGGAATCGACTCAACTTCGCTCAACTCGGCCCGACTCGACTCATCGCAGTTCGACGCAACTTTGCTCACCTCGACCTTCAACTTCACTACTCTTCGGTCGACTACGCTCCACTTAAATCGACGTGACTCGTCACCATTGGAGTCGACTAGACACAACTTTTCTCGACACGATTCTTCATCGCATAATACAACCCACTTGGGAGGAGGAGGATGGACCTAGTTGGAGGTAGGATTGAAGCTCAAAATTCAGTGCAGTTTTGGGAGCTCCTCAAATTGTGTTCAATGTAGCACAAAATTGTGCATAAAAATGAAAAGAAGAGGAAACATAAATTTGCAGAATGTAAAAAGGGAATTGGGGAAGGTGATTGCAAGAATTAAAGGCTGGAAATAAAGTGCAGAAATGGAAGAAAGGGCAAAACGAAAATGACCAAAATTAAAGGGGAAAGGGGCTGAAAATTAAAGCATAAACTGGCAGAATTGTAAATTGCAAGAAGGTAAATGGCAGAATGTAAATTGCAGAAAAATAATTCCTAAGCTAGGCGCCACTCCACTAGTTAGAGGAAGCTAGGAAGATAAGCCAAGTTCCACCACATTGGAGGCTCCAATGATAAGGAAAAGGGTCTTAACCTCAAGAACAAGCAAGAGGAGAAGAAAGAGAAGAGAAAGCTGCTCTCTCAAGGGAATTTCGGATTCTAATAGCATAAAATGACCAAAGGTGCCATTTGCTTACATTAAGCCCTTATTTATAGGAAAAAAGGAAGGGGGCTGCTTGGTTGTGGGTTTGGGCTGCCCTTAGCCAACCAAGCTCTTAACCTAAGCCTGTTCCTATTCTAAATAACCTATTCTTATTCCATGTTGGAATAAGCTATTCTCACTTTTACAACTTAAAGAAAAATACCACCAAATTAAAATTAGGAAAATTTTCAGTTTTATTATCCTTAAGCTAAAAATTTCTCTTGAAAGCTAATTTCCATGCTCACATCATCCTCTCCCCCTTAAAAGCATTCGCCCTCGAATGGCAATCACCAATTTCTGCAAAACAAAGGATACAAATAAGAGTAGAAGAGTATATGTGGTTATGGAAGGAAGAAAATTATGGAGAATGCCAGGATCAAATACGAACCTCTTTAATTTTTCAAATAGTCGTAAACATTGGAAAGCAAATTTGACTAGGAACAAAAGGTTGATTCGATCTGCCCATCATGGTGAACTTTCCTATCAAATTGTCATGGCCTTCCGAAGAGCACATGACTTGCTTCCATGGGCACAACATCACAAGTTACTTGGTCAAGATACCTACCTATGGAAAAGGCAACTAAGACTTGCTTATCCACTAAGAGGTCCCCATTGTCACTCAACCATTGCAACTTGTAAGGCCTAGGATGTGGGGTAGTGGTACTAGAGCTAGAGTTTTCACTTGAGGATTCCAAAGATGGGACTTGTCCATTATCTCTAAGGATCATGCTCTTCTTGTTAGGGCATTGAGAGGCAATGTGCCCTCGTCCCAAACACTTGAAACACTTAATGGATGATTCCTTTTTTATCGGAGTGGATGGGGTGTTGGCCTTTTCTTTCTTGGGATCTTTAATTTCCCTAGGATCTTTAGGCTTAAAAGGAACATCCTTGTGGCCTTCCTTCCTCTTATTTTCCTTCCAAGAAGGCTTTGAGGTTGAGTATCTACTCTTACCTTTCCTATGGAGTTGTTGTTCTACCTTTTGGGCTTGGTGGTAGAGTTCATTCAAACTCATATAGTTGTCCAGGAGTTCCACAACATCCCTAATCTCATCCTTAAGCCCTTCAAGGAATCTTGCCATTCTAGCCTCCTCACATTCTTCTATGTTGGCTCTAATGATGGCTACCTCCATATCTTTGTAGTACTCATCAACAGTCCTATTTCCTTGGGTTAATCTTTGGAGCCTATTATGAAGCCCCTGGTAATGAGGTGGTACATACCTATTCCTAAGGATGGCTTTCATTTCTTCCCAAGTCTCAATAGGATGAAACCTTGCTCTCTCTTTCACTAGCTTATCCCACCAAATCAAAGCATAGTCTGAAAATTCAAGACTAGCTAGCTTTACCCTATGTTCCTCCCTTACTTCATAGCACATGAAAATTTGCTCTACCTTCAACTCCCATGATAGGTAGATTTCAGGGTCATTCAGCCCTTGAAATTTTGGAATTCTAAACTTGGTTCCATCTATTCTTTTCTGGTTTCCATTTTCTCTCCTACCTCTATTCCTAATCCTAGAAGAAGCTCCATGACTATGATGGCTAGGAGAATGTCTATCTCTACTTCTATGGATCCTACTCCTAGATGAATTTCTAACCCTAAGTGGAGACCTAGATGATTCCCTATCACTCTCATGCCTACCTTGATTCCCACCCCCGTGATTATTCCTTTGGTTTCTTCTAGGGGATTCATAGAATTCTTCTTGTGAAAGTTCCTCCTAGGTGAATCAATTTTATTTTTGTTTTTCTTAGAACTACTAGGCCCTTCATTTTGTTTCTTTTAAACAAAGTCTCATTCCTCTTTTCTAGTTCATACAAGCGATCTTCAAATTGTTCACTTTGTTTTCTTAACATTTTTTCAAAGGTTTGGGTAAGGGCTTCTAGTTGTAACCTATTGAAGCTAGGTGGATAATCATTTTCCTCATGATGCTCTCCACTCAAGACACAAGATATGAAACAAATCAATTAAGAAAATCACAAATATTCTAAGTACAAATTCCTACCACATAAAACACTTGAAAAATTAAGAAATTAAAATGCAGAAAGTTAATTGGTTTCTTACACAAACCAAGGTCCAAGATAGGGAAAGATAAGTAACAAGTAGTCACATAGGCTAAGTTGTAAACCTAGCAATTATGGAACCCCCTTATTACTCCTTTCAACAAGCACACTTAGACTCCCCCTTATGGCTCCTTAAAACCACACAAAGGCCTTGGAACTTACACACAATTACTAACAAAATTACAAGAAAATTTCCTAAGTACAAACTAAATCAAAAGGATTACAATATTATAACCCTACTACAACCAAATTCTAAAATTACACCAAAAAGAAAGTCCTAGTAAGAGAAATCCTAATCTATTACAAATGGGTAAATTCTTCAAGTCAAGCTTCAAGTCCAAGTCTTCTCCAAGTTCAGCTCCAAGTCAAACAAAAATTTCTTTCTTAAGGCTGCATACAAAAGTTAAACAAAGAATGCTTTGTAAACCAAGAAATTGTTAGCACAATTAAAACAAATTACTTCCTTCCTCACCAGTGTTTGCCACTCTTAGTCACTCAATTTGGTCTTGCTTTACCCTTGAAGAAAAGACACATATTCAACTTAAAATTAGAGGCCTTGATGTTTCCAATGTGGTAAAAACTCAACTCATCCAGAATTCAAGAATGGACAAAACATAGGAATTTTGGGGACAAACAAGAAACTCTTATCACAAAAAATTAGCTAAACTCAAAGGGATTAAAATTGTGACAAACTAGAATTCAAAGAAGACAAGCAACAATTAAGTGGTGAAAAAAGAAGGCACTCAAAAGGAATTCAAGAAGGATGAATGGATTACAAACTTGTGTGAATTGTTCTTAAAACTAAACTTAACCTTTCTTTGAAAGAAAATCATTCATATGCATCATAGTTCATTCAAGAGGATAAATCCAACTCAAGTTGTTCAACACACTTCAATTGATCCCAAACTCAACTCAAATACTACAATTGAAATACAATAAAATGAAACTTGAAGATCATTCAACTCTGGAATTTTTTTTTTACTTTTTTTTTTTGAAAAAAATTCTGCCCAGATTTTTTTTTCACGTTTTTTTTTTCGTTTTTTTTTGTTCTTTGTTGATTCTTGCTTTTTTGCCTTGTATCTTTTAGGGAAATGTATTGTACACTTATATCACTCCAAAACCAGCACAGGATTAACACTTAAACACCCAACAACAATATTTTCAAAGATCAAACACAAACTTCCTCAAGAACACATGAAGAACAAAGATGAACATGATGAACATGATGAACAATTTGCAGAATTTTGCCAAAATAATTGAGGGGTTTTTGAGGCAACAATGATCAAGTTTCAATTTCAACAACAAAACCCACAAATTCCAAAGGATTTGAGAGAACAATAGATGTGTTCTTGCTGGAAATACCCATAAAAAAAACCAGAAAAGGGGTTCTTCAATTTCTTGACATTTTGATGCAATTTTGAGCAAATTCACCGATTAAATTGATGTTCAAGCAAGGATCCAACAACATATGACTCAAAGTAACACAAATTACATGTGAATTCAAGCAAGAAGGGGCTGAAAATATGCAGAAAAAACTGGAACAAAAACAGAGATGAAAATGGGAGAAGAAGATGATGAAAAATGAAGGAGAAAAGTGAGAGAAGTTACCTCCAAACAACAAGCTCTTGATACCACATAATACAACCCACTTGGGAGGAGGAGGATGGACCTAGTTGGAGGTAGGATTGAAGCTCAAAATTCAGTGCAGTTTTGGGAGCTCCTCAAATTGTGTTCAATGTAGCACAAAATTGTGCATAAAAATGAAAAGAAGAGGAAACATAAATTTGCAGAATGTAAAAAGGGAATTGGGGAAGGTGATTGCAAGAATTAAAGGCTGGAAATAAAGTGCAGAAATGGAAGAAAGGGAAAAACGAAAATGACCAAAATTAAAGGGGAAAGGGGCTGAAAATTAAAGCATAAACTGGCAGAATTGTAAATTGCAAGAAGGTAAATGGCAGAATGTAAATTGCAGAAAAATAATTCCTAAGCTAGGCGCCACTCCACTAGTTAGAGGAAGCTAGAAAGATAAGCCAAGTTCCACCACATTGGAGGCTCCAATGATAAGGAAAAGGGTCTTAACCTCAAGAACAAGCAAGAGGAGAAGAAAGAGAAGAGAAAGCTGCTCTCTCAAGGGAATTTCGGATTCCAATAGCATAAAATGACCAAAGGTGCCATTTGCTTACATTAAGCCCTTATTTATAGGAAAAAGGAAGGGGCTGCTTGTCATGGGTTTGGGCTGCCCTTAGCCAACCAAGCTCTTAACCTAAGCCTGTTCCTATTCTAAATAACCTATTCTTATTCCATGTTGGAATAAGCTATTCTCACTTTTACAACTTAAAGAAAAATACCACCAAATTAAAATTAGGAAAATTTTCAGTTTTATTATCCTTAAGCTAAAAATTTCCTTGAAAGCTAATTTCCATGCTCACATCATCGCCAGAATCTGCCCAACTTGACCCGACTCGGCTGGACTCGACTCGATTCGACTCATCCAAGCTACACTCGCCTCGACTCCATGCGACATCGCTTCTTTCGGCTCGCCATGATTAAACTGCGTCGATTTGAGTCCACTAAACTTTTCCCGAATCGACTCATCTTCGCTCACCTCGGCCCGACTCGACTCATCGCAGTTCAACGCAACTCTGCTCACCTCGACCTTCAACTTCACTACTCTCCGGTCGACTACGCTCCACTTTCATCGACGTGACTCGTCACCATTGAGTCGACTAGACACAACTTTTCTCGACACGATTCTTCATCGCCGTACTACGCCCGACTTGACCCGACTCGGTTGGACTCGACTCGATTCGACTCATCCCGCTACACTCGCCTCGACTCCAATCGACATCGCTTGATTCGCCTCGCCATGATTAAACTTACGCTCGATTTGAGTCCACTAAACTTTTCCCGAATCGACTCCTCTTGCTCGGCTCGGCCCGACTAGACTCATCGCAGCTCGACGCAACTCGTCACCTCGACTTTCAACTTTCGCTTACTCTCCGGTCGACTACGCTCCACTTTCATCGCGTGACTCGTCACCATTAGAGTCGACTAGACACAACTTTTCTCGAACCGATTCTTCATCGCCTGACTCGCTCCACTTCACCCGACTCTTGTTGGATTCGACTCGATCGATTCGACTCATCCGAAGCTACACTCGCCTCGACTCCACCCGACTTCGCTTGATTCGCCTCACCACGATTCAACTTCGCTCGATTTGAGTCCACTCTACTTTTCCCAAATCGACTCAACTTCGTTCAACTCGGCCCGCCTCGACTCATCGCAGTTCGACGCAACTCTGCTCACCTCGACCTTCAACTTCGCCACTCTCCGGTCGACTACGCTCCACTTTCATCGACGTGACTCATCACCATTGAGTCGACTAGACACAACTTTTCTCGACACGATTCTTCATCGCGGACTCGCCGACTTGACCCGACTGACCGGACTCGATCGATTCGACTCATTCCAGCTACACTCGCCTCGACTCCACTCGACATCGCTTGATTCGCCTCGCCATGATTAAACTACGCTCGATTTGAGTCCACTAAACTTTTCCCGAATCGACCCATCTTTGCTCACTCGGCCCGACTAGACTCATCGCGGGTTCGACGCAACTCGCTCACCTCGACTTTCAACTTCGCTACTCTCCAGGTCGACTACGCTCCACTTTCATCGACGTGACTCGTCACCATTGGAGTCGACTAGACACAACTTTTCTTGAACCGATTCTTCATCGCGTCTCTGCTCGACTTTCACCCGACTCGGCTGGACTGGACGATTCGACTCATCCCAGCTACACTCGTCCCTCGACCCACCCGACTTCGCTCGATTCGCCTCGCCACGATTTAATCGCGCGCTCCCGACATGAGTCGGCTCGACTTTTCCCTTAAATCGACTCAACTTCGCCTCAACTCGGCCCGACTTGACTCATCCAGCTTCGACGCAACTCTGCTCACCTCGACCTTCAACTTCGCCACTCTCCGGTCGACTACGCTCCACTTTCATCGACGTGACTCATCACCATTGGAGTCAACTAGACACAACTTTTCTCGACACGATCTTCATCGCGTACTCGCCCGACTTCGGCGGACTCGACTCGATTCGACTCATCCCAGCACACACTCGCTCGACTCCACTCGACATCGCTGATTCGCTCGCCATGATTAAACTACGCCGATTTGAGTCCACTAAACTTTTCCCGAATCGACTCATCTTCGCTCAATCCGCCCGACTCGACTCATCGCGAGATCGACGCAACTTCCCGCTCACCTCGACTTTCAACTTCGATTACACTCGTCGACTACGCTCCACTTTCATCGAAGTGACTCGTCACCATTGGAGTCGACTAGACACAACTTTCTCGAACCGATTCTTCATCGCGACTCGTTTCGACTTCACCCGACTCGTTGGATTCGACTCGATTCGACTCATCCTTTGACACTCGCCTCGACTCCACCCGACTTCGCTCGATTGGCCTCCCCATCTATTCATTTGCGTCGACATGAGTCGGCTCGACTTTTCCCGAAATCGACTCAACTTCGCTCAACTCGGCCCGACTCGACTCATCGCAGCTCGACGCAACTCGCTCACCTCGACCTTCAACTTCACTACTCTCCTGGCCGACCACGCTCCACGTTCGTCGACGTGACTCGTCACCATTGGAGCTCACCGACACAACTTTTCTCGACACGATTCTTCATCGACTCTTCCCGACTCTGACCCGACTTTCGGACTCGACTCGATTCGACTCATCCCAACACACTCGCTCGACTCCACGCGACATCGCTTGGATTCGCCTCGCCATGATTAAACTACGCTCGATTTGAGTCCACCAAAATTTTCCGAATCGACTCATCTTCGCTCAACTCGCCCCCGACTCGACTCATCGCAGTTCGACGCAACTCGCTCACCTCGACTTTCAACTTCGCGCACTCTGGTCAACTTACGCTCCACTTTCATCGAGTGACTCGTCACCATTAGAGTCGACTAGAGACAACTTTTCTCGAACCGATTCTTCATCGCGATTTCTTCGACTGACCCGACTCGGGCTGGGACTCGACTCGATTCGACTCATCCCAGCTACACTCGCTCGACTCCACCCTGATCGCTTGATTCGCCTCGCCACGATTCAACCCGCGCCGACATGAGTCGGCACTAAACTTTTCCGATTCGACTCAACTTCGCTTAACTCGATCCGACTCGACTCATTGCCTTCGACGCAACTCGCTCACCTCGACCTTCAACTTCATTACTCCGCCGACTACACTCCACTTTCATGGACGTGACTCGTCACCATTGGAGTCGACTAGACACAACTTTTCTCGACACGATTCTTCATCGCCAGACTTTTCCCGACTTGACCCGACTCGGTTGGACTCGACTAACCGACTCATCCCCAACTTGCCTACACTCACCTCGACTCCACCCGACTTCGCTTGATTCGCCTCGCCACGATTCAACTGCGCTCGACATGAGTCGGCTCAACTTTTCCCGATTCGACTCAACTTCGCTTAACTCGATCCGACTCGACTCATTGCAGTTCGACGCAACTCTGCTCACCTCGACCTTCAACTTCATTACTCTCCAGTCGACTACGCTCCACTTTCATGGATGTGACTCGTCACCATTGGAGTCGACTAGACACAACTTTTCTCGACATCGATTCTTCATCGCGGACTCGCCCGACTTGACCCGACTCGGCTGGACTCGACTCGATTCGACTCATCCCAGCTACACTTGCCTCTACTCCACTCGACATCGCTTGATTCGTATTGCCATGATTAAAATGCACTCGATTTGAGTCCACTAAACTTTTCCCGAATCGAATCATCTTTGCTCAACTCGGCCCGACTCGACTCATCGCAGTTCGACGCAACTCTGCTCACCTCGACCTTCAACTTCACTACTCTCCGGTCGACTACGCTCCACTTAAATCGACGTGACTCGTCACCATTGGAGACGACAAGACACAACTTTTTCTCGACACGATTCTTCATCGCGCACTTCGCCCGACTTGTCCGACTCGGGTTGGACTCGACTCGATTCGACTCATCCAAGCTACACTTGCCTCGACTCCACACGACATCGCTTGATTCGCCTCGCCATAATTAAACTACGCTCGATTTGAGTCCACTAAACTTTTCCCGAATCGACTCATCTTCGCTCAACTCGGCCCGACTCGACTCTTCGCAGTTCGACGCAACTCTGCTCACCTCGACTTTAAACTTCGCTACACGCCGTAGTCGACTCCTCCACTTTCATCGAAGTGACTTCTCACCATTGAGTCGACTAGACACAACTTTTCTCGAACCGATTCTTCATCGCGACTCTCCCGCTCGACTTCACCCGACTCGGGCTGGATTCGACTCGATTCGACTCATCCCCCTACACTCGCCTCGACTCCACCCGACATCGCTTGATTCGCTCACCACGATTGAACTGCGCTCGATTTGAGTCCACTTACTTTTCCCATATCGAATCAACTTCTCCCACCTCGGCCCGACTCGACTCATCGCGCTTCGACGCAACTCTCGCTCACCTCGACCTTCAACTTCACTCTCTCCGGTCGACTATGCTCCACTTTCATCGACGTGACTCGTCACCGTTGGAGTCGACTAGACACAACTTTTCTCGACACGATTCTTCATCGCCAGACTCTGCCCGACTTGACCCGACTTGGCTGGACTCGACTCATCCCAGCTACACTCGCCTCGACTCCACTCGACATCGTTTGATTCGCCTCGCCATGGCTAAACTGCGCTCGATTTGAGTCCACTAAAATTTTCCTGAATCGACTCATCTTCGCTCAACTCGCCCCGACTCGACTCATTGTAGTTCGACACAACTCTGCTAACCTCGACTTTCAACTTCGCTACACTCTGGTCGACTACGCTCCACTTTCATCGAAGTGACTCGTCACCATTGGAGTCGACTAGACACAACTTTCCTCGAACCGATTCTTCATCGCCAGACTCTGCGCGACATGGCTGGACTCGACTCGATTCGACTCATCCCACTACACTCGCCTCGACTCCACCCGACTTCGCTCGATTCGCCTCGCCACGATTCAACTGCGCTCGACATGAGTCGGCTCAGCTTTTCCCGATTCGACTCAACTTCGCTCAACTCGGTCCGACTCGACTCATTGCAGTTCGACGCAACTCTGCTCACCTTGACCTTCAACTTCATTACTCTCCGGTCGACTACGCTCCACTTTCATGGACGTGACTCGTCACCATTGGAGTCGACTAGACACAACTTTTCTCGACACGATTCTTCATCGCCAGACTCTGCCCGACTTGACCCGACTCGGCTGGACTCGACTCGATTCGACTCATCCCAGCTACACTTGCCTCGACATCGCTTGATTCGTACTGCCATGATTAAAATGCCCTCGATTTGAGTCCACTAAACTTTTCCCGAATCGACTCATCTTCGCTCAACTCGGCCCGACTCGACTCATCGCAGTTCGACGCAACTCTGCTCACCTCGACTTTAAACTTCGCTACACTCCGGTCGACTACGCTCCACTTTCATCGAAGTGACTTCCCACCATTGGAGTCGACTAGACACAACTTTTCTCAAACCGATTCTTCATCGCCAGACTCTGCTCGACTTCACCCGACTCGGCTGGATTCGACTCGATTCGACTCATCCCAGCTACACTCGCCTCGACTCCACCCGACTTCGCTTGATTCGCCTCACCACGATTGAACTGCGCTGGATTTGAGTCCACTCTACTTTTCCCAAATCGAATCAACTTCGCTCAACTCGGCCCGACTCGACTCATCGCAGTTCGACGCAACTCTGCTCACCTCGACCTTCAACTTCACTACTCTCCGGTCGACTACGCTCCACTTTCATCGACGTGACTCGTCACCATTGGAGTCGACTAGACACAACTTTTCTCGACACGATTCTTCATCGCCGACTCGCCCGACTTGACCCGACTGGCCGGGACTCGACTCATCCCAGCCTACACCGCCTCGACCCACTCGACATCGCTTGATTCGCCTCGCCATGGCTAAACTGCGCTCGATTTGAGTCCACTAAACTTTTCCTGAATCAACTCATCGTCGCTCAACTCGCCCCGACTCGACTCATTGTAGTTCGACACAACTCTGCTCACCTCG
This sequence comes from Canavalia ensiformis, assembly GCA_026541065.1. NCBI lineage: Eukaryota > Viridiplantae > Streptophyta > Magnoliopsida > Fabales > Fabaceae > Canavalia > Canavalia ensiformis. The sequence goes on from JAMKYM010000743.1 coordinate 98,922, forward strand.
ACTTTCAACTTCGCTACACTCTGGTCTAATACGCTCCACTTTCATCGAAGTGACTCGTCACCATTGGAGTCGACTAGACACAACTTTTCTCGAACCGATTCTTCATCGCCAGACTCTGCTCGACTTCACCCGACTCGGCGGGATTCGACTCGATTCGACTCATCCCAGCTACACTTGCCTCGACTCCACCCGACTTCGCTCGATTCGCCTCACGACGATTCAACTGCGCTCGACATGAGTCGGCTCGACTTTTCCCGAATCGACTCAACTTCGCTCAACTCGGCCCGACTCGACTCATCGCAGTTTGACGCAACTCTGCTCACCTCGACTATCAACTTCAGTACTCTCCGGTCGACTACGCTCCACTTTCATCGACGTGACTCGTCACCATTGGAGTCGACTAGACACAACTTTTCTCGACATGATTCTTCATCACCAGACTCTGCCCGACTTGACCCGACTAAGCTGGACTCGACTCGATTCGACTCATCCCAAACACTCGCCTCGACTCCACTCGACATCGCTGATTCGCCTCGCCATGATTAACTGCGCTCGATTTGAGTCCACTAAACTTTCCCAAATCGAATCATCTTCGCTCAACTCGCCCCGACTCGACTCATCGCAGTTCGACGCAACTCTGCTCACCTCGACTTTCAACTTCGCTACACTCTGGTCGACTACGCTCCACTTTCATCGAAGTGACTCGTCACCATTGGAGTCGACTAGACACAACTTTTCTCGAACCGATTCTTCATCGCCAGACTCTGCTCGACTTCACCCGACTCGGCTGGATTCGACTCGATTCGACTCATCCCAGCTACACTCGCCTCGACTCCACCCGACTTCGCTCGATTCGCCTCCCCACTATTCATTTGCGCTCGATTTGAGTCACTCGACTTTTCCGAAATCGACTCAATCTTCGCTCAACTCGGCCCGACTCGACTCATCGCAGCTTCGACGCAACTCGCTCACCTCGACTTCAACTTCACTACTCTCCCGGCCGACTACGCTCCACGTTCGTCGACGTGACTCGTCACCATTGGAGTCGACTCGACACAGCTTTCTCGACACGATTCTTCATCTCATTTTCCCGACTTGACCCGATCGGCTGGACTCGACTCGATTCGACTCATCCCAACTACACTCGCCTCGACTCCACGCGACATCGCTTGATTCGCCTCGCCATGATTAAACTACGCTCGATTTGAGTCCACTAAAATTTTCCTGAATCGACTCATCTTCGCTCAACTCGCCCTGACTCGACTCATCGCAGTTCGACGCAACTCTGCTCACCTCGACTTTCAACTTCGCTACACTCGTCAACTACGCCCACTTTCATCGAAGTGACTCGTCACCATTAGAGTCGACTAGACACAACTTTTCTCGAACCGATTCTTCATCTCAAACTCGCTCGACTTGACCCGACTCGGGTGGACTCGATTCGATTCGACTCATCCCATTCTACACTCGCCTCGACTCCACCCGATTTCGCTTGATTCGCCTCGCACGATTCAATCAAGCGCTCGACATGAGTCGGCTCAACTTTTCCCGTATCGACTCAACTTCGCTAACTCGATCCGATCGACTCATTGAGTTCGACGCAACTCGCTCACCTCGACCTTCAACTTCATTACTCAGGTCGACTACACTCCACTTTCATGGACGTGACTCGTCACCATTGGAGTCGACTAGACACAACTTTTCTCGACACGATTCTTCATCGCGGACTCTTCCCGATTTGACCCGACTCAAATTGGACTCGACTCAATTCGACTCATCCCAGCTACACTCACCTCGACTCCATTCGACATCGTTGATTCGCCTCGCCACGATTCAATCGCGCTCGATTTGAGTCGGCTCAACTTTTTCCGATTCGACTCATCTTCGCTAACTCGATCCGACTCGACCATTGTTCGACGCAACTCGCTCACCTCGACTTCAACTTCATATTACTCTCCGCCTATACGCTCCACTTTCATGGACGTGACTCGTCACCATTGAGTCGACTAGACACAACTTTTCTCGACACCGATTCTTCATCGCCAAACTCTGCTCGGCTTGACTGGATCGGCTGGACTCGACTCGATTCGACTCATCCCAGCTACACTTGCCTCTACTCCACCGACATCGCTTTTGATTCGATCGCGCATGATTAAAATGCACTCGATTTGAGTCCACTAAACTTTTCCCAGATCGAATCATCTTTGCTCAACTCGGCCCGACTCGACTCATCGCAGTTCGACGCAACTCTGCTCACCTCGACCTTCAACTTCACTACTCTCCGGTCGACTACGCTCCACTTAAATCGACGTGACTCGTCACCATTGGAGACGACAAGACACAACTTTTCTCGACACGATTCTTCATCGCCAGACTCTGCCCGACTTGTCCGACTCGGCTGCACTCGACTCGATTCGACTCATCCAAGCTACACTTGCCTCGACTCCACACGACATCGCTTGATTCGCCTCGCCATAATTAAACTACGCTCGATTTGAGTCCACTAAACTTTTCCCGAATCGACTCATCTTCGCTCAACTCGGCCCGACTCGACTCTTCGCAGTTCGACGCAACTCTGCTCACCTCGACTTTAAACTTCGCTACACTCCGGTCGACTACGCTCCACTTTCATCGAAGTGACTCGTCACCATTGGAGTCGACTAGACACAACTTTTCTCGAACCGATTCTTCATCGCCAGACTCTGCTCGACTTCACCCGACTCGGCTGGATTCGACTCGATTCGACTCATCCCTGCTACACTCGCCTCGACTCCACCCGACTTCGCTCGATTCGCCTCACCACGATTCAACTGCGCTCGATTTGAGTCCACTCTACTTTTCCCATATCGACTCAACTTCGCTCAACTCGGCCCGACTCGACTCATCGCAGTTCGACGCAACTCTGCTCACCTCGACTTTCAACTTCACTACTCTCCGGTCGACTATGCTCCACTTTCATCGACGTGACTCGTCACCATTGGAGTCGACTAGACACAACTTTTCTCGACGATTCTTCATCTCAGGACTCATTCGACTTGACCCGACTCGGCTGGACTCGACTTCGATTCGACTCATCCCAACTACACTCGCCTCGACTCCACTCGACATCGCGATTGATTCGATTCTCGCCATGCTTTGCGCTCGATTCGAGTCCACTAAACCAATCGACTCATCTTCGCTCAACTCGCTCGACTCGACTCATCGATTCGACACAACTCGCTCACCTCGACTTTCAACTTCGCTACTCTCCGTCGACTACGCTCCACTTTCATCGGCGTGACTCGTCACCATTGGAGTCGACTAGACACAACTTTTCTCGAACCGATTCTTCATCGCCGGACTACCTCGACTTCACCCGACTCGGCTGGATTCGACTCGATTCGACTCATCCCGGCTACACTCGCCTCGACTCACCTCGACATCGCTCGATTCGCCTCACCACGATTCAATGCGCTCGATTTGAGTCCACTAAACTTTTTCCATATCGACTAACAACTCGCTCGCGGACTCGACTCATCGCAGTTCGACGCAACTCTGCTCACCTCGACCTTTCAACTTCACTACTCTCCAGGTCGACTACGCTCCACTTTCATGGACGTGACTCATCACCATTGGAGTCGACTAGACACAACTTTTCTCGACACGATTCTTCATCGCCGAGACTCGCCTCGACTTGATTTCGGCCAGGCTTGGACTCGACTCGATTCGACTCATCCCGAACATTCGCCTCGACTCCACTCGACATCGCTGATTCGCCTCGCCATGATTAAATGCGCTCGATTTGAGTCCACTAAACTTTTTTTGAATCGACTCATCTTCGCTCAACTCGGCCGACTCGACTCATCGCGATTGACGCAACTCGCTCACCTCGACTTTCAACTTCGCTACTCTCCGGTTGACTACGCTCCACTTTCATCGACGTGACTCGTCACCATTGAGTCGACTAGACACAACTTTTCTCGAACCGATTCTTCATCGCCATACTCGCTCGACTTCACCAGGACTTCGGCTGGACTCGACTCGATTCGACTCATCCCGACCACACTCGCCTCGACTCCACCGACTTCGATCGATTCGCCTCACCACGATTCAACTGCGCTCGATTTGAGTCCACTCTACTTTTCCCAAATCGACTCAACTTCGCTCAACTCGGCCCGCCTCGACTCATCGCAGTTCGACGCAACTATGCTCACCTCGACCTTCAACTCCACTACTCTAGGTCCGACTACGCTCAACTTTCATCGACGTGACTCATCACCATTGGAGTCGACTAGACACAACTTTTCTCGACACGATTCTTCATCGCCGACTCGCTCGACTTGACCCTCTCGGCTGGACTCGACTCGATCTCGACTCATCCAGCTACACTCGCCTCGACTCACTCGACATCGCTTGATTCGCCTCGCCATGATTAAACTGCGCTCGATTTGAGTCCACTAAACTTTTCCCGAATCGACTCATCTTCGCTCACATCGGCCCGCCTCGACTCATCGCAATTCGACGCAACTCTGCTCACCTCGACTTTCAACTTCGCTACACTCTGGTCGACTACGCTCCACTTTCATCGAAGTGACTCGTCACCATTGGAGTCGACTAGACACAACTTTTCTCGACAGGATTTTTCATCGCCAGACTCTTCCCGACTTGACCCGACTCGGCTGGACTAGACTCAATTCGACTCATCCCAGCTACACTCGCCTCGACTCCACCCGACTTCGCTCGATTCGCCTCGCCACGATTCAAGCGCGCCGATTTGAGTCCACTTTTCCCGAATCGACTCAACTTCGCTCAACTCGGCCCAACACGACTCATCGCAATTCGACGCAACTCTTCTCACCTCGACCTTCAACTTCACTACTCTCCGGTCGACTACGCTCCACTTTCATCGACGTGACTCATCACCATTGGAGTCGACTAGACACAACTTTTCTTGAACCGATTCTTCATCGCGACGCTCGACTTCGACTTACTCCCGACTCGGCTGGACTCGACTCATCCCAGCTACACTGTCCTCGACTCCACCCGACTTCGCTCGATTCGCCTCACCACGATTCAACTGCGCTCGATTTGAGTCCACTCTACTTTTCCCATATTGACTCAACTTCGCTCAACCCGGCCCGCCTCGACTCATCGCAGTTCGACGCAACTTTGCTCACCTCGACCTTCAACTTCACTATTCTCCGGTCTACTACGCTCCACTTTCATCGACGTGACTCGTCACCATTGGAGTCGACTAGACACAACTTTTCTCGACACGATTCTTCATCGCCAGACTCTGCCCGACTTGACCCGACTCGGCTGGACTCGACTCGATTCGACTCATCCCAGCTACACTCGCCTCGACTCCACTCGACATCGCTTGATTCGCCTCGCCATGATTAAACTGCGCTCGATTTGAGTCCACTAAACTTTTCCCGAATCGACTCATCTTCGCTCAACTCGGCCCCTCGACTCATCGCAGCGGTTCGACGCAACTCGCTCGCCTCGACTTTCAACTTCGCTACACTCTGGTCGACTACGCTCCACTTTCATCGACGTGACTCGTCACCATTGGAGTCGACTAGACACAACTTTTCTCGAACCGATTCTTCATCGCCAGACTCTGCTCGACTTCACCCGACTCGGCTGGATTCGACTCGATTCGACTCATCCCAGCTACACTCGCCTCGACTCCACCCGACTTCGCTCGATTCGCCTCACCACGATTCAACTGCGCTCGATTTGAGTCCACTCTACTTTTCCCAAATCGACTCAACTTCGCTCAACTCGGCCCGACTCGACTCATCGCGGATTCGACGCAACTCCTCACTCTCCCTCGACTTTCAACTTCACTACTCTCCGGTCGACTACGCTCCACTTTCATGGACGTGACTCGTCACCATTGGAGTCGACTAGACACAACTTTTCTCGACACGATTCTTCATCGCGGACTCGCTTCGACTTGACCCGACTCGGCTGGACTCGACTCGATTCGACTCATCCCACTACACTCGCCTCGACTCCACTCGACATCGCTCGATTCGCCTCGCCATGATTCAAGCTGCACGCTCGATTTGAGTCCACTAAACTTTTCCCGAATCGACTCATCTTCGCTCAACTCGGCCCGACTCGACTCATCGCAGTTCGACGCAACTCTGCTCACCTCGACTTTCAACTTCGCTACTCTCCGGTCGACTACGCTCCACTTTCATCGACGTGACTCGTCACCATTGGAGTCGACTAGACACAACTTTTCTCGAACCGATTCTTCATCGCCAGACTCTGCTCGACTTCACCCGACTCGGCTGATTTGGACTCGATTCGACTCATCCCGCCTACACTCGCCTCGACTCCACTCGACATCGCTTGATTCGCCTCGCCATGATTAAATCTGCGCTCGATTTGAGTCCACTAAACTTTTCCCAAATCGACTCATCTTCGCTCAACTCGGCCGGCTCGACTCATCGCAGTTCGACGCAACTATGCTCACCTCGACTTTCAACTCCGCTACTCTCGGTCGACTACGCTCCACTTTCATCGACGTGACTCGTCACCATTGGAGTCGACTAGACACAACTTTCTCGAACACGATTCTTCATCGCCGGACTACGGGACTTGACCCGACTCGGCTGGACTCGACTCGATTCGACTCATCCCAGCTACACTCGCCTCGACTCCACTCGACATCGCTTGATTCGCCTCGCCATGATTAAACTGCGCTCGATTTGAGTCCACTAAACTTTTCGAATCGACTCATCTTCGCTCAACTCGACCCCCACTCGACTCATGCGGTTCGACGCAAGCTTTGCTCACCTCGACTTTCAACTTCGCTACTCTCTCCGGTCGACTACGCTCCACTTTCATCGACGTGACTCGTCACCATTGGAGTCGACTAGACACAACTTTTCTCGACACGATTCTTCATCGCCAGACTCTGCTCGACTTGACCCGACTCGGCTGGACTCGACTCGATTCGACTCATCCCAGCTACACTCGCCTCGACTCCACTCGACATCGCTCGATTCGCCTCGCCACGATTCAACTGCGCTCGATTTGAGTCCACTAAACTTTCCCGAATCGACTCATCTTCGCTCGGCTCGGCCGACTCGACTCATCGCAGTTCGACGCAACTCTGCTCACCTCGACTTTCAACTTCGCTACTCTCCGGTCGACTACGCTCCACTTTCATCGACGTGACTCGTCACCATTGGAGTCGACTAGACACAACTTTTCTCGACACGATTCTTCATCGCCAGACTCTGCTCGACTTGACCCGACTCGGCTGGACTCGACTCGATTCGACTCATCCCGGCTACACTCGCCTCGACTCCACCCGACTTCGCTCGATTCGCCTCGCCACGATTGAACTGCGCTCGATTTGAGTCCACTAAACTTTTCCGAATCGACTCATCTTCGCTCAGCTCGGCCGACTCGACTCATCGCAGTTCGACGCAACTCTGCTCACCTCGACTTTCAACTTCGCTACTCTCCGGTCGACTACGCTCCACTTTCATCGACGTGACTCGTCACCATTGGAGTCGACTAGACACAACTTTTCTCGAACCGATTCTTCATCGCTAGACTCTGTTCGACTTCACCCGGGCTCGGCTGGACTCGACTCGATTCGACTCATCCGGCTACACTCGCCTCGACTCCACCCGACTTCGCTCGATTCGCCTCGCCACGATTAAACTGCGCTCGATTTGAGTCACTAAACTTTTCCCGAATCGACTCAACTTCGCTCAACTCGGCCCGACTCGACTCATCGCAGTTCGACGCAACTCTGCTCACCTCGACCTTCAACTTCACTACTCTCCGGTCGACTACGCTCCACTTTCATCGACGTGACTCGTCACCATTGGAGTCGACTAGACACAACTTTCTCGACACGATTCTTCATCGCCGGACTACGCCGACCGACTTGACCCGACTCGGCTGGACTCGACTCGATTCGACTCATCCCGGCCTACACTCGCCTCGACTCCACTCGACATCGCTTGATTCGCCTCGCCATGATTAAACTGCGCTCGATTTGAGTCCACTAACTTTTCCCGAATCGACTCATCTTCGCTCAACTCGGCCTCGACTCATCGCGATTCGACGCAACTCTGCTCACCTCGACTTTCAACTTCGCTACTCTCCGGTCGACTACGCTCCACTTTCATCGACGTGACTCGTCACCATTGGAGTCGACTAGACACAACTTTTCTCGACACGATTCTTCATCGCCGGAACTACTACCCGACTTGACCCGACTCATTTGGACTCGACTCGGTCGACTCATCCCGGCTACACTCGCCTCGACTCACTCGACTTCGCTCGATTCGCCTCGCCACGATTCAAACTACGCTCGATTTGAGTCCACTAAACTTTTCCGAATCGACTCATCTTCGCTCAACTCGGCCCGGCTCGACTCATCGCGGTTCAACGCAACTCTGCTCACCTCGACTTTCAACTTCGCTACTCTCGGTCGACTACGCTCCACTTTCATCGACGTGACTCGTCACCATTGGAGTCGACTAGACACAACTTTTCTCGACCGATTCTTCATCGCGGACTGCGCCGACTTCACCGGCTCGGCTGGACTCGACTCGATTCGACTCATCCCACTACACTCGCCTCGACTCCACTCGACATCGCTGATTCGCCTCGCCACGATTCAGCTGCGCTCGATTTGAGTCCGCTAAACTTTTCCGAATCGACTCATCTTCGCTCAACTCGGCCCGCCTCGACTCATCGCGGTTCGACGCAACTCTGCTCACCTCGACTTTCAACTTCGCTACTCTCGGTCGACTACGCTCCACTTTCATCGACGTGACTCGTCACCATTGGAGTCGACTAGACACAACTTTTCTCGACACGATTCTTCATCGCGGACTGCCCGACTTCACCCGACTCGGCTGGACTCGACTCGATTCGACTCATCCCAGCTACACTCGCCTCGACTCCACTCGACATCGCTTGATTCGCCTCGCCATGATTAAAGCTGCGCTCGATTTGAGTCCACTAAACTTTTCCCGAATCGACTCATCTTCGCTCAGCTCGGCCCGCTCGACTCATCGCGGTTCGACGCAACGATGCTCACCTCGACCTTCAACTTCACTACTCTCCGGTCGGCCCTACGCTCCACTTTCATCGACGTGACTCGTCACCATTGGAGTCGACTAGACACAACTTTTCTCGACACGATTCTTCATGTAAAGGACTACGCTCGACTTTGACCAGGCTCGGCTGGACTCGACTCGATTCGACTCATCCCAGCTACACTCGCCTCGACTCCACTCGACATCGCTCGAAATTCGCCTCTACCATGATTAAACTGCGCTCGATTTGAGTCCACTAAACTTTTTCCGAATCGACTCATCTTCGCTCAGCTCGCCCCGACTCGACTCATCACGGTTCGACGCAACTCTGCTCACCTCGACTTTCAACTTCGCTACTCTCAGGTCGTCCTACGCTCCACTTTCATCGACGTGACTCGTCACCATTGGAGTCGACTAGACACAACTTTTCTCGACACGATTCTTCATCCCGGACTCTGCTCGACTTCACCGGCTACTTTGGACTCGACTCGATTCGACTCATCCCAGCTACACTCGCCTCGACTCACCGACTTCGCTCGATTCGCCTCGCCACGATTCAACTCGCTCGATTTGAGTCCGGCTCGAGTTTTCCGAATCGACTCAACTTCGCTCAACTCGGCCCGACTCGACTCATCGCAGTTCGACGCAACTCTGCTCACCTCGACTTTCAACTTCACTACTCTACGGTCGACTACGCTCCACTTTCATCGACGTGACTCGTCACCATTGGAGTCGACTAGACACAACTTTCTCGACACGATTCTTCATCGCGGACTACGCTCGACTTCACCCGACTCGGCTGGACTCGACTCGATTCGACTCATCCCGGCTACACTCGCCTCGACTCCACTCGACATCGCTTGATTCGCCTCGCCATGATTAAACTGCGCTCGATTTGAGTCCACTAAACTTTTCCCGAATCGACTCATCTTCGCTCAACTCGGCCCGACTCGACTCATCGCAGTTCGACGCAACTCGCTCACCTCGACTTTCAACTTTGCGCTCTCTCCGGTCGACTACGCTCCACTTTCATCGACGTGACTCGTCACCATTGGAGTCGACTAGACACAACTTTCTCGACACGATTCTTCATCGCCAGACTCTGCTCGACTTGACCCGACTCGGCTGGACTCGACTCGATTCGACTCATCCCAGCTACACTCGCCTCGACTCCACCCGACTTCGCTCGATTCGCCTCGCCACGATTCAACTGCGCTCGATTTGAGTCACTAAACTTTTCCCGAATCGACTCATCTTCGCTCAACTCGGCCCGACTCGACTCATCGCAGTTCGACGCAACTCTGCTCACCTCGACTTTCAACTTCGCTACTCTCGGTCGACTACGCTCCACTTTCATCGAAGTGACTCGTCACCATTGGAGTCGACTAGACACAACTTTTCTCGAACCGATTCTTCATCGCCAGACTACTGCTCGACTTGCTCGAGGCTCGGCTGGACTCGACTCGATTCGACTCATCCCAGCTACACTCGCCTCGACTCCACCCGACTTCGCTCGATTCGCCTCACCACGATTCAACTGCGCTCGATTTGAGTCCACTATACTTTTCCCAAATCGACTCAACTTCGCTCAACTCGGCCCGCCTCGACTCATCGCAGTTCGACGCAACTCTGCTCACCTCGACCTTCAACTTCACTACTCTCCGGTCGACTACGCTCCACTTTCATCGACGTGACTCGTCACCATTGGAGTCGACTAGACACAACTTTTCTCGACACGATTCTTCATCGCGGACTACTGCTCGACTTCCCGACTCGGCTGGACTCGACTCGATTCGACTCATCCCAGCTACACTCGCCTCGACTCCACCTCGACATCGCTTGATTCGCCCTCGCCACGATTCAAGCTACGCTCGATTTGAGTCCACTAAACTTTTCGAATCGACTCATCTTCGCTCAACTCGGCCCGCCTCGACTCATCGCAGTTCGACGCAACTCTGCTCACCTCGACTTTCAACTTCGCTACTCTCCGGTCGACTACGCTCCACTTTCATCGAAGTGACTCGTCACCATTGGAGTCGACTAGACACAACTTTTCTCGACCGATTCTTCATCGCGGACTCTCGCTCGACTTCACTTGACTCGGTTGGACTCGACTCGATTCGACTCATCCCGACTACACTCGCCTCGACTCACTCGACATCGCTTGATTCGCCTCGCCATGATCAAACTGCGCTCGATTTGAGTCCACTAAACTTTTTCCCGAATCGACTAATCTTCGCTCAACTCGGCCCGACTCGACTCATCGTAGTTCGACGCAACTCGCTCACCTCGACTTTCAACTTCGCTACTCTCGGTCGACTACGCTCCACTTTCATCGACGTGACTCGTCACCATTGGAGTCGACTAGACAAACTTTTCTCGAACGATTCTTCATCGCCGGACTCTGCTCGACTTCCCCGACCTCGGTGGACTCGACTCGATTCGACTCATCCCAGCTACACTCGCCTCGACTCACTCGACATCGCTTGATTCGCCTCGCCATGATTAAACTGCGCTCGATTTGAGTCCACTAAACTTTTCCTGAATCGACTCATCTTCGCTCGGCTCGGCCCGACTCGACTCATCGCGGTTCGGACGCAACTCTGCTCACCTCGACTTTCAACTTCGCTACTCTCGGTCGACCTACGCTCCACTTTCATCGGCGTGACTCGTCACCATTGGAGTCGACTAGACACAACTTTTCTCGAACCGATTCTTCATCGCAGGACTGCTCCGACTTCACCCGACTCGGCTGGACTCGACTCGATTCGACTCATCCCAGCTACACTCGCCTCGACTCCACCCGACTTCGCTCGATTCGCCTCGCCACGATTCAACTACGCTCGATTTGAGTCACTAAACTTTTCCCGAATCGACTCAACTTCGCTCAACTCGGCCCCGTCTCGACTCATCGCGGTTCGGCGCAACTGCTCACCTCGACCTTCAACTTCACTACTCTCCGGTCGACTACGCTCCACTTTCATCGACGTGACTCGTCACCATTGGAGTCGACTAGACACAACTTTCTCGACACGATTCTTCATCCTGGACTACGCTCGACTTGACCCGACTCGGCTGGACTCGACTCGATTCGACTCATCCAGCTACACTCGCCTCGACTCCACTCGACATCGCTTGATTCGCCTCGCCATGATTAAGCTGCGCTCGATTTGAGTCCACTAAACTTTTCCGAATCGACTCATCTTCGCTCACTCGGCCCGACTCGACTCATCGCAAGTTCGACGCAACTCTGCTCACCTCGACTTTCAACTTCGCTACTCTCCGGTCGACTACGCTCCACTTTCATCGACGTGACTCGTCACCATTGGAGTCGACTAGACACAACTTTTCTCGACACGATTCTTCATCGCCAGACTCTGCCCGACTTGACCCGACTCGGCTGGACTCGACTCGATTCGACTCATCGCTACACTCGCCTCGACTCCACTCGACATCGCTTGATTCGCCTCGCCATGATTAAACTGCGCTCGATTTGAGTCCACTAAACTTTCCCGAATCGACTCATCTTCGCTCAACTCGGCCCGACTCGACTCATCGCAGTTCGACGCAACTCTGCTCACCTCGACTTTCAACTTCGCTACTCTCTGGTCGACTACGCTCCACTTTCATCGACGTGACTCGTCACCATTGGAGTCGACTAGACACAACTTTTCTCGACACGATTCTTCATCGCGGACTACTGCTCGACTTGACCCGGCTCGGCTGGACTCGACTCGATTCGACTCATCCAAACTACACTCGCCTCGACTCCACTCGACATCGCTTGATTCGCCTCGCCATGATTAAACGGCGCTCGATTTGAGTCCACTAAACTTTTCCCGAATCGACTCATCTTCGCTCAACTCGCCCGACTCGACTCATCGCAGTTCGACGCAACTCTGCTCACCTCGACTTTCAACTTCGCTACTCTCCGGTCGACTACGCTCCACTTTCATCGACGTGACTCGTCACCATTGGAGTCGACTAGACACAACTTTTCTCGACACGATTCTTCATCGCCAGACTCTGCTCGACTTGACCCGACTCGGCTGGACTCGACTCGATTCGACTCATCCCAGCTACACTCGCCTCGACTCCACTCGACATCGCTTGATTCGCCTCGCCATGATTAAACTGCGCTCGATTTGAGTCCACTAAACTTTTCCCGAATCGACTCATCTTCGCTCAACTCGGCCCGACTCGACTCATCGCAGTTCGACGCAACTCTGCTCACCTCGACCTTCAACTTCACTACTCTCCGGTCGACTACGCTCCACTTTCATCGACGTGACTCGTCACCATTGGAGTCGACTAGACACAACTTTTCTCGACACGATTCTTCATCGCCGGACTCGCTCGACTTCTGGAGGAGGCTCGGCATTGGACTCGACTCGGTCGACTCATCCCAGCTACACTCGCCTCGACTCCACTCGACATCGCTCGATTCGCCTCGCCACGATTCGCTGCGCTCGATTTGAGTCCACTAAACTTTTCGAATCGACTCATCTTCGCTCAACTCGGCCCGACTCGACTCATCGCAGTTCGACGCAACTCTGCTCACCTCGACCTTCAACTTCACTACTCTCCGGTCGACTACGCTCCACTTTCATCGACGTGACTCGTCACCATTGGAGTCGACTAGACACAACTTTTCTCGACACGATTCTTCATCGCCAGACTCTGCCCGACTTGACCCGACTCGGCTGGACTCGACTCGATTCGACTCATCCCAGCTACACTCGCCTCGACTCCACTCGACATCGCTTGATTCGCCTCGCCACGATTAAACTGCGCTCGATTTGAGTCCACTAAACTTTTCCCGAATCGACTCATCTTCGCTCAACTCGGCCCAGGCTCGACTCATCGCGGTTCGACGCAACTCGCTCACCTCGACTTTCAACCGCTACTCTCGGTCGACTACGCTCCACTTTCATCGACGTGACTCGTCACCATTGGAGTCGACTAGACACAACTTTTCTCGAACCGATTCTTCATCGCCAGACTCTGCTCGACTTCACCCGACTCGACTGGATTCGACTCATCCCAGCTACACTCGCCTCGACTCCACCCGACTTCGCTCGATTCGCCTCGCCACGATTCAACTGCGCTCGATTTGAGTCCACTAAACTTTTCCCAAATCGACTCAACTTCGCTCAACTCGGCCCGACTCGACTCATCGCAGTTCGACGCAACTCTGCTCACCTCGACCTTCAACTTCACTACTCTCCGGTCGACTACGCTCCACTTTCATCGACGTGACTCGTCACCATTGGAGTCGACTAGACACAACTTTTCTCGACACGATTCTTCATCTCGGACTCTGCCGACTTGACCCGGCTCGGTGGACTCGACTCGATTCGACTCATCCCAGCTACACTCGCCTCGACTCCACTCGACATCGCTTGATTCGCCTCGCCATGATTAAACTGCGCTCGATTTGAGTCCACTAAACTTTTCCGAATCGACTCATCTTCGCTCAACTCGGCCCGACTCGACTCATCGCAGTTCGACGCAACTCTGCTCACCTCGACTTTCAACTTCGCTACTCTCCGGTCGACTACGCTCCACTTTCATCGACGTGACTCGTCACCATTGGAGTCGACTAGACACAACTTTTCTCGAACGGATTCTTCATCGCCAGACTCTGCTCGACTTCACCCGACTCGACTCGATTCGACTCATCCCAGCTACACTCGCCTCGACTCCACCCGACTTCGCTCGATTCGCCTCGCCACGATTCAACTGCGCTCGATTTGAGTCCACTAAACTTTTCCGAATCGACTCATCTTCGCTCAACTCGGCCCGACTCGACTCATCGCAGTTCGACGCAACTCTGCTCACCTCGACCTTCAACTTCACTACTCTCCGGTCGACTACGCTCCACTTTCATCGACGTGACTCGTCACCATTGGAGTCGACTAGACACAACTTTTCTCGACACGATTCTTCATCGCCAGACTCTGCCCGACTTGACCCGACTCGGCTGGACTCGACTCGATTCGACTCATCCCAGCTACACTCGCCTCGACTCCACTCGACATCGCTTGATTCGCCTCGCCACGATTCA
Organism: Canavalia ensiformis; assembly: GCA_026541065.1. Lineage (NCBI taxonomy): Eukaryota > Viridiplantae > Streptophyta > Magnoliopsida > Fabales > Fabaceae > Canavalia > Canavalia ensiformis. Next base: position 114,051 of record JAMKYM010000743.1, read on the forward strand.
ACTGCGCTCGATTTGAGTCCACTAAACTTTCCCGAATCGACTCATCTTCGCTCAACTCGGCCCAGCTCGACTCATCGCGGTTCGACGCAACTCTGCTCACCTCGACTTTCAACTTCGCTACTACTCTCCGGTCGACTACGCTCCACTTTCATCGCGTGACTCGTCACCATTGGAGTCGACTAGACACAACTTTTCTCGACACGATTCTTCATCGCCGGACTACGCCGACTTGACCCAGGCTCGGCTGGACTCGACTCGATTCGACTCATCCCTACACTCGCCTCGACTCCACCGACATCGCTCGGTTCGCCTCGCCATGATTCAAGCTGCGCTCGATTTGAGTCCACTAAACTTTTCCCGAATCGGACTCATCTTCGCTCAACTCGGCCGACTCGACTCATCGCGGTTCGACGCAACTCTGCTCACCTCGACTTTCAACTTCGCTACTCTCCGGTCGACTACGCTCCACTTTCATCGACGTGACTCGTCACCATTGGAGTCGACTAGACACAACTTTTCTCGACCGATTCTTCATCGCCGGACTCTGCTCGACTTCACCCGGCTGGCTGGACTCGGCTCGATTCGACTCATCCCAGCTACACTCGCCTCGACTCCACTCGACATCGCTCGATTCGCCTCGCCATGATTAAGCTGCGCTCGATTTGAGTCCACTAAACTTTCCCGAATCGACTCATCTTCGCTCAACTCGGCCGACTCGACTCATCGCGGTTCGACGCAACTCTGCTCACCTCGACTTTCAACTTCGCTACTCTCGGTCGACTACGCTCCACTTTCATCGACGTGACTCGTCACCATTGGAGTCGACTAGACACAACTTTCTCGACACGATTCTTCATCGCCGGACTACGACCGACTTGACCCGGCTCGGCTGGACTCGACTCGATTCGACTCATCCCGGCTACACTCGCCTCGACTCCACTCGACATCGCTTGATTCGCCTCGCCATGATTAAGCTGCGCTCGATTTGAGTCACTAAACTTTCCCGAATCGACTCATCTTCGCTCAACTCGGCCCGGCTCGACTCATCGCGGTTCGACGCAACTCTGCTCACCTCGACTTTCAACTTCGCTACTCTCGGTCGACTACGCTCCACTTTCATCGACGTGACTCGTCACCATTGGAGTCGACTAGACACAACTTTCTCGACACGATTCTTCATCGCAGGACTCTGCTCGACTTCACCCGACTCGGATGGACTCGACTCGATTCGACTCATCCCAGCTACACTCGCCTCGACTCCACCGACTTCGCTCGATTCGCCTCGCCACGATTCAAGCTGCGCTCGATTTGAGTCCACTAAACTTTCCGAATCGACTCATCTTCGCTCAACTCGGCGGACTCGACTCATCGCGATTCGACGCAACTCTGCTCACCTCGACTTTCAACTTCGCTACTCTCCGGTCGACTACGCTCCACTTTCATCGACGTGACTCGTCACCATTGGAGTCGACTAGACACAACTTTTCTCGACACGATTCTTCATCGCCGGACTCGCTCGACTTGACGGCTTTAATTTTGGACTCGACTCGATTCGACTCATCCCAGCTACACTCGCCTCGATTCCACTCGACATCGCTTGATTCGCCTCGCCATGATTAAACTGCGCTCGATTTGAGTCCACTAAACTTTCTCATCTTCTTCACTCGGCCGACTCGACTCATCGCGATTCGCCGGGCTCTGCTCACCTCGACTTTCAACCGCTACTCTCGGTCGACTCGCTCCACTTTCATCGACGTGTCTCGTCACCATTGGAGTCGACTAGACACAACTTTTCTCGACACGATTCTTCATCGCCGGACTCGACTTGACCCGACTCGGGTGGACTCGACTCGATTCGACTCATCCCAGCTACACTCGCCTCGACTCACTCGACATCGCTTGATTCGCCTCGCCATGATTAAGCTGCGCTCGATTTGAGTCCACTAAACTTTTCCGAATCGACTCATCTTCGCTCAACTCCCGACTCGACTCATCGCGGTTCGACGCAACTCTGCTCACCTCGACTTTCAACTTCGCTACTCTCGGTCGACTACGCTCCACTTTCATCGACGTGACTCGTCACCATTGGAGTCGACTAGACACAACTTTTCTCGACACGATTCTTCATCGCCGGACTCTGCTCGACTTCACCCGGCTCGGCTGGACTCGACTCGATTCGACTCATCCAGCTACACTCGCCTCGACTCCACCGACATCGCTCGATTCGCCTCGCCACGATTAAATTGCGCTCGATTTGAGTCCACTAAACTTTCCCGAATCGACTCATCTTCGCTCAACTCGGCCCGACTCGACTCATCGCGGTTCGACGCAACTCTGCTCACCTCGACTTTCAACTTCGCTACTCTCGGTCGACTACGCTCCACTTTCATCGACGTGACTCGTCACCATTGGAGTCGACTAGACACAACTTTCTCGACACGATTCTTCATCGCCGGACTCTGCTCGACTTCACCCGACTCGGCTGGACTCGACTCGATTCGACTCATCCAGCTACACTCGCCTCGACTCCACTCGACATCGCTCGGATTCGCCTCGCCATGATTAAACTGCGCTCGATTTGAGTCCACTAAACTTTTCCGAATCGACTCATCTTCGCTCAACTCGGCTCGGCTCGACTCATCGCGGTTCGACGCAACTCTGCTCACCTCGACTTTCAACCGCTACTCTCCCGGTCGACTACGCTCCACTTTCATCGACGTGACTCGTCACCATTGGAGTCGACTAGACACAACTTTTCTCGACACGATTCTTCATCGCGGACTCTGCTCGACTTGACCGGCTCGGCTGGACTCGACTCGATTCGACTCATCCCAGCTACACTCGCCTCGACTCCACTCGAAATCGCTCGATTCGCCTCGCCATGATTAAGCTGCGCTCGATTTGAGTCCACTAAACTTTTCCCCGAATCGACTAATCTTCGCTCAACTCGGCCCGAGCTCGACTCATCGCGGTTCGACGCAACTCTGCTCACCTCGACTTTCAACTTCGCTACTCTCCGGTCGACTACGCTCCACTTTCATCGACGTGACTCGTCACCATTGGAGTCGACTAGACACTGACTTTCTCGACACGATTCTTCATCGCGGACTCGCTCGACTTGACCCGCTCGAGCTGGACTCGACTCGATTCGACTCATCCCAGCTACACTCGCCTCGACTCCACTCGACATCGCTTGATTCGCCTCGCCATGATTAAGCTGCGCTCGATTTGAGTCCACTAAACTTTCCCGAATCGACTAATCTTCGCTCAACTCGGCCGACTCGACTCATCGCGGTTCGACGCAACTCTGCTCACCTCGACTTTCAACCCAGCTACTCTCCGGTCGACTACGCTCCACTTTCATCGACGTGACTCGTCACCATTGGAGTCGACTAGACACAACTTTTCTCGACACGATTCTTCATCTCCGGACTCTGCTCGACTTCACCCGAGCTCGGAATGGACTCGACTCGATTCGACTCATCCAGCTACACTCGCCTCGACTCCACCGACATCGCTCGATTCGCCTCGCCACGATTTCTGGCGCTCGATTTGAGTCCACTAAACTTTTCCCGAATCCACTCATCTTCGCTCAACTCGGCCCGACTCGACTCATCGCAATTCGACGCAACTCTGCTCACCTCGACTTTCAACTTCGCTACTCTCCGGTCGACTACGCTCCACTTTCATCGACGTGACTCGTCACCATTGGAGTCGACTAGACACAACTTTTCTCGACACGATTCTTCATCGCCAGACTCTGCCAGACTTGACCCGACTCGGCTGGACTCGACTCGATTCGACTCATCCAGCTACACTCGCCTCGACTCCACCGACATCAAGCTCGATTCGCCTCACCACGATTAAACTGCGCTCGATTTGAGTCCACTAAACTTTTCCCGAATCGACTAATCTTCGCTCAACTCGGCCCGACTCGACTCATCGCAGTTCGACGCAACTCTGCTCACCTCGACTTTCAACTTCGCTACTCTCCGGTCGACTACGCTCCACTTTCATCGACGTGACTCGTCACCATTGGAGTCGACTAGACACAACTTTCTCGACACGATTCTTCATCTCCGGACTCTGCCCGACTTGTCCCGGCTCGGCTGGACTCGACTCGATTCGACTCATCCACTACACTCGCCTCGACTCCACTCGACATCGCTCGATTCGCCTCGCCATGATTAAGCTGCGCTCGATTTGAGTCCACTAAACTTTTCCCGAATCGACTCATCTTCGCTCAACTCGGCCCGACTCGACTCATCGCGAGTTCGACGCAACTCTGCTCACCTCGACTTTCAACTTCGCTACTCTCCAGGTCGACTCGCTCCACTTTCATCGACGTGACTCGTCACCATTGGAGTCGACTAGACAAAACTTTCTCGAACGGATTCTTCATCTCCCGGACTCTTGCTCGACTTCACCGGACTCGGCTGGACTCGACTCGATTCGACTCATCCCAGCTACACTCGCCTCGACTCCACTCGACATCGCTCGATTCGCCTCGCCACGATTCAACTGCGCTCGATATGAGTCGGTCCTCGACTTTTCCCGAATCGACTCATCTTCGCTCAACTCGGCAGGCTCGACTCATCGCGGTTCGACGCAACTCTGCTCACCTCGACTTTCAACTTCGCTACTCTCCGGTCGACTACGCTCCACTTTCATCGCGTGACTCGTCACCATTGGAGTCGACTAGACACAACTTTTCTCGACACGATTCTTCATCGCCAGACTCTGCTCGACTTGACCCGACTCGGCTGGACTCGACTCGATTCGACTCATCCCAGCTACACTCGCCTCGACTCCACTCGACATCGCTTGATTCGCCTCGCCATGATTAAACTGCGCTCGATTTGAGTCGACTCGACTTTTCCCGAATCGACTCAACTTCGCTCAACTCGGCCGACTCGACTCATCGCAGTTCGACGCAACTCTGCTCACCTCGACTTTCAACTTCGCTACTCTCCGGTCGACTACGCTCCACTTTCATCGACGTGACTCGTCACCATTGGAGTCGACTAGACACAACTTTTCTCGACACGATTCTTCATCGCCGGACTCGCCTCGACTTGACCCGGCTCGGATGGACTCGGCTCGATTCGACTCATCCAGCTACACTCGCCTCGACTCCACTCGACATCGCTTGATTCGCCTCGCCATGATTAAATTGCGCTCGATTTGAGTCCACTAAACTTTCCCGAATCGACTAATCTTCGCTCAGCTCGGCCGACTCGACTCATCCGCGGTTCGACGCAACTCTGCTCACCTCGACTTTCAACTTCGCTACTCTCGGTCGACTACGCTCCACTTTCATCGACGTGACTCGTCACCATTGGAGTCGACTAGACACAACTTTTCTCGACACGATTCTTCATCGCCGGACTCTGCTCGACTTCACCCGGCTTGGACTCGACTCGATTCGACTCATCCCGAGCTACACTCGCCTCGACTCCACTCGACATCGCTCGATTCGCCTCGCCATGATTAAAGCTGCGCTCGATTTGAGTCCACTAAACTTTTCCCGAATCGACTCATCTTCGCTCAACTCGGCCGGCTCGACTCATCGCGATTCGACGCAACTCTGCTCACCTCGACTTTCAACCGCTACTCTCGGTCGACTACGCTCCACTTTCATCGACGTGACTCGTCACCATTGGAGTCGACTAGACACGACTTTCTCGACACGATTCTTCATCGCCGGACTCTGCCGACTTGACCCGGCTCATTTGGACTCGACTCGATTCGACTCATCCCAGCTACACTCGCCTCGACTCCACTCGAAATCGCTCGGATTCGCCTCGCCATGATTAAGCTGCGCTCGATTTGAGTCCACTAAACTTTCCGAATCGACTAATCTTCGCTCAACTCGGCCGACTCGACTCATCGCGGTTCGGCGCGCTACGCTCACCTCGACTTTCAACTTCGCTACTCTCGGTCGACTACGCTCCACTTTCATCGACGTGACTCGTCACCATTGGAGTCGACTAGACACAACTTTTCTCGACACGATTCTTCATCGCCGAGACTCTGCTCGACTTCATTTGACTCGGCTGGACTCGACTCGATTCGACTCATCCCAGCTACACTCGCCTCGACTCACTCGACATCGCTTGATTCGCCTCGCCATGATTAAAGCTGCGCTCGATTTGAGTCCACTAAACTTTTCCCGAATCGACTAATCTTCGCTCAACTCGGCTTTGGCTCGACTCATCGCGGTTCGACGCAACTCTGCTCACCTCGACTTTCAACTTCGCTACTCTCGGTCGACTACGCTCCACTTTCATCGACGTGACTCGTCACCATTGGAGTCGACTAGACACAACTTTTCTCGACACGATTCTTCATCTCCAGACTCTGCCCGACTTGACCCGACTCGGCTGGACTCGACTCGATTCGACTCATCCCAGCTACACTCGCCTCGACTCCACTCGACATCGCTTGATTCGCCTCGCCATGATTCAAGCTGCGCTCGATTTGAGTCCACTAAACTTTCCGAATCGACTCATCTTCGCTCAACTCGGCCCGACTCGACTCATCGCGGTTCGACGCAACTCGCTCACCTCGACTTTCAACTTCGCTACTCTCCGGTCGACTACGCTCCACTTTCATCGACGTGACTCGTCACCATTGGAGTCGACTAGACACAACTTTTCTCGACACGATTCTTCATCGCCGGACTCGCTCGACTTGACCAGGCTCGGCTGGACTCGACTCGATTCGACTCATCCCAGCTACACTCGCCTCGACTCACTCGACATCGCTTGATTCGCCTCGCCATGATTAAACTGCGCTCGATTTGAGTCCACTAAACTTTTCCCGAATCGACTCATCTTCGCTCAACTCGGCCCGACTCGACTCATCGCAGTTCGACGCAACTCTGCTCACCTCGACTTTCAACTTCGCTACTCTCGGTCGACTACGCTCCACTTTCATCGACGTGACTCGTCACCATTGGAGTCGACTAGACACAACTTTTCTCGAACCGATTCTTCATCCAGACTCTGCTCGACTTCACCGACTCGGCTGGACTCGACTCGATTCGACTCATCCCAGCTACACTCGCCTCGACTCCACCCGACTTCGCTCGATTCGCCTCGCCACGATTCAACTCGCTCGATTTGAGTCACTCGACTTTCCCGAATCGACTCATCTTCGCTCAACTCGGCCCGACTCGACTCATCGCAGTTCGACGCAACTCTGCTCACCTCGACCTTCAACTTCGCTACTCTCCGGTCGACTACGCTCCACTTTCATCGACGTGACTCGTCACCATTGGAGTCGACTAGACACAACTTTTCTCGACACGATTCTTCATCGCCAGACTCTGCCCGACTTGACCCGACTCGGCTGGACTCGACTCGATTCGACTCATCCCAGCTACACTCGCCTCGACTCCACTCGACATCGCTTGATTCGCCTCGCCATGATTAAACTGCGCTCGATTTGAGTCCACTAAACTTTTCCCGAATCGACTCATCTTCGCTCAACTCGGCCCGACTCGACTCATCGCGGTTCGGCCGCAACTCGCTCACCTCGACTTTCAACTTCGCTACTCTCCGGTCGACTACGCTCCACTTTCATCGACGTGACTCGTCACCATTGGAGTCGACTAGACACAACTTTTCTCGACACGATTCTTCATCGCCAGACTCTGCTCGACTTCACCCGACTCGGCTGGACTCGACTCGATTCGACTCATCCCGGCTACACTCGCCTCGACTCACTCGACATCGCTTGATTCGCCTCGCCATGATTAAACTGCGCTCGATTTGAGTCCACTAAACTTTTCCCGAATCGACTAATCTTCGCTCAACTCGGCCCGACTCGACTCATCGCAGTTCGACGCAACTCTGCTCACCTCGACTTTCAACTTCGCTACTCTCGGTCGACTACGCTCCACTTTCATCGGCGTGACTCGTCACCATTGGAGTCGACTAGACACAACTTTTCTCGACACGATTCTTCATCTCCAGACTCTGCTCGACTTGACCCGACTCGGCTGGACTCGACTCGATTCGACTCATCCCAGCTACACTCGCCTCGACTCCACTCGACATCGCTTGATTCGCCTCGCCATGATTAAACTGCGCTCGATTTGAGTCCACTAAACTTTTCCCGAATCGACTCATCTTCGCTCAACTCGGCCCGACTCGACTCATCGCAGTTCGACGCAACTCTGCTCACCTCGACTTTCAACTTCGCTACTCTCCGGTCGACTACGCTCCACTTTCATCGACGTGACTCGTCACCATTGGAGTCGACTAGACACAACTTTTCTCGACACGATTCTTCATCCAGGACTCGCTCGACTTCACGCCCGGCTCGGCTGGACTCGACTCGATTCGACTCATCCCAGCTACACTCGCCTCGACTCCACCCGACATCGCTCGATTCGCCTCGCCACGATTCAACTGCGCTCGACATGAGTCGGCTCGACTTTTCCCGAATCGACTCATCTTCGCTCAACTCGGCCGACTCGACTCATCGCAGTTCGACGCAACTCTGCTCACCTCGACTTTCAACTTCACTACTCTCCGGTCGACTACGCTCCACTTTCATCGACGTGACTCGTCACCATTGGAGTCGACTAGACACAACTTTTCTCGACACGATTCTTCATCGCGGACTCTGCTCGACTTGACCGAGGCTCGGCTGGACTCGACTCGATTCGACTCATCCCAGCTACACTCGCCTCGACTCACTCGACATCGCTTGATTCGCCTCGCCATGATTAAGCTGCGCTCGATTTGAGTCCACTAAACTTTTCCCGAATCGACTCATCTTCGCTCAACTCGGCCCGACTCGACTCATCGCGAGTTCGACGCAACTCGCTCACCTCGACTTTCAACTTCGCTACTCTCGGTCGACTACGCTCCACTTTCATCGACGTGACTCGTCACCATTGGAGTCGACTAGACACAACTTTTCTCGACACGATTCTTCATCGCCAGACTCTGCTCGACTTCACCCGACTCGGCTGGACTCGACTCGATTCGACTCATCCCAGCTACACTCGCCTCGACTCCACTCGACATCGCTTGATTCGCCTCGCCATGATTAAACTGCGCTCGATTTGGAGTCCACTAAACTTTCCGAATCGACTCATCTTCGCTCAACTCGGCCCGACTCGACTCATCGCAGTTCGACGCAACTCTGCTCACCTCGACTTTCAACTTCGCTACTCTCGGTCGACTACGCTCCACTTTCATCGACGTGACTCGTCACCATTGGAGTCGACTAGACACAACTTTTCTCGACACGATTCTTCATCGCGGACTCGCTCGACTTGACCCGAGCTCGGTTGGACTCGACTCGATTCGACTCATCCCAGCTACACTCGCCTCGACTCCACTCGACATCGCTTGATTCGCCTCGCCATGATTAAACTGCGCTCGATTTGAGTCCACTAAACTTTTCCCGAATCGACTAATCTTCGCTCAACTCGGCCCGACTCGACTCATCGCAGTTCGACGCAACTCTGCTCACCTCGACTTTCAACTTCGCTACTCTCCGGTCGACTACGCTCCACTTTCATCGACGTGACTCGTCACCATTGGAGTCGACTAGACACAACTTTTCTCGACACGATTCTTCATCGCGGACTCTGCTCGACTTCCCGGCTCGGCTGGACTCGACTCGGTCGACTCATCCCGGCTACACTCGCCTCGACTCCACTCGACATCGCTCGATTCGCCTCGCCATGATTCAAACGCTCGCTCGATTTGAGTCGGCTCGGGTTTTCCCGAATCGACTCATCTTCGCTCAACTCGCCCGACTCGACTCATCGCGATTCGCGCAACTCTGCTCACCTCGACTTTCAACTTCGCTACTCTCCGGTCGACTACGCTCCACTTTCATCGACGTGACTCGTCACCATTGGAGTCGACTAGACACAACTTTTCTCGACACGATTCTTCATCTCCAGACTCTGCTCGACTTGACCCGACTCGGCTGGACTCGACTCGATTCGACTCATCCCAGCTACACTCGCCTCGACTCCACTCGACATCGCTTGATTCGCCTCGCCATGATTAAACTGCGCTCGATTTGAGTCCACTAAACTTTTCGAATCGACTCATCTTCGCTCAACTCGGCCCGGCTCGACTCATCGCGAGTTCGACGCGGCTCTGCTCACCTCGACTTTCAACTTCGCTACTCTCTCGGTCGACTACGCTCCACTTTCATCGACGTGACTCGTCACCATTGGAGTCGACTAGACACAACTTTTCTCGACACGATTCTTCATCGCCAGACTCTGCTCGACTTGACCCGACTCGGCTGGACTCGACTCGATTCGACTCATCCCAGCTACACTCGCCTCGACTCCACTCGACATCGCTTGATTCGCCTCGCCATGATTAAACTGCGCTCGATTTGAGTCCACTAAACTTTTCCCGAATCGACTAATCTTCGCTCAACTCGGCCCGACTCGACTCATCGCAGTTCGACGCAACTCTGCTCACCTCGACTTTCAACTTCGCTACTCTCCGGTCGACTACGCTCCACTTTCATCGACGTGACTCGTCACCATTGGAGTCGACTAGACACAACTTTTCTCGACACGATTCTTCATCTCGGACTACGCTCGACTTGACCCGACTCGGCTGGACTCGACTCGATTCGACTCATCCCAGCTACACTCGCCTCGACTCCACTCGACATCGCTTGATTCGCCTCGCCATGATTAAACTGCGCTCGATTTGAGTCCACTAAACTTTCCCTGACTCGACTCATCGCAGTTCGACGCAACTCTGCTCACCTCGACTTTCAACTTCGCTACTCTCCGGTCGACTACGCTCCACTTTCATCGACGTGACTCGTCACCATTGGAGTCGACTAGACACAACTTTTCTCGAACCGATTCTTCATCTCCAGACTCTGCTCGACTTCGCCCCGACTCGGTTGGACTCGACTCGATTCGACTCATCCCAGCTACACTCGCCTCGACTCCACTCGACATCGCTCGATTCGCCTCGCCATGATTCAAGCTGCGCTCGATTTGAGTCCACTAAACTTTTCGAATCGACTCATCTTCGCTCAACTCGGCCCGGCTCGACTCATCGCAGTTCGACGCAACTCTGCTCACCTCGACTTTCAACTTCGCTACTCTCCGGTCGACTACGCTCCACTTTCATCGACGTGACTCGTCACCATTGGAGTCGACTAGACACAACTTTTCTCGACACGATTCTTCATCGCCAGACTCTTCTCGACTTGACCCGACTCGGCTGGACTCGACTCGATTCGACTCATCCCAGCTACACTCGCCTCGACTCCACTCGACATCGCTCGATTCGCCTCGCCACGATTAAGCTGCGCTCGATTTGAGTCCACTAAACTTTCCGAATCGACTCAATCTTCGCTCAACTCGGCCGACTCGACTCATCGCGAGTTCGACGCAACTCTGCTCACCTCGACTTTCAACTTCGCTACTCTCCGGTCGACTCGCTCCACTTTCATCGACGTGACTCGTCACCATTGGAGTCGACTAGACACAACTTTTCTCGACACGATTCTTCATCGCCAGACTCTGCCCGACTTGACCCGACTCGGCTGGACTCGACTCGATTCGACTCATCCCAGCTACACTCGCCTCGACTCCACTCGACATCGCTTGATTCGCCTCGCCATGATTAAACTGCGCTCGATTTGAGTCCACTAAACTTTTCCCGAATCGACTAATCTTCGCTCAACTCGGCCCGACTCGACTCATCGCAGTTCGACGCAACTCTGCTCACCTCGACTTTCAACTTCGCTACTCTCCGGTCGACTACGCTCCACTTTCATCGACGTGACTCGTCACCATTGGAGTCGACTAGACACAACTTTTCTCGAACAGATTCTTCATCGCCAAACTCTGCTCGACTTCACCCGACTCGGCTGGACTCGACTCGATTCGACTCATCCCAGCTACACTCGCCTCGACTCCACTCGACATCGCTCGATTCGCCTCGCCATGATTAAACTGCGCTCGATTTGAGTCCACTAAACTTTCCCGAATCGACTCATCTTCGCTCAACTCGGCCCGACTCGACTCATCGCAGTTCGACGCAACTCTGCTCACCTCGACTTTCAACTTCGCTACTCTCCGGTCGACTACGCTCCACTTTCATCGACGTGACTCGTCACCATTGGAGTCGACTAGACACAACTTTTCTCGACACGATTCTTCATCGCCAGACTCTGCCCGACTTGACCGACTCGGCTGGACTCGACTCGATTCGACTCATCCCAGCTACACTCGCCTCGACTCCACTCGACATCGCTTGATTCGCCTCGCCATGATTAAACTGCGCTCGATTTGAGTCCACTAAACTTTTCCCGAATCGACTCATCTTCGCTCAACTCGGCCCGGCTCGACTCATCGCGGTTCGCGCGCAACTCTGCTCACCTCGACTTTCAACTTCGCTACTCTCCGGTCGACTACGCTCCACTTTCATCGACGTGACTCGTCACCATTGGAGTCGACTAGACACAACTTTTCTCGACACGATTCTTCATCGCGAGACTCTGCTCGACTTGACCCGGCTCGGTGGACTCGACTCGATTCGACTCATCCCAGCTACACTCGCCTCGACTCCACTCGACATCGCTCGATTCGCCTCGCCATGATTAAAGCTGCGCTCGATTTGAGTCCACTAAACTTTTCCGAATCGACTCATCTTCGCTCAACTCGGCCCGACTCGACTCATCGCGGTTCGACGCAACTCTGCTCACCTCGACTTTCAACTTCGCTACTCTCGGTCGACTCGCTCCACTTTCATCGACGTGACTCGTCACCATTGGAGTCGACTAGACACAACTTTTCTCGACACGATTCTTCATCTCCAGACTCTGCTCGACTTCGCCCGACTCGGCTGGACTCGACTCGATTCGACTCATCCCAGCTACACTCGCCTCGACTCCACTCGACATCGCTTGATTCGCCTCGCCATGATTAAACTGCGCTCGATTTGAGTCACTAAACTTTCCCGAATCGACTCATCTTCGCTCAACTCGGCCCGACTCGACTCATCGCAGTTCGACGCAACTCTGCTCACCTCGACTTTCAACTTCGCTACTCTCCGGTCGACTACGCTCCACTTTCATCGACGTGACTCGTCACCATTGGAGTCGACTAGACACAACTTTTCTCGACACGATTCTTCATCGCCGGACTCGCTCGACTTGACCCGGCTCGGCTGGACTCGACTCGATTCGACTCATCCCAGCTACACTCGCCTCGACTCACTCGACATCGCTTGATTCGCCTCGCCATGATTAAGCTGCGCTCGATTTGAGTCCACTAAACTTTTCCGAATCGACTCATCTTCGCTCAACTCGGCCCGAGGCTCGACTCATCGCGGTTCGACGCAACTCTGCTCACCTCGACTTTCAACTTCGCTACTCTCAGGTCGACTACGCTCCACTTTCATCGACGTGACTCGTCACCATTGGGTCGACTAGACACAACTTTTCTCGACACGATTCTTCATCGCCGGACTACGCTCGACTTCACCCGGCTCGGCTGGACTCGCTCGATTCGACTCATCCCAGCTACACTCGCCTCGACTCCACTCGACATCGCTCGATTCGCCTCGCCACGATTCAGCTGCGCTCGATTTGAGTCCACTAAACTTTCCCGAATCGACTCATCTTCGCTCAACTCGGCCCGACTCGACTCATCGCAGTTCGACGCAACTCTGCTCACCTCGACTTTCAACTTCGCTACTCTCCGGTCGACTACGCTCCACTTTCATCGACGTGACTCGTCACCATTGGAGTCGACTAGACACAACTTTTCTCGACACGATTCTTCATCGCCAGACTCTGCTCGACTTGACCCGACTCGGCTGGACTCGACTCGATTCGACTCATCCAGCTACACTCGCCTCGACTCCACTCGACATCGCTCGATTCGCCTCGCCATGATTAATGCGCTCGATTTGAGTCCACTAAACTTTTCCCGAATCGACTCATCTTCGCTCAACTCGGCCCGACTCGACTCATCGCAATTCGACGCAACTCTGCTCACCTCGACTTTCAACTTCGCTACTCTCGGTCGACTACGCTCCACTTTCATCGACGTGACTCGTCACCATTGGAGTCGACTAGACACAACTTTTCTCGACACGATTCTTCATCGCCAGACTCTGCCCGACTTGACCCGACTCGGCTGGACTCGACTCGATTCGACTCATCCCAGCTACACTCGCCTCGACTCCACTCGACATCGCTTGATTCGCCTCGCCATGATTAAACTGCGCTCGATTTGAGTCCACTAAACTTTTCCCGAATCGACTCATCTTCGCTCAACTCGGCCCGACTCGACTCATCGCAGTTCGACGCAACTCTGCTCACCTCGACTTTCAACTTCGCTACTCTCCGGTCGACTACGCTCCACTTTCATCGACGTGACTCGTCACCATTGGAGTCGACTAGACACAACTTTTCTCGACACGATTCTTCATCGCCGGACTACGCTCGACTTCACCGAGCTCGGCTGGACTCGACTCGATTCGACTCATCCCGGCTACACTCGCCTCGACTCCCCGACTTCGCTCGATTCGCCTCGCCACGATTCAAGCTACGCTCGATTTGAGTCGGTCGACTTTCCCGAATCGACTCATCTTCGCTCAACTCGGCCCGACTCGACTCATCGCAGTTCGACGCAACTCTGCTCACCTCGACTTTCAACTTCGCTACTCTCCGGTCGACTACGCTCCACTTTCATCGACGTGACTCGTCACCATTGGAGTCGACTAGACACAACTTTTCTCGACACGATTCTTCATCGCCAAGACTCTGCCCGACTTGACCCGGCTCGGCTGGACTCGGCTCGATTCGACTCATCCCGGCTACACTCGCCTCGACTCCACTCGACATCGCTCGATTCGCCTCGCCACGATTAAGCTGCGCTCGATTTGAGTCCACTCGACTTTCCGAATCGACTCATCTTCGCTCAACTCGGCCCGACTCGACTCATCGCGATTCGACGCAACTCTGCTCACCTCGACTTTCAACTTCGCTACTCTCGGTCGACTACGCTCCACTTTCATCGACGTGACTCGTCACCATTGGAGTCGACTAGACACAACTTTTCTCGACACGATTCTTCATCGCCAGACTCTGCCCGACTTGACCCAGGCTCGGCTGGACTCGACTCGATTCGACTCATCCCGGCTACACTCGCCTCGACTCCACTCGACATCGCTTGATTCGCCTCGCCATGATTAAACTGCGCTCGATTTGAGTCCACTAAACTTTTCCCGAATCGACTCATCTTCGCTCAACTCGGCCCGACTCGACTCATCGCAGTTCGACGCAACTCTGCTCACCTCGACTTTCAACTTCGCTACTCTCCGGTCGACTACGCTCCACTTTCATCGACGTGACTCGTCACCATTGGAGTCGACTAGACACAACTTTTCTCGACACGATTCTTCATCCAGACTCTGCTCGACTTCACCCGACTCGGCTGGACTCGACTCGATTCGACTCATCCCAGCTACACTCGCCTCGACTCCACTCGACATCGCTTGATTCGCCTCGCCATGATTCAAACTGCGCTCGATTTGAGTCCACTAAACTTTTCCCGAATCGACTCATCTTCGCTCAACTCGGCCCGACTCGACTCATCGCAGTTCGACGCAACTCTGCTCACCTCGACTTTCAACTTCGCTACTCTCCGGTCGACTACGCTCCACTTTCATCGACGTGACTCGTCACCATTGGAGTCGACTAGACACAACTTTTCTCGACACGATTCTTCATCGCCAGACTCTGCTCGACTTCACCCGACTCGGCTGGCTGGACTCGACTCGATTCGACTCATCCCAGCTACACTCGCCTCGACTCCACTCGACATCGCTCGATTCGCCTCGCCATGATTAAACTACGCTCGATTTGAGTCCACTAAACTTTTCCCGAATCGACTCATCTTCGCTCAACTCGGCCCGACTCGACTCATCGCAGTTCGACGCAACTCTGCTCACCTCGACTTTCAACTTCGCTACTCTCCGGTCGACTACGCTCCACTTTCATCGACGTGACTCGTCACCATTGGAGTCGACTAGACACAACTTTTCTCGACACGATTCTTCATCGCGGACTACGCTCGACTTGACCCAGGCTCGGCTGGACTCGACTCGATTCGACTCATCCCAGCTACACTCGCCTCGACTCCACTCGACATCGCTTGATTCGCCTCGCCATGATTAAAGCTGCGCTCGATTTGAGTCCACTAAACTTTTCCCGAATCGACTCATCTTCGCTCGGGCTCGGCCCGACTCGACTCATCGCGAGTTCGACGCAACTCTGCTCACCTCGACTTTCAACTTCGCTACTCTCCGGTCGACTACGCTCCACTTTCATCGACGTGACTCGTCACCATTGGAGTCGACTAGACACAACTTTCTCGACACGATTCTTCATCGCCGGACTCGCCGACTTGACCCGACTCGGCTGGACTCGACTCGATTCGACTCATCCCAGCTACACTCGCCTCGACTCCACTCGACATCGCTTGATTCGCCTCGCCATGATTAAACTGCGCTCGATTTGAGTCCACTAAACTTTTCCCGAATCGACTCATCTTCGCTCAACTCGGCCCGACTCGACTCATCGCAGTTCGACGCAACTCTGCTCACCTCGACTTTCAACTTCGCTACTCTCCGGTCGACTACGCTCCACTTTCATCGACGTGACTCGTCACCATTGGAGTCGACTAGACACAACTTTCTCGACACGATTCTTCATCTCGGACTACGCTCGACTTCACCCGACTCGGCTGGACTCGACTCGATTCGACTCATCCCAGCTACACTCGCCTCGACTCCACTCGACATCGCTTGATTCGCCTCGCCATGATTAAACTGCGCTCGATTTGAGTCCACTAAACTTTTCCCGAATCGACTCATCTTCGCTCAACTCGGCCCGACTCGACTCATCGCAATTCGACGCAACTCTGCTCACCTCGACTTTCAACTTCGCTACTCTCTGGTCGACTACGCTCCACTTTCATCGACGTGACTCGTCACCATTGGAGTCG
The DNA here is from genome assembly GCA_026541065.1 of Canavalia ensiformis. NCBI lineage: Eukaryota > Viridiplantae > Streptophyta > Magnoliopsida > Fabales > Fabaceae > Canavalia > Canavalia ensiformis. The sequence continues at coordinate 131,086 of JAMKYM010000743.1, forward strand.
ACTAGACACAACTTTTCTCGACACGATTCTTCATCTCCAGACTCTGCCCGACTTGACCCGACTCGGCTGGACTCGACTCGATTCGACTCATCCCAGCTACACTCGCCTCGACTCCACCCGACTTCGCTCGATTCGCCTCGCCATGATTCAACTGCGCTCGATTTGAGTCCACTAAACTTTTCCCGAATCGACTCATCTTCGCTCAACTCGGCCCGACTCGACTCATCGCAGTTCGACGCAACTCTGCTCACCTCGACTTTCAACTTCGCTACTCTCCGGTCGACTACGCTCCACTTTCATCGACGTGACTCGTCACCATTGGAGTCGACTAGACACAACTTTTCTCGACACGATTCTTCATCGCCAGACTCTGCTCGACTTGACCGGCCGGCTGGACTCGACTCGATTCGACTCATCCCAGCTACACTCGCCTCGACTCCACTCGACATCGCTCGATTCGCCTCGCCATGATTAAGCTGCGCTCGATTTGAGTCCACTAAACTTTTTCGAATCGACTCATCTTCGCTCAACTCGGCCTCGGCTCGACTCATCGCAATTCGACGCAACTCTGCTCACCTCGACTTTCAACTTCGCTACTCTCCGGTCGACTACGCTCCACTTTCATCGACGTGACTCGTCACCATTGGAGTCGACTAGACACAACTTTTCTCGACACGATTCTTCATCTCCAGACTCTGCCCGACTTGACCCGACTCGGCTGGACTCGGCTCGATTCGACTCATCCCAGCTACACTCGCCTCGACTCCACTCGACATCGCTTGATTCGCCTCGCCATGATTAAACTGCGCTCGATTTGAGTCCACTAAACTTTTCCCGAATCGACTCATCTTCGCTCAACTCGGCCCGACTCGACTCATCGCAGTTCGACGCAACTCTGCTCACCTCGACTTTCAACTTCGCTACTCTCCGGTCGACTACGCTCCACTTTCATCGACGTGACTCGTCACCATTGGAGTCGACTAGACACAACTTTTCTCGAACGGATTCTTCATCGCCAAACTCTGCTCGACTTCACCCGACTCGGCTGGACTCGACTCGATTCGACTCATCCCAGCTACACTCGCCTCGACTCCACTCGACTTCGCTCGATTCGCCTCGCCACGATTAAACTGCGCTCGATTTGAGTCCACTAAACTTTTCCGAATCGACTCATCTTCGCTCAACTCGGCCCGACTCGACTCATCGCAGTTCGACGCAACTCTGCTCACCTCGACTTTCAACTTCGCTACTCTCCGGTCGACTACGCTCCACTTTCATCGACGTGACTCGTCACCATTGGAGTCGACTAGACACAACTTTTCTCGACACGATTCTTCATCTCCAGACTCTGCTCGACTTCGCCCGACTCGGCTGGACTCGACTCGATTCGACTCATCCCAGCTACACTCGCCTCGACTCCACTCGACATCGCTTGATTCGCCTCGCCATGATTAAACTGCGCTCGATTTGAGTCCACTAAACTTTTCCCGAATCGACTCATCTTCGCTCAACTCGGCCCGACTCGACTCATCGCAGTTCGACGCAACTCTGCTCACCTCGACTTTCAACTTCGCTACTCTCCGGTCGACTACGCTCCACTTTCATCGACGTGACTCGTCACCATTGGAGTCGACTAGACACAACTTTTCTCGACACGATTCTTCATCGCGGACTGCCGACTTGACCCGACTCGGCTGGACTCGACTCGATTCGACTCATCCCAGCTACACTCGCCTCGACTCCACTCGACATCGCTTGATTCGCCTCGCCATGATTAAACTGCGCTCGATTTGAGTCCACTAAACTTTTCCCGAATCGACTAATCTTCGCTCAACTCGGCCCGACTCGACTCATCGCAGTTCGACGCAACTCTGCTCACCTCGACTTTCAACTTCGCTACTCTCCGGTCGACTACGCTCCACTTTCATCGACGTGACTCGTCACCATTGGAGTCGACTAGACACAACTTTTCTCGACACGATTCTTCATCGCCAGACTCTGCTCGACTTCACCCGACTCGGCTGGACTCGACTCGATTCGACTCATCCCAGCTACACTCGCCTCGACTCCACCCGACTTCGCTCGATTCGCCTCGCCACGATTCAACTGCGCTCGATTTGAGTCCACTCGACTTTTCCCGAATCGACTCAACTTCGCTCAACTCGGCCCGACTCGACTCATCGCAGTTCGACGCAACTCTGCTCACCTCGACTTTCAACTTCGCTACTCTCCGGTCGACTACGCTCCACTTTCATCGACGTGACTCGTCACCATTGGAGTCGACTAGACACAACTTTTCTCGACACGATTCTTCATCGCCAGACTCTGCTCGACTTGACCCGACTCGGCTGGACTCGACTCGATTCGACTCATCCCAGCTACACTCGCCTCGACTCCACTCGACATCGCTTGATTCGCCTCGCCATGATTAAACTGCGCTCGATTTGAGTCCACTAAACTTTTCCCGAATCGACTCATCTTCGCTCAACTCGGCCCGACTCGACTCATCGCAGTTCGACGCAACTCTGCTCACCTCGACTTTCAACTTCGCTACTCTCCGGTCGACTACGCTCCACTTTCATCGACGTGACTCGTCACCATTGGAGTCGACTAGACACAACTTTTCTCGACACGATTCTTCATCGCCAGACTATGCTCGACTTCACCCGACTCGGTGGACTCGACTCGATTCGACTCATCCCAGCTACACTCGCCTCGACTCCACTCGACATCGCTCGATTCGCCTCGCCATGATTAAACTGCGCTCGATTTGAGTCCACTAAACTTTTCCCGAATCGACTCATCTTCGCTCAACTCGGCCCGACTCGACTCATCGCAGTTCGACGCAACTCTGCTCACCTCGACTTTCAACTTCGCTACTCTCCGGTCGACTACGCTCCACTTTCATCGACGTGACTCGTCACCATTGGAGTCGACTAGACACAACTTTTCTCGACACGATTCTTCATCGCCAGACTCTGCTCGACTTCACCCGACTCGGCTGGACTCGACTCGATTCGACTCATCCCAGCTACACTCGCCTCGACTCCACTCGACATCGCTTGATTCGCCTCGCCATGATTAAACTGCGCTCGATTTGAGTCCACTAAACTTTTCCCGAATCGACTCATCTTCGCTCAACTCGGCCCGACTCGACTCATCGCAGTTCGACGCAACTCTGCTCACCTCGACTTTCAACTTCGCTACTCTCCGGTCGACTACGCTCCACTTTCATCGACGTGACTCGTCACCATTGGAGTCGACTAGACACAACTTTTCTCGACACGATTCTTCATCATCCAAACTCTGCTCGACTTCACCCGACTCGGCTGGACTCGACTCGATTCGACTCATCCCAGCTACACTCGCCTCGACTCCACTCGACATCGCTTCGATTCGCCTCGCCATGATTAAAGCTGCGCTCGATTTGAGTCCACTAAACTTTCCCGAATCGACTCATCTTCGCTCAACTCGGCCCGGCTCGACTCATCGCAGTTCGACGCAACTCTGCTCACCTCGACTTTCAACTTCGCTACTCTCCGGTCGACTACGCTCCACTTTCATCGACGTGACTCGTCACCATTGGAGTCGACTAGACACAACTTTTCTCGACACGATTCTTCATCGCCAGGACTCGCCGACTTGACCCGACTCGGCTGGACTCGACTCGATTCGACTCATCCCAGCTACACTCGCCTCGACTCCACTCGACATCGCTTGATTCGCCTCGCCATGATTAAACTGCGCTCGATTTGAGTCCACTAAACTTTCCGAATCGACTCATCTTCGCTCGGCTCGGCCCGGCTCGACTCATCGCAGTTCGACGCAACTCTGCTCACCTCGACTTTCAACTTCGCTACTCTCCGGTCGACTACGCTCCACTTTCATCGACGTGACTCGTCACCATTGGAGTCGACTAGACACAACTTTTCTCGACACGATTCTTCATCGCCAGACTCGCTCGACTTCCCGGCTTCTTTGGACTCGACTCGATTCGACTCATCCCGGCTACACTCGCCTCGACTCCACCCGACTTCGCTCGATTCGCCTCGCCACGATTCAACTGCGCTCGATATGAGTCGGTCTCGACTTTTCCGAATCGACTCATCTTCGCTCAACTCGGCCCGACTCGACTCATCGCAGTTCGACGCAACTCTGCTCACCTCGACTTTCAACTTCGCTACTCTCCGGTCGACTACGCTCCACTTTCATCGACGTGACTCGTCACCATTGGAGTCGACTAGACACAACTTTTCTCGACACGATTCTTCATCTCCAGACTCTGCCGACTTGACCCGACTCGGCTGGACTCGACTCGATTCGACTCATCCCAGCTACACTCGCCTCGACTCCACTCGACATCGCTTGATTCGCCTCGCCATGATTAAACTGCGCTCGATTTGAGTCCACTAAACTTTCCCGAATCGACTCATCTTCGCTCAACTCGGCCGACTCGACTCATCGCAGTTCGACGCAACTCTGCTCACCTCGACTTTCAACTTCGCTACTCTCCGGTCGACTACGCTCCACTTTCATCGACGTGACTCGTCACCATTGGAGTCGACTAGACACAACTTTTCTCGACACGATTCTTCATCGCCAGACTCTGCTCGACTTCACCCGACTCGGCTGGACTCGACTCGATTCGACTCATCCCAGCTACACTCGCCTCGACTCCACTCGACATCGCTCGATTCGCCTCGCCACGATTCAACTGCGCTCGATTTGAGTCCACTAAACTTTTCCCGAATCGACTCATCTTCGCTCAACTCGGCCCGACTCGACTCATCGCAGTTCGACGCAACTCTGCTCACCTCGACTTTCAACTTCACTACTCTCCGGTCGACTACGCTCCACTTTCATCGACGTGACTCGTCACCATTGGAGTCGACTAGACACAACTTTTCTCGACACGATTCTTCATCGCGGACTCTGCTCGACTTGACCCGACTCGGCTGGACTCGACTCGATTCGACTCATCCCAGCTACACTCGCCTCGACTCCACTCGACATCGCTTGATTCGCCTCGCCATGATTAAACTGCGCTCGATTTGAGTCCACTAAACTTTTCCCGAATCGACTCATCTTCGCTCAACTCGGCCCGACTCGACTCATCGCAGTTCGACGCAACTCTGCTCACCTCGACTTTCAACTTCGCTACTCTCCGGTCGACTACGCTCCACTTTCATCGACGTGACTCGTCACCATTGGAGTCGACTAGACACAACTTTTCTCGACACGATTCTTCATCGCCAGACTCTCCTCGACTTCACCCGACTCGGCTGGACTCGACTCGATTCGACTCATCCCAGCTACACTCGCCTCGACTCCACTCGACATCGCTTGATTCGCCTCGCCATGATTAAACTGCGCTCGATTTGAGTCCACTAAACTTTTCCCGAATCGACTCATCTTCGCTCAGCTCGGCCGACTCGACTCATCGCAGTTCGACGCAACTCTGCTCACCTCGACTTTCAACTTCGCTACTCTCCGGTCGACTACGCTCCACTTTCATCGACGTGACTCGTCACCATTGGAGTCGACTAGACACAACTTTTCTCGACACGATTCTTCATCGCCAGACTCTGCTCGACTTCACCCGACTCGGCTGGACTCGACTCGATTCGACTCATCCCAGCTACACTCGCCTCGACTCCACTCGACATCGCTTGATTCGCCTCGCCATGATTAAACTGCGCTCGATTTGAGTCCACTAAACTTTTCCCGAATCGACTCATCTTCGCTCAACTCGGCCCGGCTCGACTCATCGCAGTTCGACGCAACTCTGCTCACCTCGACTTTCAACCGCTACACTCTCGGTCGACTACGCTCCACTTTCATCGACGTGACTCGTCACCATTGGAGTCGACTAGACACAACTTTCTCGACACGATTCTTCATCGCCAGACTCTGCCCGACTTGACCCGACTCGGCTGGACTCGACTCGATTCGACTCATCCCAGCTACACTCGCCTCGACTCCACTCGACATCGCTTGATTCGCCTCGCCATGATTAAACTGCGCTCGATTTGAGTCCACTAAACTTTTCCCGAATCGACTCATCTTCGCTCAACTCGGCCCGGCTCGACTCATCGCAGTTCGACGCAACTCTGCTCACCTCGACTTTCAACTTCGCTACTCTCCGGTCGACTACGCTCCACTTTCATCGACGTGACTCGTCACCATTGGAGTCGACTAGACACAACTTTTCTCGACACGATTCTTCATCGCAGACTCTGCTCGACTTCACCCGACTCGGCTGGACTCGACTCGATTCGACTCATCCCAGCTACACTCGCCTCGACTCCACCCGACATCGCTCGATTCGCCTCGCCACGATTCAACTGCGCTCGATTTGAGTCCACTAAACTTTTCCGAATCGACTCATCTTCGCTCAACTCGGCCCGACTCGACTCATCGCAGTTCGACGCAACTCTGCTCACCTCGACTTTCAACTTCGCTACTCTCGGTCGACTACGCTCCACTTTCATCGACGTGACTCGTCACCATTGGAGTCGACTAGACACAACTTTTCTCGACACGATTCTTCATCGCGGACTCGCTCGACTTCACCCGACTCGGCTGGACTCGACTCGATTCGACTCATCCCAGCTACACTCGCCTCGACTCCACTCGACATCGCTCGATTCGCCTCGCCACGATTAAACTGCGCTCGATTTGAGTCCACTAAACTTTTCCCGAATCGACTAATCTTCGCTCAACTCGGCCCGACTCGACTCATCGCAGTTCGACGCAACTCTGCTCACCTCGACTTTCAACTTCGCTACTCTCCGGTCGACTACGCTCCACTTTCATCGACGTGACTCGTCACCATTGGAGTCGACTAGACACAACTTTTCTCGACACGATTCTTCATCGCCAGACTCTGCCCGACTTGACCCGACTCGGCTGGACTCGACTCGATTCGACTCATCCCAGCTACACTCGCCTCGACTCCACTCGACATCGCTTGATTCGCCTCGCCATGATTAAACTGCGCTCGATTTGAGTCCACTAAACTTTTCCCGAATCGACTCATCTTCGCTCAACTCGGCCCGACTCGACTCATCGCAGTTCGACGCAACTCTGCTCACCTCGACTTTCAACTTCGCTACTCTCCGGTCGACTACGCTCCACTTTCATCGACGTGACTCGTCACCATTGGAGTCGACTAGACACAACTTTTCTCGACACGATTCTTCATCGCCAGACTCTGCTCGACTTCACCCGACTCGGCTGGACTCGACTCGATTCGACTCATCCCAGCTACACTCGCCTCGACTCCACCCGACTTCGCTCGATTCGCCTCGCCACGATTCAACTGCGCTCGACATGAGTCGGCTCGACTTTTCCCGAATCGACTCATCTTCGCTCAACTCGGCCCGACTCGACTCATCGCAGTTCGACGCAACTCTGCTCACCTCGACTTTCAACTTCGCTACTCTCCGGTCGACTACGCTCCACTTTCATCGACGTGACTCGTCACCATTGGAGTCGACTAGACACAACTTTTCTCGACACGATTCTTCATCTCCAGACTCTGCCCGACTCGACTGGACTCGACTCGATTCGACTCATCCCAGCTACACTCGCCTCGACTCCACTCGACATCGCTTGATTCGCCTCGCCATGATTAAACTGCGCTCGATTTGAGTCCACTAAACTTTTCCCGAATCGACTCATCTTCGCTCAACTCGGCCCGACTCGACTCATCGCAGTTCGACGCAACTCTGCTCACCTCGACTTTCAACTTCGCTACTCTCCGGTCGACTACGCTCCACTTTCATCGACGTGACTCGTCACCATTGGAGTCGACTAGACACAACTTTTCTCGACACGATTCTTCATCGCCAGACTCTGCTCGACTTGACCCGACTCGGCTGGACTCGACTCGATTCGACTCATCCCAGCTACACTCGCCTCGACTCCACTCGACATCGCTTGATTCGCCTCGCCATGATTAAACTGCGCTCGATTTGAGTCCACTAAACTTTCCCGAATCGACTCATCTTCGCTCAACTCGGCCCGACTCGACTCATCGCAGTTCGACGCAACTCTGCTCACCTCGACTTTCAACTTCGCTACTCTCCGGTCGACTACGCTCCACTTTCATCGACGTGACTCGTCACCATTGGAGTCGACTAGACACAACTTTTCTCGAACCGATTCTTCATCGCCAGACTCTGCTCGACTTGACCGACTCGGCTGGACTCGACTCGATTCGACTCATCCCAGCTACACTCGCCTCGACTCCACTCGACATCGCTTGATTCGCCTCGCCACGATTAAACTGCGCTCGATTTGAGTCCACTAAACTTTTCCCGAATCGACTCATCTTCGCTCAACTCGGCCCGACTCGACTCATCGCAGTTCGACGCAACTCTGCTCACCTCGACTTTCAACTTCGCTACTCTCGGTCGACTACGCTCCACTTTCATCGACGTGACTCGTCACCATTGGAGTCGACTAGACACAACTTTCTCGACACGATTCTTCATCTCCAGACTCTGCTCGACTTGACCCGACTCGGCTGGACTCGACTCGATTCGACTCATCCCGGCTACACTCGCCTCGACTCCACTCGACTTCGCTCGATTCGCCTCGCCATGATTAAGCGCTCGATTTGAGTCCACTAAACTTTTCCGAATCGACTCATCTTCGCTCAACTCGGCCGACTCGACTCATCGCAGTTCGACGCAACTCTGCTCACCTCGACTTTCAACTTCGCTACTCTCCGGTCGACTACGCTCCACTTTCATCGACGTGACTCGTCACCATTGGAGTCGACTAGACACAACTTTTCTCGACACGATTCTTCATCGCCAGACTCTGCCCGACTTGACCCGACTCGGCTGGACTCGACTCGATTCGACTCATCCCAGCTACACTCGCCTCGACTCCACTCGACATCGCTTGATTCGCCTCGCCATGATTAAACTGCGCTCGATTTGAGTCCACTAAACTTTTCCCGAATCGACTCATCTTCGCTCAACTCGGCCCGACTCGACTCATCGCAGTTCGACGCAACTCTGCTCACCTCGACTTTCAACTTCGCTACTCTCCGGTCGACTACGCTCCACTTTCATCGACGTGACTCGTCACCATTGGAGTCGACTAGACACAACTTTTCTCGAACCGATTCTTCATCGCCAGACTCTGCTCGACTTCACCGACTCGGCTGGACTCGACTCGATTCGACTCATCCCAGCTACACTCGCCTCGACTCCACCCGACTTCGCTCGATTCGCCTCGCCACGATTCAACTACGCTCGATATGAGTCGGCTCGACTTTTCCCGAATCGACTCAACTTCGCTCAACTCGGCCCGACTCGACTCATCGCAGTTCGACGCAACTCTGCTCACCTCGACCTTCAACTTCACTACTCTCCGGTCGACTACGCTCCACTTTCATCGACGTGACTCGTCACCATTGGAGTCGACTAGACACAACTTTTCTCGACACGATTCTTCATCTCCAGACTCTGCCCGACTTGACCCGACTCGGCTGGACTCGACTCGATTCGACTCATCCCAGCTACACTCGCCTCGACTCCACTCGACATCGCTTGATTCGCCTCGCCATGATTAAACTGCGCTCGATTTGAGTCCACTAAACTTTTCCCGAATCGACTCATCTTCGCTCAACTCGGCCCGACTCGACTCATCGCAGTTCGACGCAACTCTGCTCACCTCGACTTTCAACTTCGCTACTCTCCGGTCGACTACGCTCCACTTTCATCGACGTGACTCGTCACCATTGGAGTCGACTAGACACAACTTTTCTCGACACGATTCTTCATCGCCAAACTCTGCTCGACTTCACCCGACTCGGCTGGACTCGACTCGATTCGACTCATCCCAGCTACACTCGCCTCGACTCCACTCGACATCGCTTGATTCGCCTCGCCATGATTAAACTGCGCTCGATTTGAGTCCACTAAACTTTCCGAATCGACTCATCTTCGCTCAACTCGGCCCGACTCGACTCATCGCAGTTCGACGCAACTCTGCTCACCTCGACTTTCAACTTCGCTACTCTCGGTCGACTACGCTCCACTTTCATCGACGTGACTCGTCACCATTGGAGTCGACTAGACACAACTTTTCTCGACACGATTCTTCATCTCCAGACTCTGCTCGACTTCACCCGACTCGGCTGGACTCGACTCGATTCGACTCATCCCAGCTACACTCGCCTCGACTCACTCGACATCGCTTGATTCGCCTCGCCATGATTAAACTGCGCTCGATTTGAGTCCACTAAACTTTTCCCGAATCGACTCAATCTTCGCTCAGCTCGGCCCGAGCTCGACTCATCGCGGTTCGACGCAACTCTGCTCACCTCGACTTTCAACTTCGCTACTCTCGGTCGACTACGCTCCACTTTCATCGACGTGACTCGTCACCATTGGAGTCGACTAGACACAACTTTTCTCGACACGATTCTTCATCGCCAGACTCTGCCCGACTTGACCCGACTCGGCTGGACTCGACTCGATTCGACTCATCCCAGCTACACTCGCCTCGACTCCACTCGACATCGCTTGATTCGCCTCGCCATGATTAAGCTGCGCTCGATTTGAGTCACTAAACTTTCCCGAATCGACTCATCTTCGCTCAACTCGGCCCGACTCGACTCATCGCGAGTTCGACGCAACTCTGCTCACCTCGACTTTCAACCGCTACTCTCGGTCGACTACGCTCCACTTTCATCGACGTGACTCGTCACCATTGGAGTCGACTAGACACAACTTTTCTCGACACGATTCTTCATCGCCAGACTCTGCCCGACTTGACCCGACTCGGCTGGACTCGACTCGATTCGACTCATCCCAGCTACACTCGCCTCGACTCCACTCGACATCGCTTGATTCGCCTCGCCATGATTAACTGCGCTCGATTTGAGTCCCTAAACTTTTCCCGAATCGACTCATCTTCGCTCAACTCGGCCCGACTCGACTCATCGCGGTTCGATGCGCAACTCTGCTCACCTCGACTTTCAACTTCGCTACTCTCCGGTCGACTACGCTCCACTTTCATCGACGTGACTCGTCACCATTGGAGTCGACTAGACACAACTTTCTCGACATGATTCTTCATCGCCAGACTCTGCTCGACTTCACCCGACTCGGCTGGACTCGACTCGATTCGACTCATCCCAGCTACACTCGCCTCGACTCCACTCGACATCGCTTGATTCGCCTCGCCATGATTAAAGCTGCGCTCGATTTGAGTCCACTAAACTTTTCCGAATCGACTAATCTTCGCTCAACTCGGCCCGACTCGACTCATCGCGTTCGACGCAACTCTGCTCACCTCGACTTTCAACTTCGCTACTCTCGGTCGACTACGCTCCACTTTCATCGACGTGACTCGTCACCATTGGAGTCGACTAGACACAACTTTTCTCGACACGATTCTTCATCGCCGGACTCTGCTCGACTTGACCCAGGCTCGGTGGACTCGACTCGATTCGACTCATCCCAGCTACACTCGCCTCGACTCCACTCGACATCGCTCGATTCGCCTCGCCATGATTAAGCTCGCTCGATTTGAGTCCACTAAACTTTCCCGAATCGACTCATCTTCGCTCAACTCGGCCCGACTCGACTCATCGCGAGTTCGACGCAACTCTGCTCACCTCGACTTTCAACTTCGCTACTCTCGGTCGACTACGCTCCACTTTCATCGACGTGACTCGTCACCATTGGAGTCGACTAGACACAACTTTTCTCGACACGATTCTTCATCGCCAGACTCTGCTCGACTTGACCCGACTCGGCTGGACTCGACTCGATTCGACTCATCCCAGCTACACTCGCCTCGACTCCACTCGACATCGCTTGATTCGCCTCGCCATGATTAAACTGCGCTCGATTTGAGTCCACTAAACTTTTCCGAATCGACTCATCTTCGCTCAACTCGGCCCGAGGCTCGACTCATCGCGGTTCGACGCAACTCTGCTCACCTCGACTTTCAACTTCGCTACTCTCGGTCGACTACGCTCCACTTTCATCGACGTGACTCGTCACCATTGGAGTCGACTAGACACAACTTTTCTCGACACGATTCTTCATCTCCAGACTCTGCTCGACTTCGCCCGACTCGGCTGGACTCGACTCGATTCGACTCATCCCAGCTACACTCGCCTCGACTCCACTCGACATCGCTTGATTCGCCTCGCCATGATTAAACTGCGCTCGATTTGAGTCCACTAAACTTTTCCCGAATCGACTCATCTTCGCTCAGCTCGGCCCGACTCGACTCATCGCAGTTCGACGCAACTCTGCTCACCTCGACTTTCAACTTCGCTACTCTCCGGTCGACTACGCTCCACTTTCATCGACGTGACTCGTCACCATTGGAGTCGACTAGACACAACTTTTCTCGACACGATTCTTCATCTCCAGACTCTGCTCGTCTTCGCCCGACTCGGCTGGACTCGACTCGATTCGACTCATCCCAGCTACACTCGCCTCGACTCCACTCGACATCGCTTGATTCGCCTCGCCATGATTAAACTGCGCTCGATTTGAGTCCACTAAACTTTCCCGAATCGACTAATCTTCGCTCAACTCGGCCCGACTCGACTCATCGCAGTTCGACGCAACTCTGCTCACCTCGACTTTCAACTTCGCTACTCTCCGGTCGACTACGCTCCACTTTCATCGACGTGACTCGTCACCATTGGAGTCGACTAGACACAACTTTTCTCGACACGATTCTTCATCGCCAGACTCTGCTCGACTTGACCCGACTCGGCTGGACTCGACTCGATTCGACTCATCCCAGCTACACTCGCCTCGACTCCACCCGACATCGCTCGATTCGCCTCGCCACGATTCAACTGCGCTCGATTTGAGTCCACTCTACTTTTCCCGAATCGACTCATCTTCGCTCAACTCGGCCCGACTCGACTCATCGCAGTTCGACGCAACTCTGCTCACCTCGACTTTCAACTTCGCTACTCTCGGTCGACTACGCTCCACTTTCATCGACGTGACTCGTCACCATTGGAGTCGACTAGACACAACTTTTCTCGAACCGATTCTTCATCGCCAGACTCTGCTCGACTTGACCGACTCGGCTGGACTCGACTCGATTCGACTCATCCCAGCTACACTCGCCTCGACTCCACTCGACATCGCTCGATTCGCCTCGCCATGATTAAACTGCGCTCGATTTGAGTCACTAAACTTTTCGAATCGACTAATCTTCGCTCAGCTCGGCCCGACTCGACTCATCGCAGTTCGACGCAACTCTGCTCACCTCGACTTTCAACTTCACTACTCTCCGGTCGACTACGCTCCACTTTCATCGACGTGACTCGTCACCATTGGAGTCGACTAGACACAACTTTTCTCGACACGATTCTTCATCGCCAGACTCTGCCCGACTTGACCCGACTCGGCTGGACTCGACTCGATTCGACTCATCCCAGCTACACTCGCCTCGACTCCACTCGACATCGCTTGATTCGCCTCGCCATGATTAAACTGCGCTCGATTTGAGTCCACTAAACTTTTCCCGAATCGACTAATCTTCGCTCAACTCGGCCCGACTCGACTCATCGCAGTTCGACGCAACTCTGCTCACCTCGACTTTCAACTTCGCTACTCTCCGGTCGACTACGCTCCACTTTCATCGACGTGACTCGTCACCATTGGAGTCGACTAGACACAACTTTTCTCGACACGATTCTTCATCGCCAGACTCTGCTCGACTTGACCCGACTCGGCTGGACTCGACTCGATTCGACTCATCCCAGCTACACTCGCCTCGACTCCACTCGACATCGCTTGATTCGCCTCGCCATGATTAAACTGCGCTCGATTTGAGTCCACTAAACTTTTCCCGAATCGACTCATCTTCGCTCAACTCGGCCCGACTCGACTCATCGCAGTTCGACGCAACTCTGCTCACCTCGACTTTCAACTTCGCTACTCTCCGGTCGACTACGCTCCACTTTCATCGACGTGACTCGTCACCATTGGAGTCGACTAGACACAACTTTTCTCGACACGATTCTTCATCGCCAGACTCTCCTCGACTTCACCCGACTCGGCTGGACTCGACTCGATTCGACTCATCCCAGCTACACTCGCCTCGACTCCACTCGACATCGCTCGATTCGCCTCGCCATGATTAAAGCTGCGCTCGATTTGAGTCCACTAAACTTTTCCGAATCGACTCATCTTCGCTCAACTCGGCCCGACTCGACTCATCGCAGTTCGACGCAACTCTGCTCACCTCGACTTTCAACTTCGCTACTCTCCGGTCGACTACGCTCCACTTTCATCGACGTGACTCGTCACCATTGGAGTCGACTAGACACAACTTTTCTCGACACGATTCTTCATCGCCAGACTCGCTCGACTTGACCAGGACTCGGTGGACTCGACTCGATTCGACTCATCCAGCTACACTCGCCTCGACTCCACTCGACATCGCTTGATTCGCCTCGCCATGATTAAACTGCGCTCGATTTGAGTCCACTAAACTTTCCCGAATCGACTCATCTTCGCTCAACTCGGCCGACTCGACTCATCGCGGTTCGACGCAACTCTGCTCACCTCGACTTTCAACTTCGCTACTCTCGGTCGACTACGCTCCACTTTCATCGACGTGACTCGTCACCATTGGAGTCGACTAGACACAACTTTCTCGACACGATTCTTCATCGCCAGACTCTGCTCGACTTCACCCGACTCGGCTGGACTCGACTCGATTCGACTCATCCCAGCTACACTCGCCTCGACTCCACTCGACATCGCTTGATTCGCCTCGCCATGATTAAACTGCGCTCGATTTGAGTCCACTAAACTTTTCCCGAATCGACTCATCTTCGCTCAACTCGGCCCGACTCGACTCATCGCAGTTCGACGCAACTCTGCTCACCTCGACTTTCAACTTCAGCTACTCTCTCGGTCGACTACGCTCCACTTTCATCGACGTGACTCGTCACCATTGGAGTCGACTAGACACAACTTTTCTCGACACGATTCTTCATCTCCGGACTCGCCGGACTTTCCCGACTCGGCTGGACTCGGCTCGATTCGACTCATCCCAGCTACACTCGCCTCGACTCCACTCGACATCGCTTGATTCGCCTCGCCATGATTAAACTGCGCTCGATTTGAGTCCACTAAACTTTTCCCGAATCGACTCATCTTCGCTCAACTCGGCCCGACTCGACTCATCGCAGTTCGACGCAACTCTGCTCACCTCGACTTTCAACTTCGCTACTCTCCGGTCGACTACGCTCCACTTTCATCGACGTGACTCGTCACCATTGGAGTCGACTAGACACAACTTTTCTCGACACGATTCTTCATCGCCAGACTCTGCCCGACTTGACCCGACTCGGCTGGACTCGACTCGATTCGACTCATCCCAGCTACACTCGCCTCGACTCCACTCGACATCGCTTGATTCGCCTCGCCATGATTAAACTGCGCTCGATTTGAGTCCACTAAACTTTTCCTGAATCGACTCATCTTCGCTCAACTCGGCCCGACTCGACTCATCGCAGTTCGACGCAACTCTGCTCACCTCGACTTTCAACTTCGCTACTCTCTGGTCGACTACGCTCCACTTTCATCGACGTGACTCGTCACCATTGGAGTCGACTAGACACAACTTTTCTCGACACGATTCTTCATCGCCAGACTCTGCTCGACTTCACCCGACTCGGCTGGACTCGACTCGATTCGACTCATCCCAGCTACACTCGCCTCGACTCCACTCGACATCGCTTGATTCGCCTCGCCATGATTAAACTGCGCTCGATTTGAGTCCACTAAACTTTTCCGAATCGACTAATCTTCGCTCAACTCGGCCCGACTCGACTCATCGCAGTTCGACGCAACTCTGCTCACCTCGACTTTCAACTTCACTACTCTCCGGTCGACTACGCTCCACTTTCATCGACGTGACTCGTCACCATTGGAGTCGACTAGACACAACTTTTCTCGACACGATTCTTCATCGCCAGACTCTGCTCGACTTCACCGACTCGGCTGGACTCGACTCGATTCGACTCATCCAGCTACACTCGCCTCGACTCCACTCGACATCGCTCGATTCGCCTCGCCATGATTAAACTGCGCTCGATTTGAGTCCACTAAACTTTTCCCGAATCGACTCATCTTCGCTCAACTCGGCCCGACTCGACTCATCGCGAGTTCGACGCAACTCTGCTCACCTCGACTTTCAGCTTCGCTACTCTCTCCGGTCGACTACGCTCCACTTTCATCGACGTGACTCGTCACCATTGGAGTCGACTAGACACAACTTTTCTCGACACGATTCTTCATCTCCAGACTCTGCTCGACTTCACCCGACTCGGCTGGACTCGACTCGATTCGACTCATCCCAGCTACACTCGCCTCGACTCCACTCGACATCGCTTGATTCGCCTCGCCATGATTAAACTGCGCTCGATTTGAGTCCACTAAACTTTTCCCGAATCGACTCATCTTCGCTCAACTCGGCCCGACTCGACTCATCGCGGTTCGACGCAACTCTGCTCACCTCGACTTTCAACCGCTACTCTCCGGTCGACTACGCTCCACTTTCATCGACGTGACTCGTCACCATTGGAGTCGACTAGACACAACTTTTCTCGACACGATTCTTCATCGCCAAACTCTGCCCGACTTGACCCGACTCGGCTGGACTCGACTCGATTCGACTCATCCCAGCTACACTCGCCTCGACTCCACTCGACATCGCTCGATTCGCCTCGCCATGATTCAACTGCGCTCGATTTGAGTCCACTAAACTTTTCCCGAATCGACTCATCTTCGCTCAACTCGGCCCGACTCGACTCATCGCAGTTCGACGCAACTCTGCTCACCTCGACTTTCAACTTCGCTACTCTCCGGTCGACTACGCTCCACTTTCATCGACGTGACTCGTCACCATTGGAGTCGACTAGACACAACTTTTCTCGACACGATTCTTCATCGCCAGACTCTGCTCGACTTCACCCGACTCGGCTGGACTCGACTCGATTCGACTCATCCCGGCTACACTCGCCTCGACTCCACCGACATCGCTCGATTCGCCTCGCCACGATTAAGCTGCGCTCGATTTGAGTCCACTAAACTTTCCCGAATCGACTCATCTTCGCTCAACTCGGCCCGACTCGACTCATCGCAGTTCGACGCAACTCTGCTCACCTCGACCTTCAACTTCACTACTCCGGTCGACTACGCTCCACTTTCATCGACGTGACTCGTCACCATTGGAGTCGACTAGACACAACTTTTCTCGACACGATTCTTCATCCGGAACTCTGCTCGACTTGACCCGGCTCGGTGGACTCGACTCGATTCGACTCATCCCAGCTACACTCGCCTCGACTCCACTCGACATCGCTTGATTCGCCTCGCCATGATTAAGCTGCGCTCGATTTGAGTCCACTAAACTTTTCCGAATCGACTAATCTTCGCTCAACTCGGCGGCTCGACTCATCGCGGTTCGACGCAACTCTGCTCACCTCGACTTTCAACTTCGCTACTCTCTCGGTCGACTACGCTCCACTTTCATCGACGTGACTCGTCACCATTGGAGTCGACTAGACACAACTTTTCTCGACACGATTCTTCATCTCCGGACTCTGCTCGACTTCACCCGACTCGTTTGGACTCGACTCGATTCGACTCATCCCGGCTACACTCGCCTCGACTCCACTCGACATCGCTCGATTCGCCTCGCCATGATTAAAGCTGCGCTCGATTTGAGTCCACTAAACTTTTCCCGAATCGACTCATCTTCGCTCAACTCGGCCCGACTCGAGCTCATCGCGATTCGACGCAACTCTGCTCACCTCGACTTTCAACTTCACTACTCTCTCGGTCGACTACGCTCCACTTTCATCGACGTGACTCGTCACCATTGGAGTCGACTAGACACAACTTTTCTCGACACGATTCTTCATCTCCGGACTACTCGACTTGACCCGACTCGGGTGGACTCGACTCGATTCGACTCATCCCAGCTACACTCGCCTCGACTCCACTCGACATCGCTTGATTCGCCTCGCCATGATTAAGCTGCGCTCGATTTGAGTCCACTAAACTTTTCCGAATCGACTCATCTTCGCTCAACTCGGCCCGACTCGACTCATCGCAGTTCGACGCAACTCTGCTCACCTCGACTTTCAACTTCGCTACTCTCGGTCGACTACGCTCCACTTTCATCGACGTGACTCGTCACCATTGGAGTCGACTAGACACAACTTTTCTCGACACGATTCTTCATCTCCAGACTCTGCTCGACTTGACCCGACTCGGCTGGACTCGACTCGATTCGACTCATCCAGCTACACTCGCCTCGACTCCACTCGACATCGCTCGTTCGCCTCGCCATGATTAAAGCTGCGCTCGATTTGAGTCCACTAAACTTTCCCGAATCGACTCATCTTCGCTCAACTCGGCCCGACTCGACTCATCGCGGTTCGACGCACCTCTGCTCACCTCGACTTTCAACCGCTACTCTCGGTCGACTCGCTCCACTTTCATCGACGTGACTCGTCACCATTGGAGTCGACTAGACACAACTTTTCTCGACACGATTCTTCATCGCCAGACTCTGCCGACTTGACCCGACTCGGCTGGACTCGACTCGATTCGACTCATCCCAGCTACACTCGCCTCGACTCCACTCGACATCGCTTGATTCGCCTCGCCACGATTCAACTGCGCTCGATTTGAGTCCACTAAACTTTTTCCCGAATCGACTCATCTTCGCTCAACTCGGCCCGACTCGACTCATCGCAGTTCGACGCAACTCCGCTCACCTCGACCTTCAACTTCACTACTCTCCGGTCGACTACGCTCCACTTTCATCGACGTGACTCGTCACCATTGGAGTCGACTAGACACAACTTTTCTCGACACGATTCTTCATCCAGGACTCTGCTCGACTTCACCCAGGACTCGGCTGGACTCGACTCGATTCGACTCATCCCAGCTACACTCGCCTCGACTCCACTCGACATCGCTTGATTCGCCTCGCCATGATTAAACTGCGCTCGATTTGAGTCCACTAAACTTTTCCCGAATCGACTAATCTTCGCTCAACTCGGCCCGACTCGACTCATCGCAGTTCGACGCAACTCTGCTCACCTCGACTTTCAACCGCTACTCTCCGGTCGACTACGCTCCACTTTCATCGACGTGACTCGTCACCATTGGAGTCGACTAGACACGACTTTCTGGACACGATTCTTCATCGCCGGACTCTGCTCGACTTCACCGAGGCTGGTGGACTCGACTCGATTCGACTCATCCCAGCTACACTCGCCTCGACTCCACTCGACATCGCTCGATTCGCCTCGCCACGATTAAACTGCGCTCGATTTGAGTCCACTAAACTTTTCCCGAATCGACTCATCTTCGCTCAACTCGGCCCGACTCGACTCATCGCAGTTCGACGCAACTCTGCTCACCTCGACTTTCAACTTCACTACTCTCCGGTCGACTACGCTCCACTTTCATCGACGTGACTCGTCACCATTGGAGTCGACTAGACACAACTTTCTCGACACGATTCTTCATCGCCAGACTATGCCCGACTTGACCCGACTCGGTTGGACTCGACTCGATTCGACTCATCCCAGCTACACTCGCCTCGACTCACTCGACATCGCTTGATTCGCCTCGCCATGATTAAACTGCGCTCGATTTGAGTCCACTAAACTTTCCGAATCGACTCATCTTCGCTCAACTCGGCCCGACTCGACTCATCGCAGTTCGACGCAACTCTGCTCACCTCGACTTTCAACTTCGCTACTCTCCGGTCGACTACGCTCCACTTTCATCGACGTGACTCGTCACCATTGGAGTCGACTAGACACAACTTTTCTCGACACGATTCTTCATCTCCAAACTCTGCTCGACTTGACCCGACTCGGCTGGACTCGACTCGATTCGACTCATCCCAGCTACACTCGCCTCGACTCCACTCGACATCGCTTGATTCGCCTCGCCACGATTAAACTGCGCTCGATTTGAGTCCACTAAACTTTTCCCGAATCGACTAATCTTCGCTCAACTCGGCCCGACTCGACTCATCGCGATTCGACGCAACTCTGCTCACCTCGACTTTCAACTTCGCTACTCTCCGGTCGACTCGCTCCACTTTCATCGACGTGACTCGTCACCATTGGAGTCGACTAGACACAACTTTTCTCGACACGATTCTTCATCTCCAGACTCTGCTCGACTTGACCCGACTCGGCTGGACTCGACTCGATTCGACTCATCCCAGCTACACTCGCCTCGACTCCACTCGACATCGCTTGATTCGCCTCGCCATGATTAAACTGCGCTCGATTTGAGTCCACTAAACTTTCCCGAATCGACTCATCTTCGCTCAACTCGGCCCGGCTCGACTCATCGCGGTTCGACGCAACCTCTGCTCACCTCGACTTTCAACTTCGCTACTCTCCGGTCGACTACGCTCCACTTTCATCGACGTGACTCGTCACCATTGGAGTCGACTAGACACAACTTTTCTCGACACGATTCTTCATCGCGGACTCGCCGACTTGACCCGACTCGTTGGACTCGACTCGATTCGACTCATCCCAGCTACACTCGCCTCGACTCACTCGACATCGCTTGATTCGCCTCGCCATGATTAAGCTGCGCTCGATTTGAGTCCACTAAACTTTTCCCGAATCGACTCATCTTCGCTCAACTCGGCCCGACTCGACTCATCGCAGTTCGACGCAACTCTGCTCACCTCGACTTTCAACTTCGCTACTCTCAGGTCGACTACGCTCCACTTTCATCGACGTGACTCGTCACCATTGGAGTCGACTAGACACAACTTTTCTCGACACGATTCTTCATCTCCGGACTCTGCTAAACTTCACCCAGGCTCGGTGGACTCGACTCGATTCGACTCATCCAGCTACACTCGCCTCGACTCCACTCGACATCGCACGATTCGCCTCGCCACGATTAAACTACGCTCGATTTGAGTCCACTAAACTTTTCCGAATCGACTCATCTTCGCTCAACTCGGCCCGACTCGACTCATCGCGGTTCGACGCACTCTGCTCACCTCGACTTTCAACTTCGCTACTCTCCGGTCGACTACGGCTCCACTTTCATCGACGTGACTCGTCACCATTGGAGTCGACTAGACACAACTTTCTCGACACGATTCTTCATCTCCGGACTCTGCTCGACTTGACGGACTCGGCTGGACTCGACTCGATTCGACTCATCCCAGCTACACTCGCCTCGACTCCACTCGACATCGCTGATTCGCCTCGCCATGATTAAACTGCGCTCGATTTGAGTCCACTAAACTTTTCGAATCGACTCATCTTCGCTCAACTCGGCCCGGCTCGACTCATCGCGGTTCGACGCAACCTCTGCTCACCTCGACTTTCAACTTCGCTACTCTCCGTTCGACTACGCTCCACTTTCATCGACGTGACTCGTCACCATTGGGTCGACTAGACACAACTTTTCTCGACACGATTCTTCATCTTCGGACTCGCTCAGACTTGACCAGGCTCGGTGGACTCGACTCGATTCGACTCATCCCAGCTACACTCGCCTCGACTCCACTCGACATCGCTTGATTCGCCTCGCCATGATTAAAGCTGCGCTCGATTTGAGTCCACTAAACTTTTCCCGAATCGACTCATCTTCGCTCAACTCGGCCGACTCGACTCATCGCGGTTCGACGCAGCTCGCTCACCTCGACTTTCAACTTCGCTACTCTCCCGGTCGCCCTACGCTCCACTTTCATCGGCGTGACTCGTCCACCATTGGAGTCGACTAGACACAACTTTTCTCGACCACGATTCTTCATCTCCAAACTCTGCTTTCGACTTCACCCGGCTCGGCTGGATTCGATTCGACTCATCCAGCTACACTCGCCTCGACTCCACCGACATCGCTTGATTCGCCTCGCCATGATTAAACTGCGCTCGATTTGAGTCCACTAAACTTTTCCGAATCGAGCTCATCTTCGCTCAACTCGGCCCGGCTCGACTCATCGCAGTTCGACGCAACTCTGCTCACCTCGACTTTCAACTTCGCTACTCTCGTTCGACTACGCTCCACTTTCATCGACGTGACTCGTCACCATTGGAGTCGACTAGACACAACTTTTCTCGACCACGATTCTTCATCTCCGGACTATGCCCGCTTGACCCGAGCTCGGCTGGACTCGACTCGATTCGACTCATCCCGGCTACACTCGCCTCGACTCCACTCGACATCGCTTGATTCGCCTCGCCATGATTAAGCTGCGCTCGATTTGAGTCCACTAAACTTTTCCGAATCGACTCATCTTCGCTCAACTCGGCCCCGGCTCGACTCATCGCGGTTCGACGCCTCTGCTCACCTCGACTTTCAACTTCGCTACTCTCCGGTCGACTACGCTCCACTTTCATCGACGTGACTCGTCACCATTGGAGTCGACTAGACACAACTTTCTCGACCCGATTCTTCATCTCAGGACTCTTGCTCGACTTCAGCCAGGCTCGGTGGACTCGGACTCGATTCGACTCATCCCAGCTACACTCGCCTCGACTCCACTCGACATCGCTTGATTCGCCTCGCCATGATTAAATTGCGCTCGATTTGAGTCCACTAAACTTTCCCGAATCGACTAATCTTCGCTCAACTCGGCCCGCTCGACTCATCGCGATTCGACGCAACTGTCTGCTCACCTCGACTTTCAACTTCGCTACTCTCCGGTCGACTCGCTCCACTTTCATCGACGTGACTCGTCACCATTGGAGTCGACTAGACACTGACTTTTCTCGACACGATTCTTCATCGCCGGACTCTGGACTTGCCCGACTGGTGGACTCGACTCGATTCGACTCATCCAGCTACACTCGCCTCGACTCCACTCGACATCGCTCGATTCGCCTCGCCATGATTAAGCTGCGCTCGATTTGAGTCCACTAAACTTTTCCCGAATCGACTCATCTTCGCTCAACTCGGCCCGACTCGACTCATCGCGGTTCGACGCAACTCTGCTCACCTCGACTTTCAACTTCACTACTCTCGGTCGACTACGCTCCACTTTCATCGACGTGACTCGTCACCATTGGAGTCGACTAGACACAACTTTCTCGACACGATTCTTCATCTCCGGACTACGCCGCTTGACCGACTGGTGGACTCGACTCGATTCGACTCATCCCAGCTACACTCGCCTCGACTCCACTCGACATCGCTTGATTCGCCTCGCCATGATTAAAGCTGCGCTCGATTTGAGTCCACTAAACTTTCCCGAATCGACTCATCTTCGCTCAGCTCGGCCCGACTCGACTCATCGCGGTTCGACGCACCCTCTGCTCACCTCGACTTTCAACTTCGCTACTCTCCGGTCGACTACGCTCCACTTTCATCGACGTGACTCGTCACCATTGGAGTCGACTAGACACAACTTTTCTCGACACGATTCTTCATCTCCAGGACTACGCTCGACTTGACCGACTCGGCTGGACTCGACTCGATTCGACTCATCCCGGCTACACTCGCCTCGACTCCACTCGACATCGCTGATTCGCCTCGCCACGATTCAAAGCTGCGCTCGATTTGAGTCCACTAAACTTTTCCCAAATCGACTCATCTTCGCTCAACTCGGCCCGGCTCGACTCATCGCCGATTCGGCGCAACTCTGCTCACCTCGACTTTCAACTTCGCTACTCTCAGGTCGACTACGCTCCACTTTCATCGACGTGACTCGTCACCATTGGAGTCGACTAGACACAACTTTTCTCGACACGATTCTTCATCGCGGACTCGCAGACTTGACCCGACTCGGCTGGACTCGACTCGATTCGACTCATCCCAGCTACACTCGCCTCGACTCCACTCGACATCGCTTGATTCGCCTCGCCATGATTAAACTGCGCTCGATTTGAGTCCACTAAACTTTTCCCGACTCGACTCATCGCAGTTCGACGCAACTCTGCTCACCTCGACTTTCAACTTCGCTACTCTCCGGTCGACTACGCTCCACTTTCATCGACGTGACTCGTCACCATTGGAGTCGACTAGACACAACTTTCTCGACACGATTCTTCATCGCGGACTCTGCTCGACTTGACCCGGCTCGAAATTTGGACTCGGCTCGATTCGACTCATCCCAGCTACACTCGCCTCGACTCACTCGACATCGCTTGATTCGCCTCGCCCATGATTAACTGCGCTCGATTTGAGTCCACTAAACTTTCCCGAATCGACTCGTCTTCGCTCAGCTCGGCCAGGCTCGACTCATCGCAGTTCGACGCAACTCTGCTCACCTCGACTTTCAACTTCGCTACTCTCCGGTCGACTACGCTCCACTTTCATCGACGTGACTCGTCACCATTGGAGTCGACTAGACACAACTTTTCTCGACACGATTCTTCATCGCCAGACTCTGCCCGACTTGACCGGCTGGTGGACTCGACTCGATTCGACTCATCCCACGCTACACTCGCCTCGACTCCACTCGACATCGCTTGATTCGCCTCGCCATGATTAAAGCTGCGCTCGATTTGAGTCCACTAAACTTTCGAATCGACTCATCTTCGCTCAACTCGGCCGGCTCGACTCATCGCGGTTCGACGCAACTCTGCTCACCTCGACTTTCAACCGCTACTCTCGGTCGACTACGCTCCACTTTCATCGACGTGACTCGTCACCATTGGAGTCGACTAGACACAACTTTCTCGACACGATTCTTCATCGCCGGACTCTGCTCGACTTGACCGGCTCGCACTGGACTCGACTCGATTCGACTCATCCAGCTACACTCGCCTCGACTCACTCGACATCGCTTGATTCGCCTCGCCATGATTAAACTGCGCTCGATTTGAGTCCACTAAACTTTTCCCGAATCGACTCATCTTCGCTCAACTCGGCCAGAGCTCGACTCATCGCGTTCGAGCGCAACTCTGCTCACCTCGACTTTCAACTTCGCTACTCTCGGTCGACTACGCTCCACTTTCATCGACGTGACTCGTCACCATTGGAGTCGACTAGACACAACTTTTCTCGACACGATTCTTCATCTCGGACTCGCTCGACTTCGCCCGGCTCGGCTGGACTCGACTCGATTCGACTCATCCCACTACACTCGCCTCGACTCCACTCGACATCGCTGATTCGCCTCGCCATGATTCAGCTGCGCTCGATTTGAGTCCACTAAACTTTTCCCGAATCGACTCATCTTCGCTCAACTCGGCCCGACTCGACTCATCGCGGTTCGACGCAACTCTGCTCACCTCGACTTTCAACCCCGCTACTCTCCGGTCGACTACGCTCCACTTTCATCGACGTGACTCGTCACCATTGGAGTCGACTAGACACAACTTTTCTCGACCACGATTCTTCATCACCGGACTCTGCTCGACTTGACCCGACTCGGCTGGACTCGACTCGATTCGACTCATCCAGCTACACGCTCGCCTCGGCTCCACTCGACATCGGCTCGATTCGCCTCGCCATGATTAAGCTCGCTCGATTTGAGTCCACTAAACTTTCCGAATCGACTCATCTTCGCTCAACTCGGCCCCGGCTCGACTCATCGCGAGTTCGACGCAACTCTGCTCACCTCGACTTTCCAACTTCGCTACTCTCGGTCGACTACGCTCGACTTTCATCGATGTGACTCGTCACCATTGGAGTCGACTAGACACAACTTTTCTCGACACGATTCTTCATCTCCAGGACTCGCTCGACTTCACCGGCTCGGCTGGACTCGGCTCGATTCGACTCATCCCGGCTACACTCGCCTCGACTCCACTCGACATCGCTTGATTCGCCTCGCCATGATTAAGCTGCGCTCGATTTGAGTCCACTAAACTTTTCCGAATCGACTCATCTTCGCTCAACTCGGCCCGACTCGACTCATCGCGGTTCGACGCAACTACGCTCACCTCGACTTTCAACTTCGCTACTCTCCGGTCGACTACGCTCCACTTTCATCGACGTGACTCGTCACCATTGGAGTCGACTAGACACAACTTTCTCGACACGATTCTTCATCGCCGGACTGCTCGACTTCACCGGCTCGGCTGGACTCGACTCGATTCGACTCATCCCAGCTACACTCGCCTCGACTCCACTCGACATCGCTCGATTCGCCTCGCCACGATTCAACTAGCGCTCGATTTGAGTCCCGACTTTTCCGAATCGACTCAATCCGCTCAACTCGGCCCGACTCGACTCATCGCGATTCGACGCAACTCGCTCACCTCGACTTTCAACTTAGCTACTCTCCGGTCGACTACGCTCCACTTTCATCGCGTGACTCGTCACCATTGGAGTCGACTAGACACAACTTTTCTCGACACGATTCTTCATCTCGACCACTGCCGAGCTTGACCCGACTCGGCTGGACTCGACTCGATTCGACTCATCCCCAGCTACACTCGCCTCGACTCCACTCGACATCGCTTGATTCGCCTCGCCATGATTAAACTGCGCTCGATTTGAGTCACTAAACTTTTCCCGAATCGACTAATCTTCGCTCAACTCGGCCCGGCTCGACTCATCGCGGTTCGACGCAACTCTGCTCACCTCGACTTTCAACTTCGCTACTCTCCGGTCGACTACGCTCCACTTTCATCGGCGTGACTCGTCACCATTGGAGTCGACTAGACACAACTTTCTCGACCGATTCTTCATCTCCGGACTCTGCTTTCGACTTCGCCCGACTTCGGCTGGACTCGACTCGATTCGACTCATCCCAGCTACACTCGCCTCGACTCCACTCGACATCGCAGTTCGCCTCGCCATGATTAAACTGCGCTCGATTTGAGTCCACTAAACTTTTCCCGAATCGACTCATCTTCGCTCAACTCGGCCCGGCTCGGCTCATCGCGGTTCGACGCACCTCTGCTCCCACCTCGACTTTCAACTTCGCTACTCTCCGGTCGACTACGCTCCACTTTCATCGACGTGACTCGTCACCATTGGAGTCGACTAGACACGACTTTTCTCGACACGATTCTTCATCTCGGATTCTGCAGACTTGACCAGGCTCGGCTGGACTCGACTCGATTCGACTCATCCCAGCTACACTCGCCTCGACTCCACTCGACATCGCTTGATTCGCCTCGCCATGATTAAGCTGCGCTCGGTTGAGTCCACTAAACTTTTCCGAATCGACTAATCTTCGCTCAACTCGGCCCCGGCTCGACTCATCGCGAGTTCGACGCAACTCGCTCACCTCGACTTTCAACTTCGCTACTCTCCGGTCGACTACGCTCCACTTTCATCGACGTGACTCGTCACCATTGGAGTCGACTAGACACAACTTTTCTCGACACGATTCTTCATCTCAGGACTCTGCCTCGACTTGCCCGGCTCGGCTGGACTCGGCTCGATTCGACTCATCCCAGCTACACTCGCCTCGACTCCACTCGACATCGCTTGATTCGCCTCGCCATGATTAAAGCTACGCTCGATTTGAGTCCTAAACTTTTCCCGAATCGACTCATCTTCGCTCGACTCGGCCGGCTCGAGCTCATCGCGGTTCGACGGCCTCTGCTCACCTCGACTTTCAACTTCGCTACTCTCGGTCGACTACGCTCCACTTTCATCGACGTGACTCGTCACCATTGGAGTCGACTAGACACAACTTTTCTCGACACGATTCTTCATCTCCGGACTCTGCCCGACTTGACCCAGGCTCGGCTGGACTCGACTCGATTCGACTCATCCCAGCTACACTCGCCTCGACTCCACTCGACATCGCTCGATTCGCCTCGCCATGATTAAGCTGCGCTCGATTTGAGTCCACTAAACTTTTCCCGGAATCGACTCAATCTTCGCTCAACTCGGCCCGACTCGACTCATCGCGGTTCGACGCAACTCTGCTCACCTCGACTTTCAACTTCACTCCTCTCCGGTCGACTACGCTCCACTTTCATCGACGTGACTCGTCACCATTGGAGTCGACTAGACACAACTTTTCTCGACACGATTCTTCATCTCCGGACTCGCCGACTTGACCCGACTCGGTGGACTCGACTCGGATTCGACTCATCCCAGCTACACTCGCCTCGACTCACTCGACATCGCTTGATTCGCCTCGCCATGATTAAACTGCGCTCGATTTGAGTCCACTAAACTTTTCCCGAATCGACTAATCTTCGCTCAACTCGGCCGACTCGACTCATCGCAGTTCGACGCACCTCTGCTCACCTCGACTTTCAACTTCGCTACTCTCCGGTCGACTACGCTCCACTTTCATCGACGTGACTCGTCACCATTGGAGTCGACTAGACACAACTTTTCTCGACACGATTCTTCATCTCGGACTCTCCGACTTGACGGACTCGGCTGGACTCGACTCGATTCGACTCATCCCAGCTACACTCGCCTCGACTCCACTCGACATCGCTTGATTCGCCTCGCCATGATTCAATTGCGCTCGATTTGAGTCCACTAAACTTTTCCGAATCGACTCATCTTCGCTCAACTCGGCCCGACCTCGACTCATCGCGGTTCGGCGCAACTCTGCTCACCTCGACTTTCAACTTCGCTACTCTCCGGTCGACTACGCTCCACTTTCATCGACGTGACTCGTCACCATTGGAGTCGACTAGACACAACTTTTCTCGACACGATTCTTCATCTCCAGACTCTGCCCGACTTGACCCGACTCGGCTGGACTCGACTCGATTCGACTCATCCCAGCTACACTCGCCTCGACTCCACTCGACATCGCTTGATTCGCCTCGCCATGATTAAATTGCGCTCGATTTGAGTCCACTAAACTTTTCCCGAATCGACTCATCTTCGCTCAGCTCGGCCGACTCGACTCATCGCGGATTCGACGCAACTCTGCTCACCTCGACTTTCAACTTCGCTACTCTCCGGTCGACTACGCTCCACTTTCATCGACGTGTCTCGTCACCATTGGAGTCGACTAGACACAACTTTTCTCGAACCGATTCTTCATCTCCAGACTCTGCTCGACTTCGCCCGACTGGGCTGGACTCGACTCGATTCGACTCATCCCAGCTACACTCGCCTCGACTCCACTCGACATCGCTTGATTCGCCTCGCCATGATTAAACTGTGCTCGATTTGAGTCCACTAAACTTTTCCCGAATCGACTCATCTTCGCTCAACTCGGCCCGACTCGACTCATCGCAGTTCGACGCAACTCTGCTCACCTCGACTTTCAACTTCGCTACTCTCCGGTCGACTACGCTCCACTTTCATCGACGTGACTCGTCACCATTGGAGTCGACTAGACACAACTTTCTCGACGATTCTTCATCTCCGGACTACGCCCCGACTTGCCGCTCGGCTGGACTCGACTCGATTCGACTCATCCCAGCTACACTCGCCTCGACTCACTCGACATCGCTTGATTCGCCCGCCACGATTAAGCTGCGCTCGATTTGAGTCACTAAACTTTTCCCGAATCGACTCATCTTCGCTCAACTCGGCCCGACTCGACTCATCGCAGTTCGACGCACCTCTGCTCACCTCGACTTTCAACTTCGCTACTCTCCGGTCGACTACTCTCGACTTTCATCGACGTGACTCGTCACCATTGGAGTCGACTAGACACAACTTTTCTCGACACGATTCTTCATCTCCAGACTCTGCTCGACTTCGCCCGACTCGGCTGGACTCGACTCGATTCGACTCATCCCAGCTACACTCGCCTCGACTCCACTCGACATCGCTTGATTCGCCTCGCCATGATTAAACTGCGCTCGATTTGAGTCCACTAAACTTTTCCCGAATCGACTAATCTTCGCTCAACTCGGCCCGACTCGACTCATCGCAGTTCGACGCAACTCTGCTCACCTCGACTTTCAACTTCGCTACTCTACGTTCGACTACGCTCCACTTTCATCGACGTGACTCGTCACCATTGGAGTCGACTAGACACAACTTTTCTCGAACCGATTCTTCATCTCCAGACTCTGCTCGACTTCACCCGACTCGGCTGGACTCGACTCGATTCGACTCATCCCAGCTACACTCGCCTCGCCTCCACCCGACTTCGCTCGATTCGCCTCGCCACGATTCAACTACGCTCGATATGAGTCGGTCCGACTTTTCCCGAATCGACTCAACTTCGCTCAACTCGGCCCGACTCGACTCATCGCAGTTCGACGCAACTCTGCTCACCTCGACTTTCAACTTCGCTACTCTCCGGTCGACTACGCTCCACTTTCATCGACGTGACTCGTCACCATTGGAGTCGACTAGACACAACTTTTCTCGACACGATTCTTCATCGCCGGACTCTTCGACAGGTTTTGGACCGACTCGGCTGGACTCGACTCGATTCGACTCATCCCAGCTACACTCGCCTCGACTCACTCGACTTCGCTTGATTCGCCTCGCCATGATTAAGTGCGCTCGATTTGAGTCCACTAAAACTTTTCCAGAATCGACTAATCTTCGCTCAACTCGGCCCCGACTCGACTCATCGCGGTTCGACGCAACTCTGCTCACCTCGACTTTCAACCGCTACACTCCGGTCGACTACGCTCCCTTTCATCGACGTGACTCGTCACCATTGGAGTCGACTAGACACAACTTTTTCTCGACACGATTCTTCATCTCCGGACTCTGCCCCCGGACCCGGCTCGGCTGGACTCGACTCGATTCTACTCATCCCGACTACACTCGCCTCGACTCCACTCGACATCGCTTGATTCGCCTCGCCATGATTAAACTGCGCTCGATTTGAGTCCACTAAGCTTTTTCCGAATCGACTAATCTTCGCTCAACTCGGCCCGACTCGACTCATCGTGAGTTCGAGCGCAACTCTGCTCACCTCGACTTTCCAACTTCAGCTACTCTCCGTTCGACTACGCTCCACTTTCATCGACGTGACTCGTCACCATTGGAGTCAACTAGACACAACTTTTCTCGACACGATTCTTCATCTCCAGACTCTGCCCGACTTGACCCAGGCTCGGCTGGACTCGACTCGATTCTACTCATCCCAGCTACACTCGCCTCGACTCCACTCGACATCGCTCGATTCGCCTCGCCACCGATTCAGCTACGCTCGATTTGAGTCCACTAAACTTTTCCCGAATCGACTAATCGGCCGCTCGCTCGGCCCGACTCGACTCATCGCAGTTCGACGCAACTCTGCTCACCTCGACTTTCAACTTCGCTAGTCTCGGTCGACTACGCTCCACTTTCATCGACGTGACTCGTCACCATTGGAGTTGACTAGACACAACTTTTCTCGACACGATTCTTCATCGCCGGACTCTACC
Organism: Canavalia ensiformis; assembly: GCA_026541065.1. Classification (NCBI taxonomy): domain Eukaryota; kingdom Viridiplantae; phylum Streptophyta; class Magnoliopsida; order Fabales; family Fabaceae; genus Canavalia; species Canavalia ensiformis. Next base: position 162,332 of record JAMKYM010000743.1, read on the forward strand.
TCTGACTTGGCCGACTCGGCTGGACTCGACTCGATTCTACTCATCCGGCTACACTCGCCTCGACTCCACTCGACATCGCTTGATTCGCCTCGCCATGATTAAGCTGCGCTCGATTTGAGTCCACGAACTTTCCGAATCGACTAATCTTCGCTCAGCTCGGCAGGCTCGACTCATCGCAATTCGACGTAACTCTGCTCACCTCGACTTTCAACTTCGCTACACTCGGTCACTACGCTCCACTTCATCGACGTGACTCGTCACCATTGGAGTCGACTAGACACAACTTTTCTCGTCCACGATTCTTCATCTCCGGACTACGCTCGGCCAGGCTGGTGGACTCGACTCGATTCTACTCATCCCGGCTACACTCGCCTCGACTCCCTCGACATCGCTTGATTCGCCTCGCCATGATTAAGCTGCGCTCGATTTGAGTCCACTAAACATTTCCCGAATCGACTCGTCTTCGCTCGGCTCGGCCGACTCGACTCATCGCGGTTCGACGCACCTCTGCTCACCTCGACTTTCAACTTCGCTACTCTCCGGTCGACTACTCTCGACTTTCATCGACGTGACTTGTTAATACAACCCACTTGGGAGGAGGAGGATGGACCTAGTTGGAGGTAGGATTCATCGCTCAAAATACGCCGACTTGGCGGTCAGGCAGGGAGCTCCTCGACTTGTGTTCAATGTAGCACAAAATTGTGCATAAAAATGAAAAGAAGAAGGAAACATCGCCTCGAGAATGTAAGAGGGAATTGGGGAAGGTGATTGCAAGAATTACTAAGGCTGGAAATAAAGTGCAGAAATGGAAAGAAAGAGTTCTGCAAACCTCGAAAATGACCCAAAAATTAAAGGAAAGGGGCTGAAAATTAAAGCATAAACTAAGAACGTGACTGTAAATTGCAAGAAGGTAAATGGCTTTTCTGTAAATTGCGAGAAAAATAATTCCTAAACTGGCGCCACTCACTAGCTAGAGGCCTCGGCTCAGGAAGATAAGCCAAGTTCCACCACATTGGAGGCTCAATGATAAGGAAAAAGGGTCTTAACCTCAAGAACAAGCAAGAGGAGAAGAAAGAAGAGAAAGTTGCTCTCTCCACGAATTTCGGTTCAATATCATAAAATGACCAAAGGTATCATTTGCTTACATTAAGCCCTTATTTATAGGAAAAAGGAAGGGGGCTGCTTGGTTGTGGGTTTAGGCTCATCCCAACCAAAGCTCTTAACCTAAGCTGTTCCTATTCTAAATAACCTATTCTTATTCCATGTTGAATAAGCTATTCCTCGATTTTACAATTTAAAGAAAAATACAACCAAATTAAAATTAGGAAAAATTTCAATTTTATTATCCTTAAGCTAAAAATTTCTCTTGAAAGCCAATTTCCATGCGTGACTTGTCACCATTGGGTCGACTAGACACTGACTTTTCTCGACACGATTCTTCATCTCCGGACTGCTCGAGGCTTGACCAGGCTCGGCTGGACTCGGCTCGATTCGACTCATCCCAGCTACACTCGCCTCGGCTCCACTGAGACATCGCTTGATTCGCTCGCCATGATTAAACTGCGCTCGATTTGAGTCCACTAAACTTTCCCGAATCGGTAATCTTCGCTCGGCTCGGCCCGGCTCGACGCTCATCGCGGTTCGACGCAACTCTGCTCACCTCGACTTTCAACCTCGCTACTCTCCGGTCGACTACGCTCCACTTTCATCGACGTGACTCGTCACCATTGGAGTCGACTAGACGCAACTTTTCTCGACACGATTCTTCATCTCCGGACTTCTGCCGACTTCACCCAGGCTCGGCTGGACTCGACTCGATTCGACTCATCCCAGACTACACTCGCCTCGACTCCACTCGACATCGCTTGATTCGCCTCGCCATGATTAAGCTGCGCTCGATTTGAGTCCACTAAACATTTCCCGAATCGACTCATCTTCGCTCGGCTCGGCGAGCTCGGCTCATCGCGATTCGACGCACCTCTGCTCACCTCGACTTTCAACTTCGCTACTCTCCCGGTCGACTACGCTCGACTTTCATCGACGTGACTCGTCACCATTGGAGTCGACTAGACACAACTTTTCTCGACACGATTCTTCATCTCAGACTCGCGACTTGACCCGGCTCGGCTGGACTCGACTCGGTCGACTCATCCCGGCTACGCTCGCCTCGACTCCACTCGACATCGCTTGATTCGCCTCGCCATGATTAAAGAAGCGCTCGATTTGAGTCCACTAAGCTTTTCGAATCGACTCATCTTCGCTCAACTCGGCCCGACTCGACTCATCGCGATTCGACGCCCTATGCTCACCTCGACTTTCAGCCATTTCTCTCTCCGGTGGGCTGCGCTCACTTTCATCGACGTGACTCGTCACCATTGGGTCGACTAGACACAACTTTTCTCGACACGATTCTTCATCGCCGGACTACGCTCGACTTCGCCGACTCGGCTGGATTCGACCGACTCATCCAGCTACTGCCTCCTCGCCTCTCACTCGACTTCGCTCGATTCGCGTCACACGATTCAGCTACGCTCGATCCTGAGTCCCTCTACTTTTCCCAAATCGACTCAACCACAGCTCAGCTCGGCCCGACTCGACTCATCGCGGTTCGTCGCAGCTACGCTCACCTCGACTTTCAGCTTCACTTCCCTCTCGGTCGACTATGCTCCACTTTCATCGCGTGACTCGTCACCATTGGAGTGACTGGAGACAACTTTCTCGACACGATTCTTCATCGTCGGACTCTGCCCAGGACCCGGCTACTTTTGGACTGGACTCGATTCGACTCATCCGGCTACGCTCGCCTCGGCTCACTCGACATCGCTTGATTCGCCTCGCCATGATTAAACTGCGCTCGATTTGAGTCCCTTAAACTTTTCTGAATCACTAATCTTCGCTCAACTCGGCCCGAGCTCGACTCATCGCAGTTCGGAGCAACTCTGCTCACCTCGACTTTCAACTTCCTCCTCTCAGTCGACTACGCTCCACTTTTCATCGCGTGACTGTCCTTTGGTCGACAGAACCTGACTTTTCTCGAGGCAGATTCTTCATCACCATGCTACCTGCTCGGCTTTCCCAGGCTCGGCTGGGTCCGGCTCGATTCGACTCATCCCAGCTACACTCGCCTCGACTCCACCCGGCTTCGCTCGGTCGCCTCGCCACGATTCAGCTCGCTCGACATGGGTCGGCTCGGCTTTTCCGAGGAATCGGCTCGCTCAACCGCTCGGCTCGGCCAGGCTGAACTCGTCGCGGTTCGACGTAACTCTCTCTGCCTCGGCCTCAGCCCGCTGCTCTCCAGGTGACTACGGCTCCACTTCATCGCGTGACTCGTCACCATTGGAGTCGGCTAGACAAAACTTTCTCGACACGATTCTTCATCTGAGACTCCACCCTTGGACTTTGCTAGCAAGATTTGGACTCGACTCGATTCTACTCATCCGGCTACACTCGCCTCGACTCCACTCGACATCGCTTGATTCGCCTCGCCATGATTAAACTGCGCTCGATTTGAGTCCGTGACTTTCCCGAATGTCGACTCATCTTCGGCTATCGGCGGACTCGACTCATCGCCGATTCGGCAGCACCTCTGCTCTCGACTTTCCAACCTTCGCTCTCCGTTGAGCCCTACTCTCCACTTTCATCGGCGTGACATTAGCAATACAGCCCATTGGGAGGTGGAGGATAGACACAACTTTCTGCGATCGATTCTACATCTCGAGACTCTGCTCGACTTAGGCGCAGGCTGGACTCGACTTCGATTCGACTAAATCCAATTCTGTTCGCGCCTCGCTCTACTCGACATCGCTTGATTCGCCTCGCCATGAGTCATGCACGTTCGATTTGAGTCACTAAGCTTTACCGAATCGATTCATATTCGCTCAACTCGGCCCGACTCGACTCATGTGATTGGAAGCTACCCTCTGCTGCCTGGAGACTTTGACCCATTTACTATAGATCGACTAAAACACTTTCATGAAGCGTATTCGTCACCGTTAGTCGACTAGACCTGTTTTCGACCGCGATTCTTCATGCGTAAATTCTGCCAAAACGACTTGGCTTCAGGCTGGACTGGCTGATTGACTTCATCCAGTACCGCTATGACATAAAAGTCTCGACATACGCTTGGTCGCCTCGCGTGATTAAAGTGCGCTCGATTTGAGTCCACTAAACTTTCCCGAATCGACTAATCTTGCAGCTCAACTTCGGCCGACTTGACTCATCTTGATTCAATAGGCTTCTGCTCACCTTGACTTTCAGCCGCTGCTCTCCAGAGTGCGACTAAATAACTTTCATCGGCGTGACTCGTCACCGGTGGTAGTCGACTAGACGCGCATTTCTCGACCGCGATTCTTCATCTCGGACCTACGCGGAGCTTGACCCGACCGAGAATTTGGACGCAACTTGATTCGACTCATCAGCTACACTGCTGGCCTCATGACTCCACTTGATCGCTGATTAATAATATGAATTAAAAAGCTGCGCTCGATTTGAGTCCACCTAGCTTTCAAGACTTCGATTCATATTACGCTCGGCTTCGGCCCATTTCGACTAAAGTAGCGGATTAAATGCCTGCCGCTCCTTTCGACTTTCAACTTGCGCTCTCTCAAGTTGACCTCGCCACTTTCATGCCGCCGAGACTACTTCCGACTTGACTGACCTGCGCATTTGGACTAAGGCTGGTCGACTCATCCGACCTATACCTCTAAAGCTCATGACATTGCTTAGGTCCACTTCATATGAGTTAGCTGGCGTTTGGAGTCCACTAACTTTTCCCGAATGCGACCAATCTTAGCTCAACTTCGAAGGCGACTCACGACGCCGTGCCACTTGATTCGGCTGAGACTACTACACTCACCTCGACTTTAACCAGCTACTCTCCCGGTCAGCTAGCTTTCCACTTTTAAAACTGACGTGTTCGTCCTGCATTCGTCGAAGCCTAGACCACGACTTCAAAGCAGGATTCGCCGTTGCCAAACTACGCTTTCGACTTCACCTGACTGTTGGACCTAGACTGAGTCGATATCAGCGTACCTCGACTCACACGCGACAGCTCGGTCGCTCGCCACGATTCAACTTCGCTCGATATGAGTGGTCCGACTTCTCAGAGTCGACTACATTTTGCTCAACTTCGGCTGACTTCGACTCGCCTTGATTCGGCATAACTCTGCTCACCTCGCGACTTTCCAACTTGGCTACTCTCCGTCGACTAAACACTTTCATCGGCGTGACTACGTCACCATTGGAGTCGGCTAGACGCGACTTTCTCGAGCGGTTCTTCATTGCCAAACTACTGCTTTCGACTTCCTGACTCGGTGGGACTAGGCTGGTCGACTCATCGACTACACTGGCCTCGACTCCACCGACTTAGCTCGATTAAGCCTGTACGATTCAACTTCGCTCGATATATGAGTCAGGTCCAGACTTTACCGAATCGACTCAACTTAGCTCGCTTCGGTCGACTCGCTCGCTATAGTTCGGCACCTTCTGCCTCCACCTCGACCTTCAACTTCACCTCTTGATGCGACTACAGCTCCATGCTGTAGGCCGTGACTGCGTCACCATTGATCGACTTCGACTAACTTTTCTGGAAACCACGATTCTTCATCAGCGGTTCACCACCGAGCTTGACCCGACTGGTGGACTCGACTCGGTCAGGCTCTCATCCAATACACTCACGCAGGCTCCACTTGACATTGCTTGATTAGCCTCGCCATGATTAGCGGCTTGATTTGAGTCCACTAAACTTTCGAATCGACGATCTTAGCTATTCGGCACGACTGTTGCCTTAGCGATTCAGCGAACTTCTGCTCACCTCGACTTTCAACTTAGCTACTCTCCGGTCGACCTACGCTCCTTTCATCGGCGTGACTAGTCACCAGTGATCGACTAGACACAACTTTTCTCGAGCAGTTCTTCATTGTAAGCCTCGCAGCAACGACTGCCTGACTGTTGGACTCGACTCGATTCGACTCATCGGCTACAGCTCGACTCCACCCGACTTCGCTCGGTCGCCTCGCCACGTTCAGCTCGCTGATGTGAGTCGGTCCGACTTTCGAATCGGCTCGACTTAGCTCAACTCGGCCGACTGTTCATTGCGGTTGACGCAGCCTACGCTCGCCTGACTTTTCAACCGCTACTCTCCGGTCGACTCGCTCCTTTCATCGACGTGACTCGTCACCATTGGAGTCGACAGGACATGCTTTCTCGAGAGCACGGATTCTTCGTGTAAGCCTCTGCTCGGAAGCTTCACCGGCTCGGGTGCAGGACTCGACTCGATTCGACTCATCAGTGACTACCTTTCGCCACAAACTCCACAGGCTTCGCTCGATTCGCCTCGCCACACGATTCAACTACGCTCGATATGAGTGGTCCGACTTTTCGAATCGACTCAACCGCTCAACTCGGCCGAGCTCGACTCATCGCGGTTAAGCGCAGCTGCTCACAGCGAGCCTTCGAAAGCTTCCCTTCTTCGCCGGTCGAAGTACGGCTCCCACTCATCGACGTGACTCTCGTGCCATTGGGTGACTAGACACAACATTTCTCGACCACGATTCTTTATCGCTGAACCCTGCCCCGACTTGACCGAGCTGCATTTGGACTGAGCTCATTCAGCTCAAATCGACTACCTGCCTGACTCACTCGACTTGTAAAGCGATTCGCCTCACTTGTGAATTAAAGCTCTGCGCTGGAATTTCAGGTCCACTAAACCACTTTCCCGAGATAAAACTTACTGTAACTTACGCTCCAGCTTTGGCCGACTCAACTCATGCGCCAGTTGACGCGACTCTGCTCCACCTCGACCTTCAACTTCACTACTCTCAGGTCTTACGCTCGACTTTCATCGTGACTGACTCGTCTACATTAGATGCGACCTAAACCTGGCGCACTACTCGACCACGATTCTTCATCGCCTAGGACTCTGCCAGAACCGACCCCGACCGGTGGACTCGACTGGTCGACTCGTCGCTCACTCGCCTCGACTCCACCACGACCAGCTCGATTCGCCTCCCCATACGATTCAACTTAACGCCTGGTTGAATCCACGGTCCGACTTTTCCCGAATCGGCTCATCTTCGCTCAACTCGGCCGGCTCGACTCATCGCGATTCGAGCGCCTTTCTGCTCACCTGCGACTTTCAACCGCTGCTCTCTGATCGTTGCCTACGCTCACTTTCATCATGACGTGACTCGTCACCATTGGGTCGACTAGACACAACTTTTCACCGACGATTTTCATTGCCAAACTACGCTCGACTTCACGGCTCGAGTGGACTCGACTCGACGGTCGACTCATCCGGCTACACTCGCTTCTCGACTCCTCGACTTAGCTCGGTCCTTCGCCACGATTCAACTGCGACTCGATTGGTCCACGGCTTTCGAATGGGCTAATCTTCTAATCGACTCGGCCCGACTCCGGTGATCGCGATTCGCGCGATAACTCTGCTCACCTCGACCTTCGCTACTCTCTGGAGTCAGGTACAACTCCACTTTCATCGATCAGTGACTCGTCACCATTGGAGTCGACTAGACACAACTTTTCTCGACACGATTCTTCATCGCCGAAACTACGCAAACTTAAAGCCAGGCGGCTGGACTCGACTCGATTCGACTCATCCCTGACTCACCTCGGCTCCCTTGACATCGCTTGATTCGCCTCCCCATGATTAAGCTAGCAGCTCGATTTGAATCCATAAACTTTTCCAGAATCGACTAATCTTCGCTCAACTCATTTCGACATCGCGATTCGACGGAACTTTTGCTCACCTCGACTTTCAACCGCTCTCAGGTAGTGACTACGCTCCACTTTCATCGTGACTCGTCACCATTGAGTCGACTAGACACAACTTTCTCGGCAGTTCTTCATTGCCAAACTGCTCGACTTCTGACCTCGGTGGACTCGGCTCGATTCGAGCTCATCCCCGACACTTGCCTCGACTCGCCCGACTTCGCTCGCCTCGCCACGATTCAAACTACGCTCGATATGGGCCAGTGGAAAGCTTTCCGAATCGACTCGGCTTGCGCTCAACTCGAAGCCCGACTCGACTGCATCAGCGATTCGGCGCAGCCTCTGCTCACCTCGACTTTCAACCGCTTTCTCGGCGAAAAGTGCATTCGCTCCACTTTCGCTCGAGCGTGACTGCGTCACCGCGGTGATCGAGCCGGAGCTAAAGACCTGAACTTTTCTCGACCACGGATTCTTCATCCCCAGTTGCTGCGGGCGCTTGACGCAGGCTTCCTAGACTGTGTGGATCTACGACTCGAATTGAGCTCATCCCGGCCTACACTAAACGCACTCGACTCCTGACGTCGCTCGATTCGCCTCGCCACGATTCAACTACGCTCGATGCCAGGTGGGTCCGACCTCGCTTTCCCGAATCGGCTCAATCTTCGCTCGACTCGGTCGACTCCAGCTGCGCCGCGGTTCGACGCGGCTACGCCGCGCCGACCTTCAACTTCACTTCTCTCAGGTTGACTACGCTCCACTTTCATCGCGTGACCGTCACCATTGGAGTCGACTAGAGCCCCAACTTTTCTCGACACGATTCTTCATCGTGATTTCTGCACCCGACTTGACCCGACCTGGCTGGACTCATTCGGTCGGCTAAATAAGCTACTCACCTCGAGCTTTCCATGACATTGCTTGATTAAGCTCGCCATGATTAAGCTGCGCTTGATTTGAGTCCACTAAGCTTTCGAATCGACCAATCTTCGCTCACTCGAAACCCTGTTTCAGCACATCGCAGTTGGAAGGCAGACTCTGCTCACCTCGACTTTCAACGGCGTACTCAGTCGGCTACGCTCCCACTTTCATCGAGCGTGACTCGTCACCATTGGAGTCGACTAGACACAACTTTCCCGAACGGATTCTTCATTGTTGCCAAACTTCTGCTCGACTTCCATGGCTCGGCTGGACTCGGCTTCGATTCGACTCATCCACGGCCTACACTCGCCTCGACTCCACCCGACTTCGCTCGATTCGCCTCGCCACGATTCAACTACGCTCGATATGGAGTCTCGGTCCGGAGCTTTCCCGAATCGACTCAACCGCTCCTTCGGCCCGGCTCGACTCATGCACGATTCGGCGCAACTCTGCTCACCTCGACTTTCGGCTTCGCTACTCACGGTCGACTACGCTCCACTTTCTTCGACGTGACTCGTCACGGAATAGGTCGACTAGACACGGCTTTTCTCGAATGGATTCTTCATTGCCAAGCTACGCTCGACTTCACGACTCGGGCTGGACTCGACTCGGTCGACTCATCCCGGCTACACTCGCCTCGGCTCACCGACCGCTCGGTCAGCCTCGCCACGATTCAGCTACTGGCTCGATATGAGTCGGTCAGGCTAGAATCGGCTGACCCATTCGGCTTCAGTCAGAGCTCCACTCATCGCGATTCACGACGCAGCTGCTCACCTCGACCTTCAACTTCACTGCCTGCCCGGTCGGCTCGCTCCTTTTCATCGCGTGACTCGT